>JACBWW010000016.1:7310324-7636005 GCA_020086605.1 Lanius collurio | reverse complement strand
CATTACTGTCCAGTGCCGGCACCGGCTCGTGCGGCGGGCGGGCGGAGCGCGGCGGTGGCAGAGGCGGCCCCGCCCCGCCCCGCCCGGGGAGCAGCGGCCGCGCCGGACCCGGCGGTGAAGGGAATCGCCAACCCCCGCACGACTCCCACGGCACAGCCCCGCGGCCGTGATTAGTAAGGGAACCCTCCGCGCTTTCCACTCCGCCTCCTGCGGGGCGGGGGTCACCGTGGGTCCCTCTGCACCGACACACACACCTGTACGACGGGCGTGCACAGCGCCGGGGAGCCGCCGCAGGTGCCCGCCGTCCCGTCCCCTCACGAAGCCGGCGGGAATCGGCCCCGGCACCGCCAACAGCCACAGCTCGGACGGGCCCGGGCAGGAACATGGATCGCCACTATTGGCTGGGGTGGTAAAAACCTCAACATGGAATCACAGAAGCACAGAATCAATTAGGTTGGAAAAGACCTCTGAGATCATCGAGTCCAACCTATGGTCTAACACCATCATGTCAATTCGACCATAGCACTAACTGCCACATGCAGTCTTTCCCTGAACACCTCCATGTATTCTTGTGTGATTCTGTGATTTTACAAGAAAATAATTCTTCCTTTTTGCTCTATGGTTTGCCAGACATTTTTATGGAAGCATTTTTGTGGACACATTGTGGTTACATGTTAACAAAAATGTCCATCATAAACTTCAAAATTAGATTCCTCGACAAGCCCCCAACCCAACAACTTTAGTGTACCCAGATATATTAAAAAATCTGTCGATACATAACACTTATCCTGAGCATATCTACTTGTTTGGGTCATCAGACATGTGAAATACATTTGACTCTTACAACTGACTTCTGCTTCTGGCTCATTTCTGGCCACAGGAGAATTTCCCCACAGTCCCACAACTACCCGACACCCTCCCCGCCCCTCGACCCCCCAGTCCTTCCAAAACTGGGAATGGAAATACATACTCTTTTGTATATGGATAGCTATGAGAGCAATTAACACTTAAACTTTCATTTAACAACCACAAAGAAAATCGGTAGCTGGACATGAATCTATCTTCACTCAAGCAACATCCTAGAGTAAGAGGAGAGTCTGCACCAGTGCTGAGAGAAGTCATAAACATAAGAACACAAAAGAGTTCTATTTAAAAATACATATACAGCACATACATTTACGAATAGACAATTGTGCCCAAGGCTTGTACAGATTCAGGCATGTGTGGGCTCTAGTCCGGATTCCCAGAGCCAACAGATAAATAGTTACTTAAATGTACATACCCCACCCCAAATGTTACAAGGGTGGGAAACAGTCTTAAAAGGGACACTTTAGCCATCGAGCCCACTTATGTTAAAGGCTGGGAGAAATAGCAAATGAGATTTGGTCACCCTATTCTATGATGAGTAATCTTTCCCCCTAGTGTTGTACTTGGGCTTTAACTGTTCATTTTCCTCTCTTTTTTGAGATTTTTTTCCAATATTCAGTGATGTTAGTCTCCAAGCATTTATTTTTAATCAGCCCTTGAAGAACACGTACTTCATGCCTGGATTCCACATCCAGTCTATTTTTATGTGCTTTTAACACACTCTCCAGAAGAATCTAAATCATGTCATTCGCACTGCACTCACTAGACTTAGCTGGATAGCTCCCTACCTTTGTGAAAAATCTGTAGTGAGACATGAGACATCTTGTGGTGAATTCTACCCAGCACAAAGTTTATTTTCCCCATTTCTTTAGCACAGTGTAATACACATTATCATACACATAAAAATCTTATTCCTGGAAATTGCATACAGACACACCCTCATTGTTAAGATATATGGCCTGGCCCAAAGACCAAAGTCAACAGCAGGACTGCAATGAGCATAAGACTCAGCTCTTCACTTCTATTTGAGTGCATGCCCCATAGAAATGCTGGTGGCATATTTCTTTCAAAAACTGGCATTGAGGAAAAGCAATCTTTTTCCAGAAACCAGCTGCTAAAATAGCCCTGCATTTTGTTATCACAAACCAACTTCTGTTTACAGATGTACCAATGAAGATACTGCACATAGCAATTAGAGGACATAAAAAGTCCTGTTTTTACAAAACAGTTTTGCAGCTACTATCGAAATCCCTAAAGGATTTGGAAAGAATCTCCCTAACTCTTTATTGAATAGCAAGGGGCTCAACTACAAAAATTTAAAACAGAAGGTATATAAAACTTTAATGAATATTTTTTTCTTTGAGAGCTCTCTAAATTTATGGTGGTTTCTGAATATAATGATGAACTGTGTATTTCTTTTTATTCAGGTAAGACCTGCTCTCACACTGTGAACCCTTCTCCTATTAAAAGATTTTTTTTTTCTCCCTTAGAATTAGTCTGAAAGGCTTGGTTTATTGCAGTTGATAAAGTTATAATCTGGATCAGATTCTGTCTAACTTGGACCAGTTGAAAAACATAAATGCACTTGATGCTTGCTACTGTTCTCTTCATAGAGGCTGACTGTTTTAATATATAGACTGCTATTTGGTATAAGGATTGGAAGGCATGGGTAAGGCACATCCAAGCTCCACAAGATTCTTGGTATATTACAAAGTCAGGCAATAGTACCAAATATTGCTTTATTTTAATATTCATAAGCACATTCCTATTGCTGCAGATGTACTTTATAAGCATGACCTGCACACCAGTGGCCTGCCTTCACACAGTTAGCTAAACAAGTAAAAGCAGAGATAGCTTTTTATTAAATGAACATGATGTTTATTGCCTGCACAGTTGAATATGCAAACATACATTCAATAAAACATATAGAAGCGTAAGAACACAATCCCCAGTGACTAATGCAAGCAGCTAAATATATTCTGCAACCACAGTGATATGCACGACAGAAAAATGGCAGAGAAAAGTCCAGAACCCACAATTTTTGTTTCAGAAGGCTATTCATACATAAAATTGTCAGCTGAAACTCAGATAACTGACAGTCTTGTTTTGAAATGAACTTCCTTGGGAACAGTGCCACTGATCTCAGAGCAAGAGTTCCCCTTATATTCCTCATAGGTTTTACCTTGCTCTTTTAATTTGCTACCTAATTTTAAGTGAAATTTCAGCTCGGGAGACACAATGTAGAGCAGGGCAGAAAAAGAGGACCCTTAAACACACTATTTTGCAATACTTGGAAATCATGACCTTTATTAAAAGGATATATTTCCAATTCCAAACCAAATTCACTAATCTTTCATGTGCTGACATCACCACTGCTTATTGTATTTTTTAATTATAAAACATTGTTCTGGCAAAGGCCAGTAAAGAAACAGAGCCAATCCAACAAAGCCTTCTCAATGGGAGGGAAAACAAGAATTTATATCAAATCATCCCACTATTTTTATCTTTCCTGTTTACCTCTTCCACGCTTTATCAGAGTGCCAGCCGCTTGAAGCACCATGCAGGTTTCACTGTTACATCTCCACATTGCTACACTATTACATTAGCTCAGCCCTTTCAGAGAGGAATATTGCATCTGTGCTGATGGCACAGCAGTAGGAAAGAGAATGAACTATAATCTCTACAGATATTGTTAAAAGATAACTAAAAGAAAATTTTAATTGATAAAATAAATTGTTTAATGATATGTTGTGACATAAGTCCTAAAACCCAGGACATTTACTGCTAAAATTTATGCTTGTAGGACCATGATAATGCATGACAAAAATAATTTCCTAGCAGCTGGAGCAGCATCAGCACAGAATAAGAAATGGGGGCTTGCCCAGAACACTTGCAGTCTGATCCAAGCAAGTTAGGCATCAAATATAAGGTTTTCCTATGGTCTTAGTATGTAGTTCACAGAGAGAGACAACTCCAGCAGGTAAGTAAGCTCTACTACATTAGTGCAGGATGAATCATCCTCTGAAAACGTCATTCATTACATCCTAAGAAATACCAGCCTCTTATGATACCTCTTGCAAGGGTTGATACAAGCTTTGATGACTACCTTAGACCAGTACCCATCTTTTAAAGGGCCGTAGTGAGATGTCATCAATTTTACTCTTAACTTTTAACTTAACACACAGATAAACTAGCTCCAAAATAGGAATGACACTTTCCAAGAGTCAAACAGGGAGAAAAAGGTCAAATTAGTAGCAGCACAATCACTACTATTGTGTTTGTATTGCAGTATTATGTGGAGCTGGACCCTATTTTTCATAGAAGACAACATTTTGCCCCAGTAAACTTGGGCACCTCATATGATGCAGTGCAAGTACATGAGAGTGAGCAGATGGAGATTAAATGAATGAGGAGGAGGACAAGGCAGCAACGAAATGATTGAGTTTGATATAATGAGCAGCAGTCACAGCAAATTAGTTGCCTAGTCATTATTTAGATCAATAATATAATTTATCTTTTAAAAACTGCTTTCTGTATTCAAATTAAGAAGTATTATTGCATGCAAGTTCTTCATGGGTTATAAGAGAAACATGGGATACCAGAGGGACACCATGTACCTAAGGCCTGTACATTCTGAGAATTAAAGACTCTATTAGCATATCTACCACTGTATTGTCATAATAAAAAGAATGCAGACACAGTTTTGTCAATGCGAAATGACATAAAACACTTGTACTTGAAAACTCAAATAATAATTATTTAATCTTACCTAAGATAAACTTAGGAAAAAGCCTACCACTCAGAAAATTACTACCACAGCTACAAATTTATTTTCATTGATAGACACATTTTCGGTAACTGCAATGCTATACGAACTGACTGTAAACTTGGCAATCTTTGGCATAATTAGCTCAATAAAAATCATATGACTAACCTTAGAATATGGAAATGAGCTTCCTCATCTCATTCACACAAAATTCTTATAGTTTGTTTTAATGAAAGAAACCCACTTTCCAAGGTAATTAATGATACCTTGAAGGATTGACATAGCAGATTTTACTGCACAGTATTTGATATAACACTAGCCTATTCATGGTGCAATGTTTAAGTGGGGGAAAAATAAAAATCACACAGATCCACCCTGTGCAGGACATTGTATATATTCATACAACTGATTTTGTACACAATCTAAAATTAGTTCAGACATTTGAACAATGCCTGAAGGTTTTACAGACCAGTTCAAAAACTCTTTGCATATTACTGAATTAATTTGACCCATTTGAATATAACAGTTTTCTGCACTGTAGTTTTCCTTCTCCTTTGTACATTTTGTTATAAATAGTGAGACTAATTAAGGTAATTTTTTGGCTAAAGATTCTGTACAGCCTTTAAGGGGATACACAAAGTAAATATTTGCCCACTTCTCCAGGTTCTGTGCTGGCAGTATAAAACTCTCATTAAGCTGAAAACCCAGAAGTATGAAGGAAAGAAATGGTGAGCCCATCAAGACCTTTCTGGGGTCCCTTATGCTCTCACCTCCAGTTTAGCTGCCTATAGAGACTGGACCTTACTAGTCCCCAGTGTTTTTAAAATACTATAGACACATTGCTCAAGGATCTGTGAACAACAGCTGAAGTTCTTGGAGAGGTGGAGATTAACTTCTGTTTTAACTGAAGGAGACCTTGTCCATTTGCAGGAAAACTTGTGTGAAAAATCAGTCCTTATCTACTCACAGGCTAGCTGTTTTAGCAGCCAGGGTTGGTGGTCTCTTGGTGAATGTATCCACCCTCCCACTTTTAAGTTCCACACTTAAAGAGAAGTATGACTAATTTTTAGGTCTGCATACTTGCTGTCATTATCTTTGGCTAATTGCATGTCAGCAGAATAAAATATTTTTCAATACTAAGGGGGGAAATATAAAACCATCCAAAAGTGTGTAAAGAAATTAGACTGTCACTTTGGCATGGGACTCTGCATGGAACTGTGAGGTCTTCCTTTCATGTCTGATGATCCCTCAATTCAGTGGCAGTTACAGAGGAAAACTTGCAGAGTCCTGTCTTTCCTTACCCAGGCTTGGCCCCTAGCAGTTGTCTCCTGGACAGTGAAGGTATACAAGACTTCACTCTAAAGAACAAATCTGTACACAAAATTAAATTATCCCACTTCCTAACTTTTTTCAGAAGGGAAAGACAAATAGAGCAATATAATAAATTATGCACCAAAGTCATGGAATACTTTCAGCTCTGGTTGTAGTTTAATGTATGCAGCTCATGCTGGCAGGAGTCCAACACTCCCCCTGTAACAGTTTCTGCTGGGTAAGCTCACAGACAGTTGTGCCGTAGAACTACTTATGTTCTTACAAATTATACCAGACATTTCTCATTAGCATTACACCTGAAATCCCATTCCTGAGCTGGACATTATCTGTTACTTCATAAAATTACTGTGAAAAGCATAGAAAGAGCAAGTTCAGGATACATTTAGGCAGTGATTCAATGGAGAAAAGCAAAAAATCTCCAAGCCCTCATAATTTACCAAACAGAATTATGGACAGTGTCCATTGCTACCAGATAATTGTTGAAGAAAACTAGAAATAGAACTGATTATTTTCTTAGATTACTTTGAAAATTTAAAATATTAAAAGTCCAGTTCACAATAGTCATCAGACCCGCTCTTTGATACCCTGGTGTATCCCTCAGCATTCACAACCCACGGAGCTAGACGAAATGTATATTACACATTGCATTTGATGCCAAGACATTCATGTTTTCACACATGTTCCTCTGAAAAATGCCCTTTCTTTTGTAGTTTGTTCATGAGGATGCAGCAAATACAGAAAACTCAAGAAAGAGGAAACCCCAGGCAACAAAAAACGCTACAAAGACACAAAGCATTTGTAAGCACTGGGATTCTGCCATGAATGACACCATCACCAGGGCAGTGAGGACACACCTCACAGGAATTTCCTGCACTGGTTTGTTTCATAAAGCCACACTTTTCATGCCCCCCCAACAGGGACAGACACCTCTGCACTTTGAGAAGCCCCCACCTTCTGCAGAATATCTCCTCTACACTCTCCTTTTTGGATACAAGCCTAAGCTCAGAGCAGGACTGAAAAGACAACCATTCTTAAGGTGTTAGGCATGTTCACATTGGAATATGTGTATTTCTCCAGATGATTGGATTCCTACCAACAATTGTTGCAGGAAGCATTCATTTCAATCAATCATTATTCAGATACCTTGATAGGAGGAAAGTATCTCTATCCGTGGAGATATATTCAAAACTTCATTTACAAGGCTCTGAAGAACCTTATTGAAAAGTGAGGTCAGCCCTGCCCTGAACCAAAAATTTTGTCTGGTTCTGTGAATTACATCTGATTTACTCTAACCCCAAGATTTGTTGTTTCTAATCTTAGTGGTTACAATCTGTTCTAATGATGGTTCACTGAAATTATTGTCATTCACTTGATTATTGTAATTCCTATCTAAAAGTAAAATCATATTCCCTCAAAATTGGTTAATTGATACTAAGTGAAACTGCCCATCCAATTATCTAAACAGGATGCAAGAAAGACATACCTTAATTTTCCACTTTCTAAAGGGACCGTACTCTGTGTGTGTATATTTATATACTCCTATGTATGTTTATGCTCCAGGAAGGTGCTACATAAAACCTGTTACAGGACTGGTTCTTAGAAAAATTCTCCGAGAGACTATGTCTGACTTCATCATGATTTCTCATCATAATTACCTTCCAGGCAAAAACTATACTGTCAAGCATTAGCAGAAGACTCATGAAGGCAGCAAGGAAGTAACTTAAGAATCAAAAAGTCACTTCTGAGAGAAGACAACAGCCGTTGCAGGTTGAGAAGTGAAGCCCAAACTGAAAGTAACAGTTGGAAAAATAAAGAGCCATAATAATAATAAAATAATAAATTAAACAGCTTTTGAAGATTCCTTGTGGTAACTCGGCACTGTGAATTATTAATAACCAAAGCTTGCAAGCTCTGCTAAATTAAATTACACAAGATTGCTCTCCTCATTTAAAAATCTTCTGTTTAACAAATTGTTGGGCTAAAGGATAAGAAAATTATTAGATTAGAATATGTCTATCACTGATAAAATAGGGGACACTGTCAAATTATTATGTAATGAAATATATGCTTGTTTGGGTAACACACAATTCTTTACTTTGATCACCACTTCTGAAAATCCTTACTTATTCAATGCCTGATTCATCCAGCTGACCAGCTTAACTACAGACAACTGACTGTACTAAAAGAAAGAAGTGGCAAGTGGTCATGTGGGAAAAAAGATTAGAAAAGGAAAGGTGGGGGAGCAAGGGATTTGTGCAAGGGTACATTTGCAAAGTTGGCAAGAACATCAGAAGTTGAAATTACAGGTTTCTTGTGGGAAAATGCAGTAAGTGGGGATTCTGGAGGCTCCTGCCAGAGCAAAAGGATTAAAAGGTAGCAGCTCAACAACACATGCATGCAGCTGGAGACCAACGTGACAGCAGGACAGTGTGAGTTTGATTCTGCACAGGCTGCCTGGCTCTGCACAGTCCTGGCAGGTGGTAGAGGGGTAAGAAGTCTGAATGTCTGGGACAGAACCAAGGAACATGAAATGTCTTCAGGATTCATTTTGGGAAAGGATTAATTAATAACTACCATAACTAAGATTCATATATTGTTACTGTTATGACTGCCTACTGACTACTTTTATGCTCTTAAAGCATCATGCACTTTTTACACTCTTCATATTGCCAGAAACTATCATTTTTAGAGGTATATAAGGCTCATTTCCTTTGAGATGACTGCTCTGTGGTAAAGCCCTAGATGTGGTACAACCAGCTCTGAAATAGAAGACATTAAAATAATATTAGTGTTTGGTCCTCCTCTCCCCTCCTGTAAGAATTCTGCTGATGTAGAGAAATTAAGATCAGTAGGAGACCTGAGAACAGGACATAAGGGCTGCAGAATCATATTGTCCCTAAGCTGGCACAAAAATTAACCTTTGGGAAATTGAGTGGACAGTTGCTAAAAAGATACAACTATCCTAGGGCACATAATTTTTATGGCATTAACCTTTTCTTCAAAGAGCAATGCCAATATCTAACATGCTGCATACTGCTTCTACAGTGAGTAGACAGCATCCAAATTGGATTTAAGCAAATTATTTAGCTTATTAGGCATCCTAATGTCCAGTATTTAATTCCATTAGGAACAATTAAACTTTCAGCTAGCAAAAGCAAAAAAAGAAAAGTAATCCCACAGAAATGAGAACAATATCAGATTTTTCCCAGCTGACCTTGGCATTAATTACCCAGCCAAAGTCAACAGTAAGTTTAGGGAAATCCAGGTGAGATGATTATGTACAACTTTAAACAATGCATATCATCCACACAGGTTTTAATCATGCACTCCCCAATCTATTTTACAACTTACAATAACACTGCAACTAGCAACTCCAGAAACAAGGATAATGTAAATGAGGATGCAGAGCAGATTTTGTCACATAATTGCCCCCAAAAATAGAAAAAAATCTGGATGGAGAAGTTTTCATTGCTGTTGACACACAGCAATTTAATTCTGAACCAGTAACTGAATCTCACTAGTTTATACAATGAATTGATATTTCTACACAATCTTTTCATTTCAGTTTTAAAGAAAAATATCATCAGTGTGGATGTTTTAAAGAACTACAGAGTAATAAAGTTTATAAACCAATTGGGGTAGTTACACTACGCAAGTTCTTAGAAAAGACTTCCACTGTTTAAAAATATCCCTAAGAATACTAAAAATATTCCCCAGAGAAAGGAAAGGTCAACTACATGTTCATGTCCTATAGGTAGGTACAAAACTCACTTTGCCCTCCCTTCTAGGAGAGTCAGCAGGAAAAGTAAACCACAGTGCATTCACCAGGTACCAGGATTTTTTTCTCGCTGCATTTCTTATGGTCAGGGCTGAAAAAGTCATTGCATTATAGAGAAGAGCAAAAATCCTGGGAACTTCTTCAGGCTTCAAGACAATTCCAGAAAAAAAACCCCATTCACTAATTAATTTTCATCAGAGTATAGCTGACTTGGAAGCTACTGTCTTTGACACTTTCACTTCTTGCCTTTTTGTGCTTTGATCTGTAGGTGAAACAGGCACTATAAAAAGCAGGGGACACAGTACCTGCTTCTTGTTATAGACTACCACAATCAGTCGGTGCCAGCAGGGGAGGACAAAGATGGAAGGTGGCTCTTTCTGCATTGCCAACACAACTCTCACACACAGGACTTTCAGGTGCATCTGCTTCTCTATTACAAGAGTCTCAAACAATCTGCTAAGGTGCAAATGCTTACTAGGGTATTACTGTTGCTTACAAGAGCTACGCTCAGAAATTGATTTGGAAGACTACAAATAAAGAACATTTATTGAATTACTGTGCTTTATCCATTTCAAAGCAGTAGAAGCTTTCCAATGCCTGCCTTGTCAGTAGACGACATTAAAATGTTTCATTAGCACAGTTAGTGCTTTTCATCAGCGTCAGCTTGTTCTCTCTCAGTTGCATTGCTTTCAGTGAATGATTAATGTTGAAATCCTCTTCTCTTTGAATGTTTATCATCCTTTCAAATATGGTTGGAAGTTTAATTTTTCAGGGCATTGTCAAATAAAATGTGTCGCTGTTCTTGAAAGTTAAATGCTACACAGATAACCAGAGCCTCCCCTGTTTCTAACAGCAGGCTATTCTTTTCTAGTAATGATGGAACAGATCTGTATTTTGGCACATATATTTTTCATTGCAAAGCTTTACTAAAATGAATAACAGAAATCAGCAACTGAAAAGAATTGTGAAGGAATTACTTCCAGGAAAGGTAAATTTCATTCCAAAAGTCCCTTAAAGGAGCAACACAGTAAATGTAGGCTAATCAATGTACAGCAATGAGTTTCACAAATATCTATATCTGGGTTGCTAAACTTTGCCATGTTCACAAAAGAAAAGAAGAGTCCATTGGAATAGGAAACTCATGCAGTTTCCCTCCATGCTCTTTGACAGACAATTTATACATCAAATTCAACAAGATTTTAAAAGGACTAGTGATTTTTTTTTTTTTTTTTTTTTTTCCCTTGGAATGAGGTTAGAGAGGAGAGTCAAGCACAAGAGCTGCTTTATAAGATGATCTCTATAATATCCTGGACAAATGTAATGACAAAGACTGCCTAAGCAATTCACTTCCTAAGTCAAACTCACATATTTCCCTTAGCAACTTCTTTGTGCCAGATGCCCTAAGAAACATGCAGGACAGTCAAAAGTATATTTTCCCCGAGTCAAAATGAGCCAAAGTGCTACTTTTAATTGAAGGAGCAGTTCTAAACCAAAGACAGTCAAAGTCACTGAAAACTATGGAGTAGGGTTTTCGGCTATAGTTTATTTCCTATTAAATCTCTGTATAACTTCAATTCCATGCAAAACTGTAAATATTTGATCTTGTCCTGGTATTTTGCATTTATCAATGATATTTATAGCACTACATTGTTTTGAAATTTTCTTTATTTACAACATACTTGATGAAACAGCTGAATATATTTCTAAATTATTGCTAATATTTTTATTACTTATTATGGTAGAACTGCTATCATAATCTTTATACTTTCTGTAATTCCTTTCAGGACCAACATTTTTCATTCAAATGGCTATGCAAAGCTTTAAGAGCTAAATCATGGGACAAGATCAACAATATGTAACAGTATTATTAGAAATTATTAGAAATAAATCTGCGTAACACTTTAGATTTGTACTTCCCTGTTCATGTGCTGTTTCATGTCACACTGAAGAAAAAGAAAAATCTTACTCTACATCTAAAGGGGATTACAAGCTTTGGAATGCCAATAAATACACAAACAAATGAACACCCAAAAATACTTAGTTGCAGCAGAAAACATACTTTAACTCTATTCATCTAAGAGCAGACTCCAGTATATATATATACACACATATATAGTGCTTCACTTCAGTGCAATATCTTCAAGGTCCATTAAAAAAAAAAAAAAACTAGATTGAAAGGAAAATCATATTTTCAGAGTTATAAATTTAAATGTAGATAATTTGAGAAGTTGATATTTTTAAGGCTGGCTATTTTGATGGGTGATGTAAAACACTGTTGGCTTTCCAATATCACCACAAATTCTCACAACTAGTTTTGGCCTCCTATGTTATAGGGCTTACTGGCCAGTTTTTAAGACTGTTGAAAAGCTACTTAGATACTGGAAACAGAAAAAAAAAAAAAAAAAAAGAGGAGAAGAAAACAGTAGGATGAGAAAAATTGCACAAGAGAGAGATTATAAATTATGTCCTTCGTAGGCAGAAAATAAATCCTTAGAATCCAAAGGGTAAAGGAGAAACTAAGATTGACCTCCTGCTGTTGAATCAGCTCTAAATATTCTGAGTCATCTTGATTCTCAGCTATAAAAAAGCTCCCAATTCAGTGGAGAGTAAATTGCATAAATAACTCTGCAGAGTGTATATCCAAGGCAGAGAGAAATGTCAGTCAGGGTCTCCTGAGAAGCATGAAAATAAGATATTGCTGTATTGCTACAAAACATATCCCCCCCACAAAAAAACCTAAAAAGGATGAAGCCTATCAGTGTAGTTAGCACAGTTTATAGCTCTCTGCTAAGAACTCAGAAATTCCTTGCACATTAACATAAATTTACAGACTTTAGATACATGATGACGAATCTGAAGTACACAGAAGTCAATAATCTCAGAGGTACATATAGTAAAGCATCTGCCCACTGCCAGAGTTAGCAATAGTCTAATTCCTTCATTCAGAAAAGGTAAGTTTAGGCATTTCTAAAAGTTAATAACAGGTGAAAGAATTATACCTACTCTAGAGATTCCAGTGAGTATATTTATAGGCACAAGTGGAAAGCAAAGTGAAAGCCAGAAAAAAACATGTAATATATAGACTGGTTAAATTACTAAATGATAGCAATACACCTAATTATTCTAGTACGAGAATTACCAAGCCTAAAATTGCAAAAGTGTGAAAAATGAGCAAAAGCTTGTACCTGGTGATACTAAGAAGTTCCAAGTTGAGACTGCTAGGTTTTGGGCAGTGTAGGCTGAGTTGAGCAGGCAGTCAGCCTGCCTTGTCCCAGGTACTTCCCTTAGAGAGAGCGAGCTAAGGTTGCCTCACAGCTGCTACCTGGACATCTGTTTTCAGCATACATGTTAAAAAAAATACTTCACTTGTCAAAAAATGAGTTAAAACATCTCAGAAAAAACAAAGAAACCAGTTTTTGCACAATAACATACACGGTAGGGAAAAATCAGGTTAAAGGAAAACTGAACAATACTTCTGGACAACCATTGGCCTTTGGAATCTAAATATATGGTCTATCATAACAGCTTCATGAGCTGGTACTGCTGGAGAAGCTACCTTCTGATACTGCATGGCTTTCAGGAGATAAATCTCAAAATGTAATGCTTACATAAACTTCTTTAATGTAAAAGATACTAGCAAGAAAACAATAAATAAACAAATGCAACAATGTACCACTACAATTCAATGATACAGAACACAAGTATAGACTGCATAAATGATGCCTTGAACCAGCAGAAGACCTTAACAGCAATAGAATGGAACAGATGTTTGTGCAGCTCAGGTTCTGTACAGCCCAAATGTGCAGGTTCAGGTTTGAGCTTGCCAAGTGTTACAGAACTTACAGGTTTTTTTCCCTCCAGCTTGGATAAGCAGATATAAACTTCTAATTCTATCCACTAGGATCAAGAGATTAAAGGAGGTTAATTTCTTTGAATTAGACAAATGAAAGAATCTAAAACAAAAGCCTGAATTCCTAGGTGCACCTTTTCTATCATTTTTGAATTGAATAGGGCAGAAATTTTTGGAAATGTTGTGAGTAGTAGTTTACAGGACTGTTCAGTAGAGAAAAGCTGATTCTGAAAGGTATAAAGCTTAGTATCACAGGAAGAATGAAGCAAACAGACACACTTTCTTATCACTGAAAGTTTCCATATATCTGCTTAGATAATTTGTCTCATAAGGTTAGAAATTAATTAGGAAAAAATTTCAGTAAATACTGTTAAAAAGGGCAAGAGCACAGAAACTAGATCTACCTGTTAAAACATCATTGCTTAGGCAGAGTTGAGCCTATGCTTGTGAGCAAGCTCTAAGAAATGCAGAAAAACTAGTTCTGCCTTGTTGCAAGAGAGAAACTCTCTTAGTCTTCCTCTAATGCAAATCACTCTGATCTCCCCCTTTTCTTTCACTCCTTACCTGCAGGCTACTCATGAAAAAGTTATATTTTTCTGAGCAGAGTGAAACAACTTGACTAACATGTACGTAACTATTCCCTGCTGTAACTTCCAGCAAGCACAGTCTCATCTCCGTCATGGGCTGAAGTACTTGCTGACCATCATACAGCTT
Organism: Lanius collurio; assembly: GCA_020086605.1. Classification (NCBI taxonomy): domain Eukaryota; kingdom Metazoa; phylum Chordata; class Aves; order Passeriformes; family Laniidae; genus Lanius; species Lanius collurio. Next base: position 7,621,698 of record JACBWW010000016.1, on the reverse strand, counting down.
CCACGGTGCTGCCCCACATGTGCCAGGCCAAGCCCTGGCTGAGGGCTCAGCCCCTCTTCACCCACTGCTGGAGAGCTCGGGAGAAAGTGCTGCCAGGACATCAGTGGCACAGAGAGCAACAGCATCTCAGACACACTTCCCTGAGAAACAAGCTAGGACTGTGCACAGCCCTGTACCCATTTACACCTGCTCAAATACTCTGATAGTCAAGCCAACAAAGGCTGGCAGACTTTCAGAAAAGCAGATTTATACTCTGGTCCATGCAAAACAGATACTAGAAACACAGGCTGGCAAAGCCACACATTAGTGGCCACTTAATTACTACTGTACCTCTGCAAATAAACAGTTTCTCTGACAGATAGCCCAGCCCCATAAACTGCAGACACATCACATCACTCCAAGCAATCATCACCAAATGAGTTACCACTGCTACCACTCACACCTCATGGCTGCTCTTCCCCGTTAATGGTCGGGAGGACATGTAATGAGGATTTTAAAGGAAGGCTGAGAAAACCCACAGACCTTTTAATCACCCAAATACCCAAACCCAGATGCACAAATTCTGCACACTTGTCCTATCCAGTTGCTTAAAAAAAGGGAATTACATCTTATAACAACATTTGGATCACCTTTTGATCCTGGAGAACAATGATAATAACAAGTGATTGTAGAACGCAATCTGCTACAGTATATTTGTTATTTTCCACCTGTGTAACTTTTCAAATGTGGGTGTAGAATTCTCATTCATATTTTTCAAATTATGCCAGAAAAGGAACAAGGCTAACCGATTGCCCTCAACATTCAGGAAGAGAAATCATGTTTCCTAATCCTCATCTATAGGTCTAGTTGCTCTGTACCCTCTCCCTAATTAATTTCATTACAAACTTATGTAATAGCATCATGACATCATCAGAGTTTTGGATCTCCTGATGCCATTAGATCTAATGATACAGAGGCCATGAGTGTTGCTGCTGTCTCAGTGTGACATAGCACAAGCAGGAAAAGCCAGTGGATCTGCAGTAATTTATGTCACAATGGATCACACACATCGCTTGGAAACAGTGAACATAAATTGCCAAGGTACAAAACTTGCTGAAATTATGTGACAGAAATAATGCCAGACAATGAAGCAATTTTCTATCCACATGGAAATAACTTCCAAAATGTGCTGATAAAAAAACCCAAACACCTTAATTCAAAAGGCAAGGAAGGCTCCATGACTCCATTGAGGATAAGAATTTCTTCAGGAAAGGTCACTTAAGTCTTAATGTTTACACCATAAAAAACTTCTGCTTGACATGCTGCTATATTCTCCCACAATTTAGGACATCCCCCACCCTCCATTTGTCAGAATACTCTAAATGTATAACAGAAGGATCTATGCATCCCACAGGAACCAAAGCACTGCTTTCCCAGTACCAGTATGAGGTAAGGAGATAGGTACTCAGCTACAGAGTCTAGGAATTAGATTCACTGGGAAATCCTAAAACTCCTCAAATGTTACTGCTGAAGTCCAATACCAAGCACCACTGGAATCTCCAGAAGAACTGATTGCCTGAAATCCAGGAATAACAATGCCTAATTGCCCCTGCAGCATGGCCCAAGCAGGTGTTCAGTACGGTGCAGGAGTCTGTGGCTGAGCAGAAAATTGAATGCAAATGCCCCATTCTCACTCAGACTAAGAAATGTTCATCTGAAGAGGTTCCACTTTGATCTGCAGTCCACAGAATCCAATGTTACCAGTATGTACATGCAAGCCAGGAAAGACTGTGCTGAAAATACAGCTTAATCTTTTCCCTCAGGCTCCCTCATACCAAGTCAGCTGGCAGCCTGAGAAGAGCCATCAGGATTTTTCATTATAATTAGCATGCACTAAAAGATAAGCAAAATTGTGCTTTAAATTTTTGTGTGAAGCAAACATTTTGGATGTAGAAATGGCTTAAGAAAAACTGGAGCAAAATCTCTGCCAATATAAATAAGCACACCTAACCTAAACTGAGTTATTCATGTAAAACCTGCCCTGTGGGGAGTTACATTCTCCTTCATAGCAATATGTCACTGGGTTCTGCAAGAACTCTCAAATGTAAATTGGTTTAAGAATGAAAAGAATTCTAGACTTATAGAGTATTATTATCAAGATTTAATCCCAAAATTATGGGTCCAGCTCAAGGTACTTCACTTCCCTGTATTCTGGCACTTCCAAACATCACAATCACTTAAAATGAAATTGCAGGCATACGGACTCCCTTCATTCCCTCTCATGAAAGAATAGTGTAGGGACAGGAATTTTGTTGACAGCAGTCACAAGTGATTGCCAGCTAACAGAGAGCAGCCTGTAAGCATAAACATAAATAACATATTGATAGTTCCTGAGAGTATTTTACTGAAAAATACACCCAAGAACTTTGCAATGTACCTACTATATTTTCTTACCTCAACTAATACAGAGCATGACATCATCACGTGGCTTCTCTGAGACTGACACCGGCTGCTTGAAATCATATTCACCTGTGAAGGAAACACAGGATATTATGTCCATCTGTGAGAAGCTGGCCTTGTTTATAACAATGTGCTAACAGCAAACTAGAAAAGGCCTGCATAAAATGGAGATTTGTACCAAAATAACAAATGGTGAGCATTACATCAGTGAAGAGGACTGTTCATGTTGACTTCTTTATTCCAGTATGAAAGATCTCCAAGTTAGTTGAGCTATTACTATTTTGTTACATAGATTATAGCCTTTTTTTGCTCCTAATAATAGTATCTATACAAAGATTTGTACTTAAAATTGTACTAATTATATCCCTGCAAATGTCAACAAAAAAAAAATCCTTTATCTCTTTTTGGCAGAGCTTTTCTAATTGTGTTGACTTTAAAGAAACTTAAGCATGTTATAAACAAGAGGACTTTGCTGAAGAAGCATTAGTTGAAAGCTTAAATGCTTTTAAAATTTGAATCTATCAGGCTTCTACAGAGGCATAGGAACACAGGACTAAAAAGAAGTACTAAGCTGTGAAATTGTGTCTTGCAATCTCAGTTCAGTGGAACTTTGGTTCTTAAGGATCCACAGAATATTTATTCTCAACACTCCACCTTCAAAAATTTTCCTATTTCCTTGCATGAAAATTAAGATCTGTTGTTAAAATTGAGGAAAAAAAAAATAAAGCAATAACTGCCTTTAAAAAACCCCTGCACTACTACTCTTTGCTATAGGAAAAAGCAAAGCAGAAAACAAAGTACTATGGATGTAATGATACTGGGAAACAGCCCATGACAGATAGAGTAAATTGACTAAAATCTCTAGAGAAGTTAGAATCTTCAAGAATTAGAAAACTTCTAAACGCTGGGTAGTCCCTCTAGATTGCTCTCTTCTTCCTTAAAAACACCCCACATATCCAATATATCCACTATTTCTCTGATTATTTAATTTTTAAAACTGTACTTTTAAAGCTTCCCTCTAGGCTCTTCTTAAAAGGTAGTGAAATAGTCCATTAGCTATCTTCTGGTTTTGCCAGCTGTTCCCCTCACTGTTCTTCATTTATGTCTCACCATTCACCCATTTTTTATGCTCTCTCTTTCTGCTTTCCCTGTGCTCTCCCTCCAGTTTCTCTTTATCCTTTCCCTCATTTAGTTTCTTGTACGTAGCACATCTTTCAACATCTTGCATCTCCTTCTCTCTGTCTTCCATGGCCTCCCAAATTCATTTTTTCTTCCTCTGATATTTTAAACCGCAGCTGACTCTTCCTCCTTCTCATGCCCTGTCTTTGCATGTGCATATTTCACACAGGGCTTGGGGCTCAGCAGTTCAGAAGTCAGCACACTAAAGAGAAGAGAAAGCAGATGCTTCCAAGCAATATCAGAAAACCAAACTGTGCTCTGTGTGTACAGCCTGGCTCCCAGCAATGCACTGATCATCTCTGATGCTCTGCTCCCCTCCTGAAGGTGGCTGGGGGAGCCCAACATTGTGCCTCCCTCCCCTCACGAGAGGCAGTAGCAATGTGAGGCAGAGTGATTGCTCAATTCCGAGATTTACGTACACACCAGCTGGGTCTCCCTTGGAGCTGGGAGAATTTGAGCTGTAACCCTGTCACTCTGGGCATTTTTAGCCCTGTCTTTGGTGCTCTAAAACACAGCAGTAATTATCTGCATTCAGCTTGTGTTTATCCAAAGCAATGAACAAAAAAGTGCTTCATAAGGAAGTAAATACAGCATAAGTTCTTGGAATTTCTATCAGGAGGCTGAACTTATTTACCATGCAAATAGAAAATGGTGCTCTACTGTTGATCAATTTATTTTTACAAATCCAGGGCCAAACTCTACTGTTCATATTCCTTTCAAATCCTCTCTCAGGCAAGAGTCCCAGAGACTCCTTGACACTCCATTATCCAGTTACATAATATAACCATTAATACTGCATATGGAGATGTGCATGCACAGCTACTGCACATTGGGACTATAGACTCAGTTCATTAGACACCAACATAGCAGTTATCTATTATTTATTGAACACTAACAATACATTGAAGAAAAGGGAACAAGCTCTGAGCATTAAGGACCAATACGTGGCTGCTCTTCAGCTATTACCTCAAGAATAAAAAGGGCTTAAGATTCACCTTCTCCAGAAGATCATCAAAGGAGCAACATGTTCTTGATAATGTTGAATAAGTACTGCAGATGTGTGTTGGCCAGTGTCAAAAGCTCTCAGTGCACTCAAATGGAGATGAACTCTAGAGCCTGAGATGTATCCCAGAATTTTTTTTCCATAGCATGAAGATAGGCACTGGTCAGAGCCTGGAATACTCTTTACACACACAATGCATGAAACTGCCTTTTCAGAGGTTGCTGCTATGAGTTTGGAGAAAGATGAGTAAGCCTCAGAGAGACTTCAAGAAGCCATCTGTGAGAGCATGGCTGAAATGCTACAAGCATCCCTATAAATATCTCTTGGTAAAGAACTAGTTCTGCTTTAATGATATAAAGTCTTTTTATGTAACTAGTTACTAGGCAGCCTAGGAAACAGTTTCTCTGGCAGTACCCCACTGTATGCATTAGGCAGCCTGTCTCCCTCGAGCTGCTGTTCTGGGGGCATGCCTAACAACAACCTACAGGATCCCGCTCCAGACAAGCCTACCCCTGCCACATATCATCACCAATCTATCTCACTGCCAGACTAGTGTGTCATATTCACAGCTGTGCTGGTTTGGGAAGAGACAGCAAGCACACACCTCCAGGAGGAGCTCTGGACAAGAGCATTTGGCTGAGTGGCAGCAGCTCTGAATGACGGCAGCCTGGGAGCCAAAGGTGAACTTCACACTTGGCAGCTGTAGGCTGAATATCCTCACTCAGCACAGGCGATGCAAACCTGCTCTCAGATCCCATTTGGATCAAAACTCACTCAATTTATACCTCCCCTCAACATGAGACAATTGCATTCGTGTTTCTAGGGCAGGGTTTTCATAGATTCATTAAGGTTGGAAGAGACCTTAAAGAACATTAAGTCCAACCATCAACCCAGCACTATGACTGTAACCCCTAAACCACCAACTCTCAGCTCCTGTACAAGGGGTAGGAATTGGGCAGCAAGACCATGGCCGTAACAGCAGAATGTTTTCACAAAAAAGTAGTCACTGCTCTGCATAGGGCCTACAAATGGATTCTATGGGCAATTTCTAGGCATATCCACTGACTCAGGTACTTCAGATGCACAAGGAGACCTCCTCTCAGGATGTGACATCAGCAATGAGCTCTGGGAAACTTTAAACACCTTTCAATGTAAAAAGGTGCCTAGATTTTAATCACTTCCAATTTACTCAGAAACAGAATAGGAAGTACTTGTGCTCATAGCTTGAGTATGACATCAAGGGATTTATTTAATACCGCATTTCTGTCACAGCCAGAAAAATTAACTCAAATATCCTTAGTTCTTAAATGGAGCTCCTGATTCTCACCATTTTGCTACTTCTATTATCCACAGTTGTCATTTGTTATACAAGTTCCAAGCAGATCTAAGATGCTTCCATATCATTATTAGCTGTCTGTTTCATTACAGGTTTCCCTGTAATTTAGGACTTATCTAGAAATACAAATGGCACATTCTATTTTGTTTGTCTCTTTCCATTTATGGGTGAAGTTCACCTATACCAAGGAAAAAATACTTACCAATAAATCCAGGAGATGAAAGATATGGTCAAAACTCAAAAAGAAAAAAATCTACTAAAATTCAAATAAAGCTCACTAGAACTATCAGTGGCACTTATGCTACCCTGTGTGGTAAAAATGTAGTGGCTTGTGAGAAGGTAAACAGAGAATGTGTCTGGGGAACATGGAACTAGTCAAGGAAAAAAGAAACAAGGTCATTGTGCTGTGAAGAAAATCTTCATGGTAAGAAACCATTTTTATGTGCCAAATCTCTATAGTCTTCATAGAGGTAATGGAGGATAGAGAGTATTATGACATTTTAATGAAGAGAGAGAAAGAAAAACAAAGGATGATGATACTTTCCTCTGAGTAACTGTCATTTCTATCTCCCATTTGTCTATCTATTTATCATCAATATGTATTTCTAAGGAGGATGAATGTACTGCATGAATATAAGGCAGGAGAGATTAGAGTATGTGGGCTAAAGAGTATTATATACACTTTGGTCAATTTTCTAAGGTGAACCAGCTGAGTAATTCCTGGAAGGTCCAGATTTCCTGCCCAGGTTAATAATCAACACATTGAAACACAAAAATTGTTCTGGGCATGGCAGGAGCTTCCTGGGGAAGATTTTGGGACAGTCCAAAATTCCCACCGAGATAGTTCCTGTACTAATTAGTCAAACACTTAGCTGTGAAGGTGGCTAAGAATTCATTCAACTACTTTTTCTCATGTTAGTCCATTGTTTAAATTGTCCACGATTTTGTCTGGCAGGTGGCCAGATTGAGAGTTGCTGCAGCACCCAGTGGTGGTAGATTGGTGAGCACAAAGGCACAGCCCTGATACCCGGCTACACAGGAACTGTAGTTGCAGTGCAAAGTTGAGGGTTTCAGATTTACTACTTACATTTCATGGCTCTTGTTCCTGCTGAATGTCATTGGGGTGAGGAAAAAATTTAAAGTTAATTTTTATAGTAATTGATACACTACTTATGAAAACTGCTGTTAGTGAAGATCTTCCTTTTGATTTTTACCTGTGTTCCAGCTACTCTCACCTCCAGGCATATGCACAGAGACAGGTGCTTTTTCAAACACTACTCAGGCTTTCACAGATAACAAAGTATCCATTCTTATATCAGAAAGAATTCTTACATGATCCAAAGCTGACAAAAATCATCAGACAAAAATACTGTAATAACCTGAACCATATTCATGGTGGAAATACTGAAATGTATATTCAGAACAATCTTTGGAGAAACAGAGTTCGTCAAGTTATTCCATATATTCACACTATTACTCCTCTTTTTCCAAGATGATTTCTCTTACATTTTAAGCTTGGTGCTGCAATAGCTAGAAGTCTCTTTTCTCTGACATACTTATTAGTTTTGATTCCAGGGTGTAAGGACAGAGGACAGACAGAGCAGTGGGAAGCTCACTCTGTGAACAGCAAAGGCATTCTTTGAATAACTGACAGAATAGAGATGAGTCTGGTATGTAATGTAACCTGAATATCAAACCAAACTACAGAATATCAAAGAGCTCATCTGCAGATAGGACTGATAAAACAGAGAATTTTGTACACTAATGTCTATACCTTTTTCATGTAAAATGCTAGGGAGTTTGTTCTCAGCCAAATATGTGATGTTTCCAAATTGCTCTTCTCTTACAAAAAATACTGTAAAATGGAAACATAGGAATGATGATCCTTTCAGGCTTTAGATCTGCCAGAGAAATACATGAGGGGCATTTCTCTCCAACAGGAGAGAGAGCTTATATCTATATACATAACAGGGAAAAGGAACGGAAGAAACACAGCACACACTGATGGTAAAGATGCGGGGGGAGAATTACTATTTAGGATAACTTGGATGCAGATCACACAGATAAAGACAGCATTTAGTGTATTTTCAAAAGCAAAGTGTGAAACCAATGACATATAAAATGTGCAAGAATAGGTTGCTATAAGCTGAGAGACGCGTGAGAGAAGAACAGTTGCAAATCCCCCTGATTAGAGTAGGGAATGGCACACTTGGCTGCTTTTGCTACCTGAAAATTCATGAGTGCCACTAACTGGTGAACTTTAGTAATGAACTCAGATGCTCTTTCCCTCTGAAGCCCAGGGCATTTACTCTCTTTGCCATTTCCTTGAAATAACCTTCCACCTCACAAGTGTATTAATCCACAGGCAATAAGGTCCCTGTAACATCTGCCAGGCTGTCAGTGATTGCCAACAGACAGCAACATCTATGTCAAGAGTAAATGAAATAGGGGGGAAAACATCACCAGCAGAGTGGAAGCAGTGCAATATATACCAACACAGTATTTTCCCCAGTGACTTCCACATATGTCGCACAAATATTTTGTTTCTTCATTCCTTGCTGACCTTCTGATGGGTGTATCATTTGTGATGATGTTGAGAGCTAAATTGTTCTCTCCTGTCTTGAAATTAAATAAAATTAGTTTTTACAAAACACAGAGTGACAATCTCATTACCATGAAAGATGAAAGCTAAGAATTAGAGAAACTATATCCCTCTCTTTCATAGATTACTCATTATCTGAAGATTAACATTAGAAGGACCTGGAAGCCTGTCAAACACCAAATCAAAAGCTCCCACAGGACTTCAGACAGTAAAAAGTGTTATCAGCAAGAAGAGGATTCATGGGATTACATTTGTAGCAACAGGATTAAGTTTTGCCCAACAAGCTGCAGTCTCAGAAATAACAAGGTCATTCTTCTGCTAAGAAGATGAGAGAAGAATGCACTTGTTTTGCAAGCAGGCAAATTAATGTGGGATTAACCAATGAAAGAGTTCCATAAAATTACTCAACTTGTGAAATCAAGGCAAAACTTAATCCTATAGTTTTGTACTTAAAAAGGAGCCCACTGGAGTGAAAGAGTAAAATTCTGGTGCTGACATAAAATCCCATGTACCACGGATGTGACAGCAACTCTCTACCACAATAACAGGAAGCCCTTGCCACTCAGAAGGCATCTACACAGACACCCTCCCACACAGGCAGCTGACTGTGGGAATCTCTGCAGAAATTCACTAGAATAGTTAGTGCAGTGTAACTGTCTGGAATAATATAGATCTTGGAATGGCTTTTTGTCTTCATTTTGCTCTCTGATTTAGAATCAAAACATTCAAATATGTGGAAAGCTGTGTCTCATTCTGCAGCTCTCCAGTCAGGAGAGGATTTACTAGGCAAGGCCAAATCAGCTGCAGTTCTCTGTGTATTACCAATGGCCAGGGAGGTACGAATGACACTGGCCATGAAATGAGGTAGCAATATTGCACTTGTTTTAAACCAATGGAACCAAGTCTTCAATCCTAAAAGCTCTGAACAAATAATTCACAAATAAACATGCAAATTTAAAGGGATTTGTTTAAATTACACACTGGTGACACTAGAATTACTGCTGCCAAGAGTTCCTCACAGGCACGGCTGGAGTGCTGTGGAGGCGATGAATGAGTCAGGCTTGATTGATGTATCCATGGTTGTACCTACACAGGGTAAGCATCCTTTGTCCCCCAGTTCCTTGCCTCACTCAATCCTCAGTTGAGTGTTTAGGGTCAGTGAAGTACTTTCTGGCCAGACACACTTTCTCTGTTCTTTCCAGTTTGGGTATTCCTTATCTGAACTCTGGGAGTGAGCAGTCACAGCCACTATCCAGCAGTGGATGTGGAGCTAGCCCACTGAGAGTAATGGACATTGACCTGTCATCATCTGGAATCAGATATCAGGCAGCTGCTGATAAAACTTATCCACTTGATTAATGTACTTTTTCTATGTCTTATTAACAGTATTATTAGAATAAAACTATAGCAGAGTGAGGCCATAATGTGGTTTCCTTAAATTTATTCAGTATTGACATTTCTGTTCTGATTTTTAAAATACTCTTAATTGCCCAATACTCAAATTTTGAGTAATGTTGATTTGTTATGAGTAGACATAAACATCACACAATATTTTTTTGTTGCAAGGATCAATTCCACCTTGTATTAATTAAAAGTTAGCTCACATGTCAGGCTGTGAAACTTACTATTTTTAAATATTTTTTGCAGAAAAAGTTAATTGCATCAGTGTTCACCAAAAGTGCAAAGAAGCATAGAGTATGTCATATGTATATCAAATTTTTTATTTAAGAATAGCTGTATTTCAAGTTGTGTTGAACAGCTGATTGCAGAATTTCTGATGGTGGTTTTTGGGGAGCTGGGCTGAATACACTGTCATGTATTTTTTCTTCCTAGCCTTTAGCTGCTGCTTTTCTTTCAGCTGTGTCCTACAATACATTAAGTACTTTCCTCATGTGACTGTCTAAGCAAATTCTGTACTGCCAAAAAGATGTGATACAACTACAGATGGGAGCAGGTATCATTCTTCTTTTTGAAGATCAAAGTGGGGCACAATGTCAGCAGTAGGACAGTCTCTATGACACTGCTGCATTTATCAATTATTTCCCATTCAGAAAAATTTGATGGAGGCTGGCATGTATAAATCTCGATATGCTATTTCTTCAGATTACACTTTTTTGCTCTATTTCCTTCAGGCCAAATAGACTTAGACTCAGCCAATCTAAGACTAAAACCTGACATTATTTCTGCTGAAATACAATTCACTGACAGTTCTCAGCTTCTGCAATAGACTTAATTTGTGCATATTAATGTGTGCAAAAGTCACAATTAAACTTCAAAGAACTCAATCATGATAATAATCTTTATACTTCGTTAAAACCTCCTCCTAAACTCTGTTCACTAAAAAAAAAAAAAAATAAACTACCAAGTCACAGTAAATAATTTACACAAAAAAAGAAGAATGCAAATTTCTTTTTTCATCAAGGAATTTAAGTACAGACCTGTAAGTGACAGCATATGAGTTGATGAACTGTGTTCTGGGCCTGCCTGAATACCACAACACTGCCTGCACTGGCCACCACATATCTGCATCATTCAGACTCCACAAATAAATTTACAGATTTCAAAATAAAAGTGAAAGAGGGCCTCTATGTAGTTTTACAATTTTGCTGACAAATTATGTACTTTATGTGCAACTGGAATACGTCACTAAGGGTGGGTGTGAACTGCTGGATTTTCTATCTACTATGTAAAAGCATTTTCACAGGAGTATATAGACATAATATGACTTTAGGCCAAGTAAACAGAAAATACAACCTCAATATGTGTTTGTGTTTTGGAGCTAACCATGAAAGACTCATTGTCTAAATATGTCATTGTAGCCAGTGATTCAGAAGTAGAATAGTTCCATCTGGCAACAGATGGTCAAGATGGATCTTATTTGCAGGAGAGTCTTCTGCTAAAAGAACTATTCTTCACAATCTGCACAATCAGATAAGCGGGTTCTTTCTAGTATCATTGCCATGAGAAACCACACCAGAACCTCACAAGTTCAATCAACTTTGTATACACCTATACTCTGCTTAATTAAGCATCCTTCTATATATCACAGCCACTTCTGCATTTTCTCATTGATAACATGCATTTTATAGTTGTAACAGCTATACAGTTTTCCTAACATGTTAGCTGGGGCTATCTATCATTCAGTATGCTGTGATGAGCTTATCAGCAGCTGCCTTTATTGACTGAGGGATGCCTGCAACTTCCTACTAGCATTTGCCAAAGATTTGCAAAGCCATCACCTCAGAATGAACCTATTGCATTGTTTCACATGTTTTCAGTCACTCATTCACAAGAGACAGTGTCTGTGGGAGTGACAGATGGCTGCTAACCAAGTTGGTCTACCCTATTTCCTTCCTCACCATACCAGGTATGTGGTACCTGTCATTCACTTTTTTCTTTAAAGGTTTGTGGAAGAATATTCCAAAGCTCAACACATCCTAAGTAAATTCAATATTTACTTTGTGCAAAATTCCAACAGATTCTGTTTCATGGTAACTAGGAAAAAAAAAAAAAAAAAAGATGTTACTTTCACCAAATTACTTGTTCTTTGGGAGTTGTTCACTCAGCTCCAAAGAAAAGGGCTTAAACATCAGTTCTACTGGAAAGTTATGAGTCATCAGATAAGAGAAATCAGCTCTCCCATTTTTATGTGATATGGTAAACAAGAAAAACACTGCAGAATTAATTCAGTGCTTGCTTTGGTCACAGAATCTGAAGTGGCTGTTGCCATGGGTACATAGAATCAAGTATTTAAAGGGGACTTGAGGACATGAAGGAGGAGAAACGACAACACATCATGGAAGATTCAAGAACTGTAGATGCCTGAAGAAAATTATTATCTGAAACACAGAGGCACAGAAATGAAAAGTAGCCATTCATGTGATGAATACAAGGTAAGAAAAAAGACAGCTAATTGTACTATCAAGGTGGAGAAATAAAAAAGCAGAAACTGGCATGCATACCAAGAGGGAAAGAAGAGCAGCTGGGTCCATAAGAAGAGAAAGGGGCAATGAAAATAAGCAGGATCATGAGGACAATGAATTGCATTATACAGAAAATCGTAACAGAGATGAGAAAAGGACATAAAAAAGGGATAAAGCAATAGCAGATAGAGGATAAGATGCAAAGCAGATTTACAACACAAAAACCAGGTATGTAGGAATGACTGAGGATTTTCATTGAAGAGTCTATGAGCAAGTCATCAAAGCTGATCTGGAGAAAAGCAAAGATGGTATGGCAGGAGCAAGAATACTTGTCCTGAGCTACAAAAAGTTCTCATGGGAGAACAGAAGCATTCATTAATCCTACTTCATGCTGATAAATGTCACAACAACGTTTCATCAAGAACAGGATCAAAGAGCTGCCAGCTGGGAAACACCAACTTCTCTGGTCTTTAATGGAATTTTTCCAAACCCAGGAGAAGGAACATACATGAAATACAGGATTAAATAAACTTCAAGGTGACTCAATGTCTAATCTTAGAAGGAAGGGTTTAGATTGCTTGGCCACTCAATAGAGGACCTTTTTCTGATGAGATATTTTAAGGAAAGGAATGTAAGCAGACACAAAAGATAATATTAAGTAAATCATCAAGTGAGTCAGTGATATAGCTGCTAAAATCTGACTTTTAAGATAAAGTAGTTAAAAAAACCCCAACAGTAAGCAACACCTGAAAAGTATTTGCATTAAGAAAAAGAGCCTCTAGAGGGAAAGCTTGTTGAAATAGCAGTTGTGATGAGGACACCAGCATCAAAAAGAACTTGCTAGCCTAAAAAGATGTGAATCTAAATAAAGTGAAATGACATTTCACAGTTAAAGGTGTAACAGATTCTAAAGAAATATGAAGGGCTATTGTGGATGTAGCAGAATCCAGGTGGGCCAAATCAGTTTGTAAAAGCAGTTCTAGTGAGTAATGGCAAAACCGTGTGATCACCACAACTGCCTGTTGGGTCTTTATTAGAAGATTAGAACATGTCCATGTAAGAGTATTTACCTCAAGGCACTTACTAGAAAATACAAGGCTTGTAGGCAGCTAACAAAGACTACTGGGACAATGGCAGTACTTGAAATGTGCAATGACATAACTTCATTTGAACAAACCACTGAAAGCTTCAGCATGGTCTGTAAGAACAACTGTGTGGGCAAAGAGGGATGCAGCCAAAAATGACTTCCAGGCAATTAAGCATACAGCTCAAAATTTCACACACACTGTGTTGGAAACTGACTTTTTAGTAAGTTTTTGACTATGGATATAGCCATTATCTATCTTCAGTTTAGCTACAGCTATGAGTTATATTTCTACTAGGCTTCTAGCTAACTTCCCTAAACAAAATGAACAAATGCTAAACGCCACACAGTAAAAAAGACCGTAAATGCACCCCACTGTCACAGACAGTCACAAGTCTTTTCTGGTTTTGTTTTAACTAGCATTAATACAGTGTCTGTTCCTGAGGTCCAGATGCTATTGCAATAAAAACAGTACAAGAGATAGATGGAAAGACAAATTAACATCTTGCTACACATCTTTAGAAAGAATGTATTATGAATAGACATTTATCAAGGTAGGCAGCACTAGTAATAATAGAACAGGCAGTTACTATCTCACTGAAATCTGACACTGACGTTTGAAGGACAACTTGAATTGTGATATTTGAAAGACTCTGGAAGAGAACATAATGGTTTCTGATAAGGGCATTTTTTAATTTCTTTTTGTCATTCTTAGAAAGAAAGGACTAACGACCTTGCTTTTACTGTTGAAATGAATTGGACTTTTGGCCTTCATGTGCAGAAAGACAGATCTCAAGATATTGCTATTTTCTGAACAAGTTTTTTGCTTTGCTTTGGGGATATCACTTTGCATACTTCTGTGCATAATTTCAAATACTTGGTGGTGTACTTCAGATGTAATTCATACTTTTTAAAAACGGTTTTTGGAATTGTTTACGTTGGTGTCCATCCAGACTTACAAGTTAATGAAGTGCTAGCTTCAGCTGTCTTGAAAACCTTCCTTTTAATAAATAAAGAGAATTTTAAAACAGATTTTCAAGTTGTTCAAAATGAGATTTTAAGTGACAATGGATTGGTCTCCTGGCACTTCAAATAGGTACATCAGAAAAATTTTGCAGAGTATACAGCAGTTAGGAATGGGTATGATGGATCAAAAAAAGACAGGGAATAAGTACTTCTGACACCACAGGTCCACCAGGTGAGCCTGTCTCTGGGTAGTCTTACACTGGCTAGTTTCTCACCAGTCTCACCTGTCAATTTCTACCAAGATGTCTTTCCATTTCAGTTTGAATAATCGCTTTCTTCAAACTGTCCAAAGATACACAAATACATAATTGATGATTTCCAGGAATAATGAGTTTTTCTAAGTATTTCTAATGTACATAAAAGAAATCTCAGAGTAGATAGGTAGTAGAAAGATAGTAGGAAGCTGAAGGTCATAATCCTGTAAGGAGATCCCTTTGTGTTTGGATTTTATGAGTGGGACACCACCAGTGACACATATTAGGAAATATCTCTAGTAGAAAAAAAAAAATTACATTGTCATTATTGATAATAAAATACATTGCCAAGGTTGTTTCCTTTCCATCATATCAAACCATGTATCCTGGGGGAGATGCTGGGCAAGAGGAAGTTAAAAACAAATTTTGTAAAATTTTACAGACACCCTTTCCAAGTAGGCATCACTACAGGGAATGACACTTAGATCAGAACCCCATATTCCTGTATTTCACACATATTTAGCAACCCTCAGTTTCACTATTGAAAGTCTTTTCTCAGGAAACTAAGGCATGTGGCTTGAGAAAGACTTCACACAGAAGATCGAGATCTTTTAGCAATAGCTACCTAAGTGTAAATTTGAAAAAGAAGCTAGTACCTGTGTCCTTTGTACTTCTATCCATTGCTGTTACCTATTCCTGTATCTCTTGATGTTCCCAATGCCTTTTGTTTCCTTCTGTGCCTGGACCATGACAATGACGCATCTGCTTCTCAGAGGTCTCAGTTCTGGGCATACAAACTGCTTTGTTCTTCCATCACATAGGCCAAAGGCCACATGCTAATTCTCCATTGAGAATTCAGTCATCATTGGGATGACGTGCTTTAGTTATGTCACTTTATTGACTGTTACTTTAGTTAGGAAAAAAATATTTCTGTAAGCACTTTAAGCTCTTCCTTTTTAAACCGTCTTTTTAGATCCCATTCTGGGTGTCTAGCTTGGAGTGAGGGACTATGTTAGGCAGAAGGGCATTATAGCCATCTAGCAATACATCAATATAAATCAAGGACTTCAGCAGAAATGCTTTGGTCACTGGGGCATTTATTGGATTTGCTGTTTTCTTTTCTGAGAAAAAGGCTTTATGAAGAGGAATTTTGGTGGCTGAAGAATCTGGAGAATGAAATATGCTCTACCCTTTTTCTCTGACAAATATTACTGAACACCTATTTAGTACTCTACATTTTTATACAACTAGTATTCTGAACCAAATCCTAATACTTCCGAGATTTATCCAACCACCTTCAGTGGAACATTTTGTATAAAGGAAGCAAGTATTGTGTGGATCAACATTTGCAACACTTCCTTCCATTTTAGCTGTCAATAGCAATTTAGAAACATTGGAAGCACTATGTAAGAAAGGACAAAAGACTTATCTAGCTTTATCTCAACAACCATTGCCACTCCAGAAAACATTTAACTCCAATAACATATTGTTTAGTATAAGGATGAACTTCTTCCTATTCTGAGTGGCTGATAATTTTATGCCCCAAGGCTTAAACATTCTTGGGGCTACACTGCATTCAAATGCATGTAAAGTTCAGTACAAAAAAGCATCATGTATAGAATTGAACAGCTCTACTTCAGAAAGTATCTTCTGTCAAATTCCAAAAATCATTGTGAGTTTGCAATGCATATTTGAAGGAAAACCTACTTGAAGAAAATATGCAAATACAGATTTAAAAAAAAAAAAAATCCAATATATTGCCTTCCAGTACACTTTATTCCCTGCTCACAAAGCCCTCGACATCAGCAAAAACATTACTGTTTACATCCTGCAAGCTTTGCACAGATTCATCCTGTTAGATGAACACCCTTAGAAATCAGACTCCATTTTTCCAGGGAATTTGTATCCAGTTTTGCTACAGCTGTGTGATGCTTTGGCTCCTTATTTACATACCAATCCCTCACTCACTGCATACAAAAAGCACTTTGTAAGCCGCACAAATACACATGTACCAGACTTCAGAAAAGGTAAAGTCTGTTGTATGTCCTACACTCTTAAGCTTTCTGAAGACACAGCAAGGCTGCATATCAACCTCTGCTCTGCAGAGCCATCTTTAGCTATAATTAGTCTCCCTAAATACTAATCAGCATTTCATCTATGTGAGTTCTTGTAATATATTCAATTCCCCAATGCATTAAAAAACATTTCACTGCATATTTCAATCTCTCATTCATTTCTTCCAGAGGATAGATAATTTTAGGTAATTAAAAATATTAAAAATTATTGCCATCCTTAGCAACATCAGTTACTCATTATGCCTTTTAAATCAACATTAATAGAACCAGGTACAAAGTAACAAGAGTCTTTAGGAAGTATCCATATGCATTAGGCATTTATGTAAACAAACTACCTTATGTGCTTTTAACGAAATTAAATGTTTCTGTTAAAGAAAATAAGGTGCCCAAAGTATTTTGAAAAGGCAATGAAAGGAAAAGGCAGGGCATGGCACAGCACTGAGCTGAGTAGAGCCAGGACGATGGGCAGCATGGCGAGAGGCTGCTCTTGGTGGCTGTCTGCCTGCACACAGCTGCTGCCAAGCATAAGAAGAATAATGGGATAAACATGTAAAGCTGTAATAGCACGTGACTGCTTCTACATTACATGAACTTACTGAGAAAAAAAAAAAAGTCTAATATTTGAGGGTTTTTTTTTTTTTTTTTACTGAGCAAGTTTGATGCATAGTCACTACTGAATGCACTGTGTCAATGTAATGGAAAATCCCAACAGGAATTGCTGGTGCCAACTGAAACAGGATTATGCACACATGACAGACAGTCCCTCACAGCCAAGTAAGGAGCAATGTAAATCACTGTTGATTGAGTTTTGTAAATCAATTTTTCTCAAAAGACAACAGATTTCTACCTCTCGCAGCAGAATTCCTGTTTGACTGGCCAGACCTAGGAGTGGATGTGGGCCTTGGTGTCACTCTTGTTGTGTCCCAGGCCCTGCCACCACCGCCCACGCTCGTCCCCCCCATCGCACTTCGGGCAGCCCTGTCCGGGCCCCCTTCCCTCACCCTCGCCATCAGTCCGCACTGCCCACGGATCCCTCGAACAACAAGTCGGGCAGCTGGATAAAATTACTAATGACACGTTCTTGCCCCATGCAAAGCCACGAGGCGGGCAGGGGCAGAGCCCGACGGGACGGGGAGCGCAGCTGAGCGCAGGCAGCGCTCGGCACAGGGCTCCAGCCCCGCGCAGCAGCGCCCGCAGCCCGCACACGCTCCGGGGAGCGCAGCAGCGGCTGGCCCGGCGCGGCAAACAGAAACCTGTCTGGACGTCAGCGTTAACCCATTTGTTGACTTGAAAGAATAAATAAGCTGCATGATTTCTCTTCATACAACTGTATGGAGATCAAACCTTATCCTAGCAGGAAAAAAAAAAAATCTGTGGCGCTTCTGACTGAGGAGCTGCAGAGACTGAAATAAAATGGCTCATGTCCTTTTTGTTTCTGTGCGATATCCACGACACAGATAAAAGCAGACAGCAAAGCAGGAAGCATGCTTGGGTTCATGGGCCCGTGCACTCTGCATTAGTGACATACCATAACTTGTTCTGCTTGAGTGAACACAGTGAAATACTTGTCCTGCCTCTTATTAAAGATGCTCTTGAAAAACATGCCTGGATGTCAGTCTCTGCTTCCATCTTCCCCTTTACCGAGTGCTTTCTAGGCTATAGAAAAACTGTGAAGGAGCCAAATGCAGACAAAAATGAGCCTTAGTACCAAAGAACAGTACTATCTTTCCGGTTGTTGATAATACCACCTCAAAAACATTTGAAACAGCTACTTAATTGAGCCTAACATGAAATACAGAAGCAATCTGACTGGCCTGATTGTGTGCTGGGATTACTCCCCTCACTGCAGTACAGTTGCTTCTGAAGTGTGCCACTGCAAGTAGATCAGCTCTAGTCTAAATTAAACACCCTTCACAAGCATATTCAGCCTATACCCTGTTATAGTGCAGTCCACAATACCCCACCCTTTATATTGTGCCTCGCAATATATGTTCTATAGAAGGTAATATAAAACAATTATTACTTCTTTTTTATTACAGTTGTTAGATTTAAGAAAAAAAAAAAAAAAGAGCAAGGTTTCTTTGTGCTTAGTACTGTATGTTTATCCAGTTCGTAGTACATCCATTGATTAGTTTTGGGTCCTTAATTGTACAGTAGAGGCTAATTGTACAATAGAGGACAAAAGGACATCCTTTCCCTCCCTTCCCCTTATACACAAACATTTTTACTCTCAGGGCTCCAACAAACAGGCTAATTACAAGTGCATGAATATGAATATGAATATGGATTGACACATATGAAACTGGGCAAAATTACCATGGAGTGTGAAGTGTACACATACGTGGACAACCTTCACATGCAAGAATGCACAACTGAAATGCAGCAGTTACAGAGGCAGACATCACTTTATCTGAACTGAAAGCTGTCTGTAGCTGTAACTGTAAAGAAGATCCCAAGGACTCTGATGATATGTTGATCCCTCATGAGAAAATGTCATTGAATTTAGCGTATACTAACATATTTTGTACAGTTTTGTAGTATTTCCTCTAGAACAGCAATGATATTCCTACTGAATTTCATATATTTTTGCTTTTCTTTGAGGTCTTTATGCTACTTCTATATGATATTGCCCACTTGAAAAATGGACATTTTCAGCTTTATCCAAATTTAAAGAATTTTGTATATGGGATATTTTAAATTCTTAATATTTTTCTTCTGCAGTATTTATTGTAAAAAAAAATACCCTCCACCCTTCAATACAAATTCTAGCAAGGCTGAAATCACACTGAGAAACTCTCAATTTATGACTTGTACTCTGAAGATGAAAGATTTTCTCTAGCAGAGATATTGTCCAAAATAGGGAGATTTTACTCCTCAGGATGTTCAGTGACACGCATGGCCAATTCATTTGTTCAGAAGGTAAAAAACCTAAAGGGAAGAAGAATTGCTCTGATATCCCCTGTAACACGACAGAGCACTGGTGCAGAGTGCTGCTGGTGCTGTGAAGCACGAACTTGTAGGCAGGAGATGCCCCATTGTCACAACTGTAATTGCAGGCAAACGATTCCGAGCAGGCTACACACAGCAGGATTTCCCACGGCAGCATCGAGGAATGTACCCATGTAAGGCCTGGGATGGCTACCACTATTTCTCTTTGGACCACACCTAGCAGAGAATTGTATCTTTATTTTCCTGCTGAATTTGAAAGGTTAGAATGAGGTAAATGCAGCATGGAGCAGAAGTGTATTTAAGGGAATGCTGGAGTTTTTGCTTATTTCTAACCTAGTATAAAGAGGTGTTCTTCACTCTTTTGCCTGAATGTTCAATTTATTTCAAGAAATCCATTTAAATTAAGCAGGAAGATTTGAAACACACCATTCTTAAAATGTGTGTCCCTCTTCTCTGAGTGGTTTTTGTTAATAGAGATATCTGAAGTAGGCCATGAAAACACTGTATTTATATTTATATTTATATTTATATTTATATTTATATTTATATTTNATTTATATTTATATTTATATTTATATTTATATTTATATTTATATTTATATTTATATTCACAAATTAGACTTTGAGTGAATATAGCCATAACAGCTTTTCATAAGGTAGTACATTAGTACATCCAGGACTTAAGACTATAATATATTAAAATATCATAGCACTGTAAAAAGCATGAGTATGTAATCTCAGTAAAAATGTCTATTTTAATTACACCACCAGCAATTTGAAATAGAAAATTAGCATTTTAGAGTTCATTTTAGAGCTAAGGATGAGAGGTGCTAAAAACACACAGTGCCATATCATGCAGATTTTCCTCTTTGGTTAGCTTTGCTTCTGTGGTAATGGGAGTTAAATTTTTCTTCTCCTTTTTAAATAGAAAATTATCAGGACCAAGTCAGTAATTTTCAAGGGGTCCATTATCCTATTACAGAAAAAGAAATTTAACAGTTTATTAGACATTTCAGAGCAAATGTAGCTCTGCACTGAGCCTGCATCATACAGTGCTGTCTGTACCTGGGAGTTTAATGTTAGAATGCAGTTAAAATGACCAGCTCTTACCGAGAAAGGACAAGAAGTCTAACCCCAACAGATTTATCACATCTTTTATCCCTGAGAAGTCTGTGGGCAACAAAAGTGTCCTTTTTGGAACTAGGAAAAAGGAGGTCTCAGTGCTGAGCTGAATGTACCAGTCACCATGGTGGGGCAAAGAGCCATGAAATCAGTGCTGCCTGGTGTGCTTTCACAACTGCAGTGCAGATAAACCTTGACACAAACAGAAGCTGCTGTAACAAGGAGGACTACTCTGAAAAACGAGCTTGTGATTTCATACTTCTATGAAATGTCACGTGTGCTTTTCTTCCACAAACATAATTTGACATGACATTAATTTAAGATACATTCTAAAGACTGCAACTCTCAGTGGATCTTAGTTCAATGCTATATATGTGGTATGCATTCTTTTCAAATTAATCCTGACACTCTAAGAGACAGATTTTCCCTGGCATAACCTGGGGGATAAAATACATGCCAAGGCCTGGGTTCATACAAATTCAGTTATTTAACTGAAGTACCTCAGCTAAGAGCTTCCAACTATAACTTGTTGACTACAAAAGTCAACAGAATTCGGGGAGTATATTTGGGCCTCCTAAAACCTTAACTGATTTCTGGAGATGCCTTTGTCTCAAAGAACACACCCACTCTTTCCATTGACTACATGGAAAACTTGGGCACTGAGTACCTAAACTTGGGCAGAATTAATCTGTGCCCAGGTATCTGGCCCAGATGTCTGTGGCTTCCATGTGACATGGAAGAATATAGCACCAAGGGAGAGTAATGTTGGACAAAGCAGAGGAGAACACAACAGTGCTCATGAGACATCCAAGAACTTTGCAGTACCCATCTCACTGGGGAGGTGGCAAAATTACCCCTCTTTTCTTCTGTGAAAGATGTTTAATACAGCTCTACCATGAGTCCTTTTTTCCTCACACAGCTATTTTCATTAAACACAGATCACTGCACTGCTGGGCTGACAGCATTAAAAAAATATCAGTTGACCATCAAACACCCCATAATGACTAGTTTTCTTTCCAGCATTAATAAGCTTTGTATAAATTATAAAATGGAAATATTCTCCAGGCGACCTTATGTACTTTCACCACAGCACATTTTGCATTAGAGGTGCCAAGACAGTCTTGCCTTTTCAAGTAGGAGGGGGAAAACCTTGACAGAGGAAGATGAAGACAACTTTATATATTTCAAAGTAAATATTCCCTTTGATGCTGCATCTTCAAAGCAACTGTTCCTGTTTTCCCAGATCTCATGTTTGGGGCAAGCACACAGGACATTCAGAGAAATATGACCTTATAGGGTGCTTTGTCTAGTTCAAATCTTAAAATTATTATGACCTAAAATATACAGTAAATAAATGTCTGAAACACACATTGTAAGGGAATGAGTATTTTGTTCCAAATTGTCTTCTGTATTATAAGTATAATAAGTCAGCTCCTTTACCCAGTGGAGCTCTACAAATTTGCTGACCTGGTAACGCTTTCTTTCTCTAATGAATAGTCTGAAGATCCATAAAAACAAAGCACTAGACTATGTTTCCAAATCCTACTGGAAATGAAAGAAGCTGCTCTGAAATCCCTGGACACAATATTTGGTTATTGTGCCTTTTGCACACAAGGTGGTAATGTTTTCAGTAGTTCCTGCCAGGAAGGTATTTTGAAAGATTCATTAGATGCATTGATTTCAGTCATATGCTATTTTCACTGGCTTAAAATAAAAATGAAGGCAGAATCAGGCTATTTTCTGGTTCAGAATGCAGCTGTTCTCCCTCTGATGGCATAATTAATTCATTTAATAATACTCAAAGCATTCCAAACCAAGATAGTCTAGCAATTTCCAGTTGTCCATTATTTATTTAGTTTCCCCTCATAATCAGACTTGATTGAGAGAAAATGGGAGGAAAAATACATACATTATGCACGTGAAGTCTGATCTGTGATGACATTTCCCTTCATTCATGTAGAGAGACAGAATAATTTTCTCCTGGCTATGCCTTCTTGAGTCTTTCTTTCTCTTCCTGATTAAAAAGATATGTTTTATAGCAATGATCCAACATTATAGGTACTGAAATGATGTGAGCAATGCCAGTGGGGCAGGAAACATCAATACCATTATAGCAAAGTTTGATGCTTTGAAAGCTGAATCCAAATTTCAGAAAGGAACATTTGAAAGCTCTCTTAGAAAAAAACTCAGGCAATTCTAGAAAAAACTGCTTTATATGTATAACAAATAAATATGAGTTTTATGGATGTAAGATTTATCTTTTTTCTCCCATTTGCCCTTTTTTTTCAGCCTAAAAAGGGGACCATATATTCATTTCAGTAAGCTGTTTCTTTAGAATGACAAAGGACTGCAGCTCCTCATGAAATACTTTAAAATACAGTTTGACTGAAGTCTTTATCTTCAATTGGGCCCGGATGTTTTTCCTTTTAAGTGTAATACAGAACTAACCTAGAAAGTGATTATGTTAAAATAGTCAGGTTTTACATATTAGATTACCTATATAATTAGGTAAATACTTACATAGAAATATTGGGTACTTTCCATTAAGCATAGTCACAAAACTGTTTCCTTTATTTCTTTGCACTTCCTAAGAAAACATGAAGAAACCAAACATGCATTTTTGTTTATTTGTTCTTGCTCAGCATGATTGTTTACTAAGCAACACATTTTGAAGGGATTGTGGCTGTTCTAATAAGTACCATTAGTGTCCCAGGCACTCGACAGAGCATAATTGCCTGAAAATTTTGAGGGCAGAATCGGTAACTGAAGATGTAGAGGTTTCCCTTAGGCATCCCAGGGAAACTTCTGCCATCTGAGCTGAGCAATAATCAACACTTCCACAGGCAGCCTGGCTGCACTCAAACAGAACAAGTTGCTTAGGCCCAATTCTCATGACCAACTCTCTCACAAACCAGCAGAAGGCAAACAGCACAGCCCAGGGAGCAGGTCGGTATCATTTGAAGGCACTGATGTTATCAAGTGTGAGTGAGTAACTAATGCCATCTGCAGCATTTCATTGCAGGTGAGGATTCATTGAAGCAAAGAACTCAGCAGGATTCCTCCATCTGAGGTTAAACACTCGAGACTGGAAGTGAAGGCAAATGACTGCTGTTGGTGTTCAACATTTTTTACAGAGAAACTCTTGAGGCAAATGATGTCCTGACATACTGATTACTGTAAAATAAATTCCAGATAAAAATAGCACTTAAAGTAGTGTTTCACTCCCCAGACTTTGAGTAGGTTGAGGAGGTGGAAAAGGTCAAGGGTGAGGAACAGCTATGCATATTTCCTTTTCATTTTTGCATTTAATGCATGTCCCATTATATCAGATGTAATCTGCACCTCTCTGCTCTGTATCTTATTGAAATTCTTCTTTCTTGGGGTGGGTTAACTAGCAGATAATAACTTAGAAAAATGCTCTCTCTTCTCCTTCTCCTTTTTATTGTTAAGTAACCTGTTCATTATAGATCTTGTGGTAGCAGGGGTAACCTTTGAATCAATGCAACTTGCATCTACAGAGCCATATGGGAATTGTCCTCCCTCCTATCCCTAGAGTCCACACAACTCCTCCAGTAAAAACTCACAGAGGAATACTACACTTAACCAGGCAAACTTCCCTTACATGCCAGAGGTACATTTTTAGGAATAGTTTTTATAAATCACAAGTGACTACAACTATTTTTTATACCATGACCTAAGAATCAACTTCCATTTCTCCCTTATTCAACGATTTTCCAAAATAAAAAAACTGACCTTGCTCAGAACTGATATCCAAGACATTTGATCATTACTCTTCTAACACTACTGGTTCACCATATTTTTGTAACAGGAACAAATCAGAAAAATAGCTGATGCATATAAAAAAAAAATCAGCATTGCTTTGCCAACCCTTATTTCTTGTCTTTCCTATTTTAAATTTTAAAAGATTCCTTAGAGATCCAGAATATATTGAGGAAAAAAGTACTTGAGAATTTATGTATAGCAAAAGATGATAAATTATTACATACATATAATAATCTTAAGTGTTACATTTAAAGGGAAAATCTGTGAGATAATTCATAGAACAGTGCTAATAATAATGACCCATATTTCTTGTTTTGTGGCATTGCTAAATGAAAAATCATCCCAATGTGTCATTAAAAATATGTCATTGCATTAAAAAAGACACTAGCCATGGAAAATACCCATTGGAAGTCACAACCTCAGGTTCACTGTTTCTTAGAGGAACTTTATATATTATCTGGAAATTCTTCTGGAGACACAGAAGAAGCTAAGAATTGCTGTGTTGTCATTCAGTGATAGTGTGATCAGAAGAGATTAGACAGAGTAGGGGCTGAACCTCTTGTTGCCACACTTCATCCTAAAAATTCTAGGGACAGTAGAAGAGTCCCATAGCTCCTCTGGGAAGAGGACTCAGCCAATGTTGTTAGAAATTGTACCCAACTGAGTATCTTTAGAGTTACAGTAACTCACAATAACAACAGACTTTCTTCCAATGATCTCACAGCACTGAATTAATTATGGTTTATATAACACCCATGCCATCTCCTAAGATTGCAAAGGACATTGCCTCCATTTTACAATGGTGTAAACTTCAGCACAGAGAGCTGATGAGAGACAAAAAAAAAAGTGTGGAAAAATCTTAATGGCAGAAATACCAACTTTTTTATGTTCTGTGCCAATGCCACCCTTCTGCTTTTTAGAAGGTGATTTTATAATCCTATTTTTCTAAGTTTTTGGAAGATCACTCTTTCCAAGAGTCACATAAACAAGTGGGAAACTGAGCCTCTTGAGGAACACACTAAATACACACAAGAAATTCTCAAATGTAAAAACTAAGCAAACTGAAAATCAGACAACTTTTCCTAATCCTCTGTGTAGAGCTGCTACTTCATCAAACAGATGATGAAAATATTCCAGGCAAGAAATGAGATTACTTAGTTGAGGATGTCCATGAAAACGAAGAATTGTTTTGAACAAGGAGAGGTGAAGGTTGATCCCCTGTACCTGTATCTCTCACCACATCTTTGATACACCAGATATCCATTACATGTATTCTAAATGAAAGGTTGGGTCAACAGACTGGAAAAGTGTCATTAGGTGTCAGTCCACAATATAGATAGCAATGCACAGAAGCACATTTTAAATGCATTTCCCCAACACTTAAAACCAATCAAATTGGAGAGTATAAATTTGATGTAGAACAACACACCTGCATATCTGAGAAATCTCACTAGGCAAGGGATTAGGGAAGCAGGTGATCTGTTTGTAATTCCATCTCCATGCATAAACTGCATGTTTCTTCTGCCAGACTTTGCAATAAGAGATACTGCTTTCCACTGTGTTTCTTATCTTACCCAGCTAAAGTGGTGTTTGAGCT
The DNA here is from genome assembly GCA_020086605.1 of Lanius collurio. NCBI lineage: Eukaryota > Metazoa > Chordata > Aves > Passeriformes > Laniidae > Lanius > Lanius collurio. The sequence goes on along the minus strand of JACBWW010000016.1, from coordinate 7,595,386 downwards.
GCCTGCACTGCAACATCCTCCTGACTCCAGCACCCTGAGATTGCTATCCTGGATTCTATTAGCTGGTCACAGATAACAGATACCTCCCCACAGACAGCAGTGGAGTTACGAGGATGAGAGAAAGAGAGGCTTCCTGCGTATGTCTTCAACCACTTTCTTGAAAAGTTCCATGCTAAAATGCTGAAGGACAGAGAGACAGAAGGACAGGGCAGGACAGGATGGGACAGACAGAAGGGACCGCCAGCCATACCTTGGACAGCTCCTCAGCATCACTTGTGCCGGTGAACACGGACGGCGCCCGTGGACAGCAGTGACCTGGGAGCAGGTAACATTTCGAGCGATATGGTAAGCACAGGGCATGGGCCCAAGTGAAGAGAAGGGTGTCACATTGCTCTTCACTTCAGGGCTCAGTCTCCTGGTTTCTGCTTTCTGTCTCAAGTAACTACTGCCCTAAGCACAGCTGGTTGGCTGGCAGTACACAGGAAAGAGCACGAGAGGGAAAAACAAAGAATTGCAGCACTGTGGAGAAAGGTGCAGAGAGTTTGGAAACAGATATGTCAAAGGTAAACAGAAGAGAGGGAAAACATTAAAATGGAAGACTGGAAGAGCTGGATGACAGAGTAGGGTAAGGAAGGGAGGATGGGGAGGAGGCGAGAAAAGTAAGAGACTGTAGAGGGGGAAGCAAACAAGACATTGAGGTAGAAGACAAAAAATAAAAATGGTTTGTAGACAATTGAGTTATAGAAGTGGGATGGTGAAATGGCAATGAAAATGGGGAAAATATGTGAAAGAAATATGAACAAGAGATGCACAAGCATCTGGAAAGCATAAAATAAAATGAAAACACACAAAAATGTGTAGCAAAAACTGAATTACTGAAATATATAACCCATATTACAGGCAGTGATACCTGCTTTGGGAATATCACATCAAATCTCCAAACTTCACATCTATATCCCAAGACAAATCAATATTTATTATTCCAGCCACTAATCCATTAACAGATGAATGGATAAACTTTAACTCCCGGGAAAATGTTAATACTTTCCATCCTCTTAACAATGATCATAATCTTGACATCATAGCAATTTAAAATGTAGCATTTTAACCTGTTTAATTAAGATGATAGGGGCATTCATTGCTTTTAATTTTGCTTTTGTGCTATAAATAAACCAGTTGATGATATCTGAGATCCAGGAGTAATAAACAATTTTCATCTGGTATCAAAGATGGTGACAGGGTTCATCTGCATATTCATCAAGTTGCATGCACATAAACAAGAAAGTTTTCCTGATTACTTGCCCTACTTCTGCTATACTGAAATTTATAACATTAGGATCTTTTAACAGCAGATCAGACTCCTTGAACTAAATTCCCACGTGAATGAAAAGAACTATTCCACACTCTTATTTAATTATTAACAATTAAACATAGAATTTTACATCAAAATAGTAAACTTTTCTGTTCCCAAAGCAGTAAAAATGTAGAAAAAAATAGTTGAAATAAATTATTGCCATTAGAGAGACAGATGAGCTCATTCAAAGAACAATAAAATCAAGTATTAAGCTGTTACAAAAATAATACCTCCATTTATTTTCCTTGGGTTTAGACATGTAATTTGTCACTGGCCACAGTTCTCTATTTATGACTAGAGTTTGTATCCAGAAAGCATTCTACCAGAGCAGGAAGGCAAATAATAGTAATGAAAAACACAAGAAAATTACATTCTACCATATAAGTACTTATATCGATATTCTGTTATCAAAGACATTTAAACTCCAAAACAAATAAATCATTCAGTCAACATAAATGAACTCCTGGGAAAGATGAATAAAACTACACTATTGCATATTTGAATTAATTTGGAATTAATTCCATTTTTGTAAGGTTTTGCTTCTTTGAAAATTCAACAGTTTGCTTTTTAATTTATATTATATAAATATATTTCAGTGCAATTCAGGGGTACTGCTGAAAACTGGTCAGAGTGACATCCCTCTGTCCACAACAGGAAAAGAGATTTTAATGAATTTCTGGTCTCTATTTAAGCTGGCTATCAATTTGAAATCCTAGTATGTAAAATGTTATGGGTCTTTTAAGTAAGACCTCAAAGAAGGAATGCCTCACTTTTCATGGATTTGCAAGTGTTTGGATGAAGTTACTGGTTTTGCTCAATACAGTTTTTACCAAAGCAAATCACTAAGGGCTCCCTTCACCTACAATAATCTGTTGCCTCAGGCAATGCACAGCTCCTTGCTCCTCAGTTAGCTGACAGCTGCTGGTCTGTCCATGAAAGCCATCTACTCCCACAGCACTCAAAAGGAGTTTATCCCCTTTTCTAGATCTCATCACCTAATTCATAAACCTTCCCCTCAGGCTGGAACTCCCTGGAAATGGCAGCTGGATTTTGCTAAATTTGGGCTACACAGCTTCTCCCCTCTATACATCTACAAAATCAACAGTAAAAACTAATTCCTCTTAAGTTATATGAGCAAAGCTTTAGTCCCTCATTTGGGGGTTTCTTACACTGATAGTACAGAAGCCATAAAGATGTCAGATAGTCCTTTGGAGGCATTTCACTAGGCTGAGGGACACACTGCAGAAATATAAGGCCAGCCGGAGAATTCTCCACCAGTCAGTCTAGAAGGCAGAGGCCTGCAGTAGTTATGCTTACTATAATATTTGGTGTTACTGAATGCTTCCACAGGGTATTTTTGCAGGCAACAAAGTCGAGGTACACTTGAGCTACTTTGGTTTATTTTAGGTAACACTTTGAGCCCTAATTTCCCAAGATTTTATACCATTTTCTTTCTACAATATGTCAAATTCAGGAGCAACCATCCAGGGAAAGGCAGGTACTAAATGGAAGAACATGAAGCTAAAAGCACTCCTTAAGCCATTAGATATGTCTAGTTCCTGTTTTTCCCCATTTCTTTTTATCCTACTGGTTGTGTTTACTGGAGCAGCTACACAAAACAAGAACATACTGCCACACTATGCCATGACCTGCACACAGCTCAGGCATACACAGTCTCCACTTCTGCTTGCATTGTTGCAAAATCATCTTATAACTTCCACATATCTCCATTTTTTTTCCCTGCAAGTTACACTTAATAGTTACAATCCTTAAAACTCAGTGAGAACTCATAATAGTTTGAAGGTGTTTAAGATGTTCCAGCCAGGAGAGATGAAGAACCGCCAGGAGAATCACCCCCTTACATCATAGATACCTTCTCATTATTGCAGCTGCCATTACAACTCTGTCCAGGCTTTGCACTCTGAACTTTAGCAAGATACTTCTGTGGTGAACAACTGCTGACTGTTCGCGTCTGCATTTCCATCCTTAACAAACTTTCCCACATTTAATTCAGCGATGGTTGATTTTAACAGCCTTCTAAGCATGATCACAAAGGGGCTAAAAGCCACCTGACAGCTCTTCACTCTCACATTACAGAACCAAGGCACAAAATTATTGTATAACCTCTCATATATTTGCCCAAGTGCTAATTTTATAAAGAACACTCCGTGAATATTCAACTAGTTTTTATAATCCAGGTATTTCTACTCAACTTATTCAGAGATCAAGTTTTTATTCACTTGTATTCTAACAAAATGATAGACTGACTCTTGCACGGTGCTATTTCTGCCTTTATTCAACATTTACTGACAATAAGTTTTTCTGCTGCTTGATGATGTTGATTTTTTCAAGGAAAAGGATATACAAATAATAAAATGAGCATTTCATGGTTTTCTCCTTTCTGTTAGTTCAGTCAGAGTTATCTGGTGCAACACAATATAATATTAATCCTGATATGTATAGAGTGCTATTGTAGAATTGCAGTCATTTTTAGCTAAGGTGATTTCACTCAGTTATCACATTGCTTTAAGACCTCATAAATACAAAAAACCATATTTATGTGCATATGTACACATAGGGCGGGTTTTTATGCCTCATTTTTACTAACAATGAAAATTATTATTTAATGGTATGGGACAGGAGTTTTCTTCAGTTGTGAGGCCACCTCATTTTTGTCCTTGACAACAAATAGCACCATGATTACAGACTTCCAAAATAATTGATGTGCCTATATGGAAGTTAATATTTGCCTTTAATATTGTAAAAGTAAAATATTTTTGTCTCATTTGAATTTGGAGCATCTAAGAACACAGTGAAAAATACAAGTTTTAGCACTTTAGACATTTTTCCACTACCTCCTATCTTGTGTTGTTACAATTCACTTGCTAAGTCTCCTACTCAAAGTTGTGCATGCAGTTTGCCTTTCTCACAGAATTTGAAACATACATGTTTCATTACCATTCTCTTACTAGAAAGTGGTTATTTAAGCTGAAAAAACATGACATCAGAGTCTTGGATATGGCAAAACTATGTTGAGAAACAAATACGTGCAGTAGTTAGAAAGGGGTGGACTAGTAAATATCAACAGGCTATTGTAGTCCTAAAAATCCCAGACAAGTATATCAGTCCTTTTCTGATGTGATATTTTGTACAGACTACAGGGAAAGGAGAATTTCTGCTGGGATTTCAGCATTTCCATTTAGACAAATGGGTTCTACTGTTAATTGCATGGCTGTACTTTCTTACTCAACCTCTCTCGGCCTGAGCTCATGCACCAAATGGCTGATATCTAATTAGCTGGTGATAACTTCCCCAGATTCAAGCAAAATATTTGTGACAGGTCATTGCATAATAATCTAGATTTGTGCTTGTCAATATCTATACAAAGTTGCTTTAAAGAGGCATTGATATTCCAGAAACGGGTGGGGATTTTCGCATTCTGACATTTTCATGCCTTCATGCCTATAACTAAGATCTTAAATACAGATGTATGCAGGTAACCAAGAACTTACCATTATCAACATCAAAATAAACGCATACTGTGCACAGTCCATAGCAAACACAGACTTGATATCAGCCAGCCACAAGCAGCTTCACTAAAAAGCCACATAGGCACTCAGCCTGTTGCTAAATCTGACTTAAGGGGAAGCAGTTCATACAAACCACAGTCCAGTATTATGCTTCTGCAGCCACATGGCTTGCAACCCATTGCTTGCCTGAGGCCAGAAAGCACAGGCATGCATGTCTGCAAAATACTATGTAGATGTGTTCATAAACAGTATTTAAAGCCACAGATTCAGAAAAATCATCCTAGCATGACTCATGCAAAATATGCAAAATTCATTTTTCAAACCAAACATTACTTGCTACAGCGTAAAAGGCAGCAGCAAAGCCAGGAATTATTCAGAGTCATCTGCTACTTTAAAGCTGTGACCTATATCTAGCAGCCAAGGAAAAGACATTAGAAGACAGAGCTTTACAACAACAGATTATTAGGCATAGCAGAGAAACAATTGCTTGTTGCAATTACAACTTCAAAGCAGAATTTAACTCTCCCATCTGCACTGTGGATGTCTTTTATATGTTTTGAATTTGTTCCACTATGAATCTTCCAGTGCTGTCACATGCCATCTATCCAAGAGTGCTATGTGCTGCCAACATGGGATCTACAGACAGGTCAAAGACCAAAATTTTGCCCTAATACGAAAAATCAAGGGAAAAAAATCTTGCACTTGAAAAAAGCTAATGCAAATTTTGATAATTAAGGCACTGCCCTTGATACCTTTCAGCCATCCAGTTTTGCTATATCCTGTAATTTTTCCTTTCATAGCATTTATAAGGTTCGTATGTAAGGTACCTTGTTTGGATGCTGGAAAAGATGCTGCCATGTTGTCTGACATGAGCAGGTTTTTTTCCTCCAAATGAAAGACTACACTGAGGTAGTTGCACCAAAGATTAGAAAGCCTATTCATAAAATATTCATAAAAATTTATCTGTCTTATGACCAGAACAATTTTTGAAATAGATGACCATAACAAGAAATGTCCCCTCACTTGCTCAGGGCAGATTTACTTATGGAATACCATGTGAATTCAATACACACAGGCAATTCTCCCTAACATACATGTTCCTGAGGGACAGGGAGATGGGGGACTGGGACAGGGGGTAGGGGAAAGAAGAATATATATACAAACACACACTGCATTTTTGAATTTTGATATCGCAAGCAAAGCAGAACAAAAAACATCTGTCAGTTCCACACAGCAAGGCCCAGCTCCCATATGCCACCCTCTCTCAAGAGAGGATTACTGTTTTAATATGCTGAGTTCACATGATCTAGTCTGCACTCAGTGGGCAGAGCAAACCAAAAGAAAAAAATCTATCTATATATTATGAATTAACCCTGTTCCATGCACACAGTCCCAGAAGTGGCATTTCTTCAGGGAAATTGTGTGGTGACCAGGAGAAAGCAGGTTTCCTTAGGCTACTAAGCAATGGTAACTGCAACTGCAGCTGCTGCTGCAGCCTCTGGCCAAACTTCTGCTTGCTACAAATCCCCAGAGCCACTCTCTCACCAGGTAATCAGCACAGCCATACACTGACCAGCACCTCTAAATCTCTGTTGTATTATTTCATATTTCTTTTGCAAGTGGGTTTATTCAGTGATATAGCACTGGTCCCTGCTTCTGCAGTATGCTTTCTGTTGCCATGGAAGCAATGAAACCACAGCCACTGCCTGTGTCCGGCACTTACCAAAGCCTGGGAGTAAAGGCAGACTCTGCTGCAGAGGGAAGAGAGCACCCGGACAGAGACAACGACCTGCAATCACATTTTATGCAGTGCAACTTTGCCAACTCACTAGATTTTACTGGAAAATAATTTCAAATCATGTTTCTAATAACTGTGGCAGCTACTGTCCACCTGACAAGTGCAAAGAAAGGTGCTGTCTTCACCTAAAGAAGCTTCACCAACAATACTTCTTCAGAGGGACAAGCTCTTGGGTCAAACTGAGCTCCAAAATATTAGTTTGGAATCACCAGGGGTACCTACTGATTGCCATGTTTTCTTTTTATTTATGGAATAATAAATCACTATTAAAAACTCTTTCCAAATGAGTCAGAAGAGGCCTGTAGTCCACATCTATGAATTTCATCTTTTAGTTCCCCACCTTCTTTAAATGTTTCTATGAACTTGATTGGTTTTGCTCAAGCAAAGCATAAACAAACAATTTTATGCTTTATGCTAAATGATCCATGACACTTCCCTGAGTTTGCTTGTAGGTGGGCAGAAAAGCTGTCAGGATTACTGCAGATCCTCTACATATGACTATCCAGCACACAGATGCATTCATAAGTAACACATCACCACACTTTCTTGTAAGAGTATCATGAAATGGACAGGAGGTGTTTCTGAATTAGTTACCACCACCACATTCTCCTTTAGGAGATCGTATGGATGAGACAGTCGTTGTGGTGGACTGCCCCTAGACAGACACCAGGTGTCTACCAAAACCTCTCTATCACTCAGCTTGAGAGGGGACAGAAAATATAACAAAATGCTCATGGGTCAAGACAAGAACAGGGAGAAAACACTCACCAGTTACTGTCTTGGGCAAAACAAACTAGACTTGGGGAAATGGGTTTAATTTATTATCAATTTATTAATTTATTGTCAACCCTTATGGCAGCTAGGAATCCATTGCTGGCAGCACACCAAGGCTGAAATGGTGAAGTAGCACCTTAGCTGTACCTTGGTTACTTATTCCTGAGAAAGTGTTTCTTCTAGCTGAGTCTCAAGAGAGAACCTAAGTGAAAGCCCAGAGACAAGGGTGGCAAATGCACCCTAGATATGTCCATGCTTGCCCATCAGTATCACCTTCAGACTAGCATGAGACAAACCTGCCCCATGCTGGGACACAGGCACTAATGAGCGTTCTCCTCTGTTTGATCAGAATCCCATGTAGCTGTGAGAGTCACTGAGCCAGCCATGCCAGAGACCTCCAGGCAGCCAGACCTGCTGACAGCAGATGTAGCTGTCCAGGTCAGAGGTTGCCAGGAGTGCCTGATGCTTCTCTTTAAGGCTGGGGATGACAAGCAGTTCTTTTGCAGAAGGTGCGCCATGGGTGAGGAGCTGTGTTGCCAGGTGAAGAAGCTACAGGAAGAAGTGGACAGGCTACACAGTAGAGTGAATGAGCAAGAGAGAGCCTGATTATTTTCAGAGACATTACAGTCTGAAGAGTTTAGGAGTCTTGAACCTCCACTGTAGTGGAGAAGCAGGTGGACCCAGAACCCTAGAGGGTAATTAGTCAAAGGACTGTTACTCAAGGGTCAGTTGAAGATGAAGGCTCAAACTGGGTCACTGCACGTATCAGGAGGAAGGCTCATCCTCCTTCTCAGCATTTGACTGACCCAGGGGAGCAGTCAGAGGCCGAAACCTGACAGAGCTCAAGAAGCATTTGCACAATGCTCTCGGGCACATGGTGTAGCTCTTTGTAGGGCCAGGAGTTGGTCTTGATAATCCTTGTGGGTCCCTTCCAACTCAACATATTCTGTGATTCTGTGGCAAGGTCTGTCTGACAAAAAGGCATTGCTTCACTTCAGCTAACTCGTATACAACCCCTCTCCTAACTCTGTCTATCAGAAACACACACAGAGCACAAGTCCTCCTGCCCTTACAGCAGTCACACAGCTTGCAGCCTCCTTCCCACCAGACACTTCTTTATAGTGAGACCTTGTAGAAGAGAGGCTGGGTACTGCCTTGTGTTTCACTGTACCTATCACAAATGCACTCTTAACTGGACTTTAGGCAGTACAATGATCCAATATAATTTATACTGGGAATTTTTCCAGTTTCTAAACTTCTATCTTGATGCAAGTTTCTTGGTTCATTTTACCAGAGAAGCACCTAATCCCCCTGGCTGTCCCAGAGTGAGGCAACTGTGTGTGAAACAGGCAGAAAAAGTACTCATGAATAGTTTTTATTACAGTGTGCTGATGATTTTTAAGCCAGAGTCATGATTTCACAACAATCAAGGCTGACACAGTAAATGCAACTTTAACTGGTAACACTCATTAACCACTCTCCCCAATAATAGTTACATATCTGGCAAGAGCAAAATCATACTACAGCTCCTCAACTCTTGCTGTTTTACTTGGAATAACCCACCAGCAAAGTAAACAAAAAGGGACTTCTTTTATTTAAAGGCTAGACTCGTCCTGATGGGTACAAACCACTACCAAACGTCCCCACATCAGCCAGGGTAACTTGCTGGAATTTAGTGCTGATAGACAGAGGCATATCTCCTTTGCTCCTGAGCCAGCAGAAACCCTGTAAATCTTTCCTAACAGGGTTAGGACAAGAATATGTGTTGGTATGGCAACACGTGTTGCAGCTCTGAGAAGTCTTGTTCAATGATTTAGAGTAAGACTACAGATTTGCCTTCTACACCTGCCTGCAGGCATGAAGTACTTTTTTGATTTCACCTGCTCATGAAGCTTGTCTACTCAGTGCAGAGCATGGATTGGCATATCCACTCTGGATAAGTGAAAACAGCTAGAAAAGAAAAGGGGCTGATGAGAATCTTCAGCTCCACTGCCGTAGCAGCCAAAATACTAGCAACCATCTGAACAAGACCAGCAGGTAATTTCCCATTTTCCCTGAAAAGGAGAAGGACAAGAAATAAACAATGACTGCTCGAGTCACACTTCTCTCCTTGTACATTAAAGCCGAACATCACAATGCAAGAATAAGCTTATAGGCACAAGACAACTTTTGCAGATCTTCTTAATGCACTACAAAGAATGAAATTGCTATCTTGTACAGAGAATTTCTGCAGGCCTTATCCAGGGTACCTCTCATTGACATCAACAGGAGCTTGCCTGAGAAAAGGCTGCAAACTTTGATCCATAAATAGGATCTCAGCACATTTCACCATGGAAACAATTGCTCAGGTTAATTCTGTTCTCTTCAAGACCGTAGCAGGAACTGCACCTATCTTCCCAGATCAGAGAAATCACATGCCTCACTATTGCACATGGGGTTGAAGAGCTCAGTTTGGCTCGGTCTCAGTAACACTACTCCCCCTGACTGTCGCTAAGACTGAGGTGAGCTGTCATTATCGTCTTGATTTCAAAAAGAGTACACCTGCAAGAAGAGAACATTAATTGAATTGGAATGCTATTCCCTGGACCGTTCTACTACTCTGTTTCAGAAAAAAATATTTCCCAGAAACAAGATAAACGCAGCAGACTCCCCAAGGAGCATCCCGAACACCCGGATGCCCGCAGGGATCCTGCTCAGCTCTCTCAAACCTGTACGTGTACATAGAACTCTCCTGCCTCAGCCAAAGCATCCCTGTGCCTGGGCGCACTGCCCGGAGCTCCTGTGCCCCCCGGTCCCCGCCTCGCCGCCCGGCGCGAAGGAGTTAAGCTGGCCGGGACCCCCGCCCGCCGCCGAGCAGCTCCTGACGTCAGGCCCGCGCACGGCGCAGCGCTCGGCGCGGCGGCGGCGGGCGGAGGAGACCCGCGGCGGGCGGACGGCTACGAGCGGCCGGGGCAGCGCTTGGCCGCGGGGCCGCCGCCCGCAGCCCCGCCAGCATGTCCGCGAAGGAGCGGCAAAAGGGCAAAGTGACCAAGGACAGCGTCACCCTCCTGCCTTGCTTCTACTTCGTGGAGGTGAGTGGCCGCTACGCCGAGCGGGCTGGCCGCGGGGAGCCGCGGGCTCGTGGAGAGGCGCGGAGCCGATCCGTGGGGAGCCCGTGCATCCGCGGAGAGCGAGCTCGCCTCGGTGCTCTTTCCGCACCGTCTGATGCAAAACCCTTACATGATGCTTTGTCTCGCAGAAATCTGCATCAAACGTCCCTATAAGGAGCAGGCATAAATTAATCTCATCTTTGAGCGTTTTGAAGCAGGAATTATTTCTAAGAATAACTCAGAACGTGAAACGGTTGCTCAGCTAAATCGGGCTTATGTGCACAGGAACCTCTCGGGAGGAAGACATGTTTCAAGAAGGGCTGGCTTCTAGGCAAACGCCGCTTGCATTGCTTTGCCGGAATAAAAATCATGTTCATAAGGGAATGCTTAGAAAAATAGAAATGTTCTGAAATAGTTAATCACGGATATATTTTTGCTGACCCCTGGAGTATGTGTTTCCTCTATAAGAGCTAAAAATGTCTGTTCGGAAAACAGAATGAGGTTCTCGGCATATCTTCTAGAGCAAGACCTGCTATGGCTGCTCAGCTGGTAGCAGGTGGAGTTGCAGACACTAAGCTGCTTGATGTGTCACTTGGAGGCATTTAGTTTCCCTGGAAAGGACAGTCACTTAGGTACTTCTGGAAGATCATGAGTAGACACAGTTTAAGCTTAAAGAAACCATTGTGATGTGGATTTGTCTAATGGCACAGCAGAAAGAGGAAGGTAAAAATGTTTTATGAGTTGAGTGTTTCAGGTGATCCCACTCTGAGGGAAGAGAATCTGAGGAACTCTGAGGCACCTAACTTAGGTAAGAGACAAGATTGTGAAAATAACATGAAGGAAGTTAGTGGTAAAATGTGGTTTAAGTTAACTGTAACTGGCACTCAAAAGCCTAACATATATATAACAATATATAAAAGATGAAGATCTAAACATAGGGTGAAATATAAAACAAAATATATTTTCTCTCAGATGCACTTGAAGGGCTTTGGAGTTTCTCCAGAAGGTAGAAGGGAGTTGGGTTGAGGAGTTGTTTCAGGTAACAGTGGGGTGTTTCTGTTCTGTAAGCACCTGCATATGGTCAGCAGCTAACACTAAGCTGCACCAACTGGAAAGCTCAACAGAGACTGGTTATATGGAAGCATCAAGCTCATCCTATCAATGTGATTAGGCCTGCTCCAGAAATGCCCTTTGATAGAAGGCACTTTGCTATGCCCTGTATCTTATATTAGCTTTGGATAGGAGGGAGAGGTCAAACTTGGAGAAGCCCCTAAGTTAAGTTGAGGGGCTCCTTCACTCTCTGTGCCCTCTTTGCTGCTCTGGGAATCCATAGAGGAAGGGAGGTTGCTGTAACCTCAGCCTGAGCAGCACTCTAATGCTAGAAATGATGCAGAGGTCCTGCAAGACACAACAGAACTTGTACTGTTAGGAGGGCTGTGCTTTGGCCTGCAGCAAGGTGGGATGAAATGCAGAGCAACAGCACAAAGTGTGTGCCTGCTGCTCTTAAGAGTTGCCTTATGTAATACTGATTGCATACATATACTTTCCCTAGAAGCTCCCTGCAGCTGTTACAAGGAATAAGGCAAAGGATTCTGTGAGCAATGAAGAACCTACACTGAGCTCTGCTTTCAGTTCCCACATGAGGCAGGCGAGTTCTCCACTCAGGTGTAGGCTCTCAAGTCCCTCAGCAAGTCATTTCAAACTTCATCCAAAAACAGGTGGAGATCTTTTCAGCACCCAGTTGCTCTGAGGGAATCAAAGTCCTCAATTAACAGAAAGGTCTCCTAATAAACTGTTAAGACTTCTATGTTATTCAGTCACAGGAGCAAGCAAGAGCCTGTGTGAGCCCTTCCCCACCAGGAGTAATTTCTAATTATTAAACTGCAGGCTTATGGCCCCACTTGAGCTGAAAAGTGAGAACAACATCAAGAGAAAAAACTGACTGCAATACACTTGAACCTAAATGTTGATTAGGGAACTTTTTGGTGAGTTATCAGCCCAATCCAATTACATAGCAGGAGGATTTGAAACCATTTCCCACTTTTAAGTTGAGTACTCAAATCACTTGAGTGAAAGGGTAACAACAATTCATGTGATACTTGAAAGGAGCATGTAGCTTGTGTTCCCTGTGAACGCCCACTCTGTGCACATGCGCACTAATTGTAATCAGACTAATGAGAATGCCTTTCTAAAGCTTTGGAGGACAGCAAATGCCAGCACTTCAGCAGCATCAGGGAAAGGACATGATTACTTAAAATCTTCTGTTGTGGTTGGCTCAAACAGAACCAGATTAAGTTTTACCCCATAAAAAGGGATTGAATCAGAGATAATTTAATTGCAATGAGAAGTTTGCAAGTGTAAGGGATAGAGGAGTCACCCAGTGGTTGGCTGGCATTACCATGTAATAAGGATTTCCTCTGTAAGCAGGAGGTAAGTTCCTAATGCAATCTAGCAACAGCCAACTACTTAAAACTCAAAAGTTACCCAGTTTAAATAAGGCTTTCTGCATTTTAAAGCTTTTACTTTCCTAAATGGATGGTAAGAAACAGGTTTTCAACCTCTTGCCTTTGAATGCTGTCAATTCTTTTATGTTTTCTTTTCTTTTAGCACTTACTGAAGTTTTTTCCCTCTCCTGTTCATAGCAGACAGTTCCAACTCTGAATTGCAACAAAAAAAACCCCACAGCCCCACTAAGTTTCCACCTTCAAACAAGAAAAGTAGGGCTTGCTGTCATCCACTTTCCAGCAAGACCTATCTCAGAGGCCTAGGCCCAAGGAAAAGCACATTGTTTAGAAAATACATTTCTAAAAAAGTTTTGTTTTTTTTTTTTTTTGCTCTTGAATGCTAGACTTGGAAAAAAAAGATGTTGAGTTGAAAGTCAGAATTTTTTTTCAACATGTAGGAAATAGATGTGTTCATGTTATACAAATAAAATATATTTTAAAGAGTGAAATGAGTGAAATAATACATGTAACAACCAATATAATGCAGGCATGCAGAACTTTAGAAACAGCAGCACACAAACACAGTTCTGACACTTAGGGGTTTCAACTGCTAATACCCTTAATAATGTGTTATGAACAGGATTAATTCCAGTAAACAAATGTGTTTAGCGGCAGTGACTTTCAGGCTTAGATAAAATATGATTATGTAGAATGTAGGCAGGCCAACTGCTCTGGAGAAAAGAAGACTGAGGTAAGACCTCAGAGCTGTCTACAGCTTCCTCACAAGGGAAAAGATGAGGGGCAGGTATCAATCTCTTCTCTCTGGTGACAAGTGACAGGACCCAAGGGAATGGCAGGAAATTGTGTCAGGGGAGGTTCAGGCAAGGTTCTTCACCTGGAGTGTGGCTGAGCACTGCAACAGGCTCCCCAGGGAAGTAGTCACAGCACCAAGCCTGAAAGAGTTCAAGAAATGTTTGGATTACAGTGTCAGGCACATGGTGTGATTCTTGGAGACAGTTCTGTGCACAACCAGGAGTTGGACTTCAGTGGTCCTTGTGGGTCCCTTCCAACTTGGGACATATTCCATGAACTGATGGATAATTCAAACTAGCAGGTTTTTCTAACAAAAGAGTTAAAACATAAAAACTATATGCTCCTCTTAAGATCATTAGAGCCATTCTTCATTTACAGAGGAAAAGCAAAAGGAGAATCAGGCTAAAGCTCTGAAAGACATAGAAATGTAAAGGAAAGAAAATGAACACACAGCTTCTGAAAAATGCAGATGGATCATTCTCTTAGAGGCAAATAAACATTATGAAGTAAATCTCAATACATTTTCAGTTACATGTTTTCAAGTTTCATGATTCATAAAATAAAATAACTTGATGACTTATGGTGTGTCTCGTAAGAATGTTTTAGAGGTTATTTTAAAGGACTGGTAATAGTTCTGCTTAGCAGAACCTCTGATTAGCATACACTCCCGAGAGCTGAATAATTTTAGATTGCTTTGTGCACACTCACCTGAAGGACGTGGTAATCATCACCGTAAGGCAGTTAGGCCTCTTTTATTCCTAATTATGCTTACGGCATTTTAAGGTTCTGTAGACTGTATGGGTTATCTGAATTTTATTTGCATAGCTGAGAAAGACAAAACTTTCCATGAAAATTCATAGTTCCTATGGCCTAGTGGGAATTACTTTTTGTGGTAAAAAGTCTACATGCCTCTGGGAGAGCTAGAAAATGAGTATTCCTGGAATAAGTTTTGGGTTTTGTTAACTGACTTTGTTTTCAATATATTCAAAGTATATCATAAATATATTCACTTAGTGACGTAATATTGATGTCTTCAAATTTAATGTGAATATGGAAAACTTCCAGAGTTATACAGTTTCCATTCCTAGCAGAATGGTCACACTTTGGAGGCAGGACAGACAGACACGTTTCTTCTCGGTGAAGGAAAAAGACTGTCTTTGCTCATGCTATCCCACTTCAAAAATTCCTAATTTAAATCCTGTTCTCATGGAAGTCGCATAAATTTTGCCTTTGACTTCAGTGGCGTTACGGCTTCATCCAGTGCCTAATATCTGGAAATACAAAAGGTCAAGGTATTGTCAATCTGCATGACTACATGCATTTATTCTCCAGCTAAATTGTGTTGCTGTAGCACAGCCTTCATCTGTTGGTTGTGTAACTTCCAGGGAATAAAATTAGTGATATTTTAGACACTTTCCCTTGTGCAGTTAAATTTTCTTCCTTGTGTTGTCTTCTGTATTATGAATGCATATGGATAAAGCTGCTTTTTCTACATTTTCCAGAGCTCAGCTCCAGGCCTTAATCAGTTTGGAAACACTTCTTTCAGTACTGAAAGACCACTTATTTTTCTTGTTCCCCAAAGGAGCTGGAATCCTCACCAGCAAAAAGCACAAAGATCTGTTACCCTTGTAGAACTCCAGGCTGCAGAACTCAGGTCATGAGACCCACCTGAAATAAGTGCACATGGAGAATGGCCACGATGTCTCAGTAACAGATGCTTTACTTTTTCTCTTTCTAACATACACTGAGAGAGCTGGGCTTGGAACATCATTTGATACTCAGCAGCACTTCTTAGTCACATCTGGAATGCTTTTCAGCTGTTCAGCCATGCATCACCCACAACATTTAAATAACAGTGATAAGTCATGTATAGGTATGACTGCAAAAGACAAAAAAAAAAAGCCAGGGGACTGCAGTGACTAAATTAAGAGAGGGAATAGGCTGTAGGACTCTTTATTTCTTCCGAAGAACAGGATGTTTGGATCTAATGTAAGAATTAAACTATAATGCTGTGCCTTGGAGGCACAGTGCAGTCATATTCCTCTCTAGATTGCTTTTCTGTTATACTGAAATTAACTAGGGGCTACACCTAACAAATATCCCCAGTGGCAGAAGATGAAATTATCCCCATACTGTTAAAGTAGCATAATATTTTCCAAATACATGTCTTTTTCTCTCAAAAGAGTCAACCCTGTGTGAGAGGAGGAGAAGGAGAAATACATTTACCTCTCTGCTCATTGAGCTGACCTAGTCATGTGGCTGACTCTCAGAGGATAGATGCCAGATTTGTTTATAAAGCTGCTTTAGAAACCAATATCTCCAAAATATTAGGGGCTATCCGAGACCTGAGGACGCTGCTATGCACTCAGAGCAGCTGTATAATTCAATGGCCAAGTCATCAATGTTGCCTTCTCCCTCTAATTTCTGTGCTTATGGAAGAGCCATACAGCCTAAGCACTACCAGCTTTTAGCAGAGATGAACCAGAGAAGGGGAATGAAAAGGGAGGTGTCACACCTGTGCAAAGGTTGTCTTTGGAAAACAAATGCAAATGCCACAAGCTAGATGTCCCTTCTGGTTCTGGCTATGTGCTTGGCAAGTATAGAGTTTGAGTAGTTCTCAGTGAAAGAAGGCCCTACTTCCTTTTCACTCCAGCAACATCCTCTTGACCTAATACTTCCAGTAGTAAAATAAGGCCTGGATATGTTAGAAATTAATGGAGATACATTTTCCCAAATTATTACCTCTTCCAAAAAATTATAATCCTACCTTCTGTGATCTTCTATAGTTGTTAAAAATCTATTGCTCTAGAGCCAAAGTTAATAAAAACCAGCATATTTTGGAACCTTAATGCACAGGAGCTGAGCTATAACAAACGTGGTATCTTGTCTAATAGTCCCATCACTTCAAAGTTCAATTTGTAGAGAGTTTGGAAGTGGCTAAACAGCATGGGAAGAAGCCACTGGAGAAGGGCTGGCACCCACAGAATTATTTTTTTTTTTTTTGTATGTATGGAAATCATCAAGTTTTAGAGAGTACAATAAATTGTAGCATTGTAGGGACCCGCAGCTTTGTCCCTTGAAGATGGGGTTTTTGAAGGAGCTTGTAGCTGAAATTTGGTAACGCTGACCTGAGAACAACTGCCTTTTGTTGAAGTACTGCTGTTCTTGATTTACCTTAACCTTGCAGCAGGGGCATAAAATAAATTTTGGAATCAACAGTATGAGAAATATCCTTAATCTCACTGTATGTAGTAATTAATTGATTATAACAATTATTAATTGCCTATAATTGATGTAATTAAGCAATAATAGTTAAGATAAAGAGTCATCAATTCCATTTGAAGTCACACTAGTAAAATGCAGTACTGGTATTTTTTGTATTTTAAATTTCTGCCTAAGAATTTGTTTTTTATTTAAACACATACTTCATATAATATGTACATAATATATACTACAGGAATATTTGTGAAGTATTTATAGATTATTCATCCCCAAAAATATTTTTGTAAAAAAAAAATTATTTTGTTGGTTTCTCCCTGTGTAATTGCTGCTTCACATACATTTATTACAAAAAAGACAAAAGCACTTTCAGTGTTATTGTGCATTCAGCATGACTGAGATTTCTGAAATAAACAAGAATTGTATCACTGATATATCAGCTCTGGTTTTGGTCATACACATCTTAATCTTTCTATTAAGATTTGGTAAAAGATAAGACATTCGAAAGCGTTGCATGAAGCTAGCTTTGTATTTCCAAAGCTAGACTGTAATTGGCAGTCACAAAACCATTAAGTTGAATTCTAAAATCAATGCTGGAAATATAGATAACCTAATTTTCCAAAATGGTAATTATAATAGATTTCAAAGACATCTGGGATTTGAAATTTCACTTTCAAGTTGAAATTAAATCAAATAGTGTTAAGTCTAGGAGAAGAAAGACCATTATATCATGTACCTGCACATAACTTCCACAAAAGTTAGACAATGGTGAGGTACAAATACTTTAGAGATAAGACTAATTCCGTATAGTTTTGGGCCAGATGACACCCGCATCCAAAAATGGGACAAGGAGAAGCAGAAACTCAAGTTCAGACAAAAGTGCAAAAAGCCTTTATACAGATGGAAGCTTTAAACTTCTGAAAAGACTGAATGCCTTCTTTTATAAGCCTGAGGCATTTAAGAATTAACTTTAGAACATAAAAATAAAACTAAAAATCTCACTTTTCTGTCAAGCTAGTTCCCTGCTTTACAGGCATCCTATACTTCATACTCTCTCTTCAGAGAGTAATGGGTTCTCAAAAATGAGAAAATGACAGAATTTGGCTGATGCCATTTCTTAATACTGATCTCGACTGGGAGGTGTTCAATCACGGTAATGTCCTCAGTATTCACCCCTGTCAGGATAAGAGAAACCTATCCTCCTTCCATTCTCTCTTCCGGTCCATTGTGAATCTCACAGCAAAGTACAACAGGGTTGAAAGCTGCAGTTGCTATTAGTAGTTGGCTAACGAATACTTTGTCTCCTCCAACCCACCACAGACTTTCTTGTCTCATTCATCTGTCGTGCCTTGTCATTTAGACCATGAATTCTTTGGCACAAGGATTGAAATTTATGATAAATTTAATAGAATCTTCCACAATGCCACAGCCTTGCCATGGGAACTAAACATAGTTATTAATTAGACCATCCACCTCCCAAAGGCTTGGCCGGTATTTTTCCCAGGCAGGGAAACTGCCGCAGTGCTGTTGCCGGCTAGCACGCTGCCCCGAGCACCGGGCAATGCTCTGCCTGCTCCAAAAGGGAGGATGGGGGCCGATCACAGCGCAGGAGGGCAGGCGAAACTCCTGGGGGGGGTTGTCTTACCCACTGATGGCGGTGGTGCTCGAAGGAGGCGGAGGAACTTCTTTGTGGGGGAAAGAGCTTATTAAAGAGAACAAGAAAACCATGGAGAAGCCGAGAAAATGGGACTGACATGGGGGGTTTTATACCCCTACAGAGTGGGCATGGAAAACACGCGGTAACCAATAATATATCGGTTAGGGGGTGTTACAAAGGCAGGGCAAAGGAAGTGTAGCAAATGGGAGAAGGAGTAGGCGGGGGGAGTATCAAGGGCCAATCAACTACCGAAGAACATAGAACTCTCTGGAAAGACAACCATGTATGAGAAATAAGGGGAGAGGAGAAGCTGCTAAAAGTAAGGCAGGATCTTCATAGTTTTTCACAGGCTTTTGGGTGCTATCTGTGACTTCAAAGCTTTTGGGCTGTGGAGGCATCAAACCAATGAACCTTTTGGTCCACTTGATGTGGCTGACCCTTGGGTTGGCCATGGTTCACCACAACAGGAAACCTGTGGCATTCACATGCTATCTCTTTGAGGCAATTCTGTTTATTTACTTGATTGCTTACAAAGATTACCCAATTCCCAGAAAACAAGACAAACATCAGGAGGCAGCTCCTATACTTGGGAACCCCTTGCTTGATGTGGAAGGGTGGCAGAACAACCTAAGAATCTGAGAAGTTCCTGGCCATCCAAGTGTAAAAAACTATTTACAAAATATAAAGTATCCAGAGAGTGTATCAGATATCCAATAACCCTTTCTTTTGCCAAGTGGGCTAGTCATACCATCTTTAGTCTGCATCTGGCAAATCATGTCTTGACTTTCTCTGAAAGCTACATCCATGATGCTTCTCTCTTTTCTGCCCACCTTTTATACAAGCAGCATCACCACAGGATCTGGATATGAGTTCGTGGTAAGAGAGAACACCCATACAGTGCGTTTTAGCAAACCAAGAGTCACATAACTACCACCTTCAAAACAGGTTCAGACATCTGAGTACGTGACATTCCATGGCTGAACTCTCAAAAAGCCCATGAATTTTAAGATGTTATTTTCCTGAAGATAAATAGGGACTTTTTGCTTAGTTAAGTGCTGACAAATATGAGTAAAATATAAAACCAGAATGTACAATTTTAGAGAATTTGTAGAAGCCAAGGATCCCCAGGTTCTATCCACTCCAATAAGACTTCCCTTCCTAAGCCTTGACCTTTCAGTGACCCATTTGCAAGACCTCTGCTGTCATACCAGACCTGTTGTCCTGCCTTACAATGGGGTGGATTTGCAGGTGTAGGGTAAGAGATGGGGCATATACTGGTACTGGAGACCTCAAGGTTAGAAACAACCTAATGGTCAGATGAAGAAATGCAGAGCTGCAACTGGCAAAACTGATTAAAGGGTAACAGATTAAAGAACAAACATCCAACATGCGTGAACCATGCCACACATAGTAAATCAGGATGTAATGTGAAAAGATAGAAAGGTGTAAAAGTGCATTAGAAAACATAAAAAGGAACCAAAGTAGTTCCTAAAGTGAGGAAGAATCACCATCAACATTATACTGCTCCTGAGAAAGGACTCAGGATACGCTACACTACAGCTCATTTTCTACTAAATAACTACTTGTTATTGCTAGATATAAATACAGAAGTCATGCAGTAATGTACCATACAAAGATATGAAAGTAAAACAAATTAGCCATAGCCTCATTTCTAAGGTTTAAGGACAAAGAGTGTTTAACAAGCCTCAGTCCTGAGTCTTGCAAATTCAGTACAAAATCTGTAGCTTGTTAGTAGGAATGATGATACTGTATTTAGTGGGCTACAGTTCTACAGGTTCCTTGTTTCATACATTCAAAGCCAAGGAAGACTAATCACAGGCAAGTGATTTCCATGTACCTGGGGGTGCCCCAGCAAGTTTGGGCCCAGTGGCTCAGCAGTAACCAACTTCTGAGTTTTGGGCAGGACCAGCATGGCTGCCGTGCATAGGCTGTATCATATGACCTATAGCAAACTGTGCTTGCACTGTGCATCCTGGACAGTCTTAATCCTCACAAGTAAACCAGAAGCACGCCACAATGACCTCCAGAGCAAGCACAGCATGTCCCACAAAAGAGAGATACACAGCCTGGAGAACTGTTATCCCCCACCTCTGAACTCCTGTCCCAGCCATCTCTTCTTTCAGTTCTGTGTGGTCTATCATTGTGATACCTGTCCTGTGGCTCTTGGCCAGAAGGAATATTTGTTACATGCTCCATCAGTTCAGAAAAGTTGTTGTGCTGCTGAATGCTGCTTTGGTTTGTCCTGCACTATGTAATACACAGGAAGTTTTCTCCTTACAAGATCTCTGGGTCCTTGTTGAACTCTTGGGAACAGAGAACATATTTTCTGATGCTTGGACAACTCCTCACTCAAGCAAAAGCTTTTAAAATACTAATAACATTAATTATTATTAATAGCAAAGTTCTGTGGTTTAATGAAGGCTTTTAACTTACAGTTTAAGAAAATAGCAAGGAGGAAAAAGACAAAAAAATCTCATTTTAAAAAATAAATAGACCACAAATTAAACTTTTTCAGTAGCTATGCTGATTATCCTTCTGACTTTAAGGCGAACAGAGTTTGATAATTTGGGTCAAACTTTACATTTACAGGTCTAAATTACAAGCTAAACAGGGGTCTTACTCCATTATCCAGCCAAGCAAGTAAGAGTATAAAGACTTATTAGTCAGGATTAGTCAAGAATTGACGTTGGGGGTTTTATTATTCTAATTAGGCACAGGAAAATTCCAATTCCATTTTGTAATTAAAACAATACACATTCTACCATCTAATTATATTTGACATTTTCAAGGTGTTGGGTGCCGAAGTCTATAATTACAGAAATGCTGCTGCCTTTAGAAGAACACTCCATAAATATTCATACATTAAATAGCCAGTTATACTGTTTGGAAGATTTTAGAAACATTTGCCTTTTCTTTTTAAGAAATGTTGGACTTTTAGAAGACACATTTTATATTTGTATTTTTTAAAAGATAGGAATAAAAATGTCCTTTGGGATTTGACATACTGTATATAGCAAATTGGCTACAGACCTATTCATTAGTATTGTAAGCAGTTATATTGGAGATTCATGATCCTTTAGAATTATATCTTTTCTTTAGCAGAATGGATAATTACAGTCAGAAATAACATGGGAGTCCTGTACTGAAGTCATAAGACAGTAAAATGCAATTCTCAAATTTTCTTGATTTTTTAATTAATAATAGTTACAGCTTACATACAGTAGTTTAAAGAAAAAGTTATTCACTACCATTTATCTTAGTGTTTCACAATAAAATACCACTTCAAATATTGCCTATTTTTGATAGTTGAATACTGCCATATAATACAGTTGCCTGCCTAAAAATGCTATGATCCAAGTAGAGTTTGACCTGTGGGTAAAGCATAAGCTATTGCTCAAGGAGAAATTCCCCTTCCTGATATCGGAGAAATGGAAAAATACTGAAGATAAAACTCTGAATGCAAGATGTTCCATGAGTGGGCCTGCTCTGTGTTTTCATTCTGGGAGATTAACTTTTGGGGATATCTTGATAAAAGGGCATAATTTCTCAAAAGAAGGGCAATAGGCATCTGCCTCTTTTGTCCATTTAGCTCACTAGAATAAGTTTGTGTCCTGTTGAGAGATGCTTTGCTCAATGGCACATGGACCCTGACTAACTCATTAAGGATGACTTTCAAATAGTTAATAATAAAAGATGTTGCAAAAGCTAAATGCTGTGCAGAAAGGAAGTTGAGAGCTTCAAATGCTGTAAAGAATTTCAGCATCATAGCAAGAGCTGCACAGAGTCATTGCAAACTCCCTGCACACCAGGACAGGGGACACTGTGGCAGCCTTTGATTCCAGAGGCCCCTTGGGCCAATCAGCATAGCTTCTGTGCAGGCAGGTGCTGAGACAAGGGAATCCAGTTCCACAACAATCTAAATTATTCTCCGAGTAAGAAGATTCAGGGAAGTCCTCTTTCATCCTGCACATCTACGTGATGACTGGAAGCAGTCTAGCCCATGTTTATGCATCCAGCATCAAGTGAGGATTATCTATTATATATTATTAAAGAACAGGACTTCTTCCTGCGATGGGTAAGAAGCAGAACTCAACTTAGTGACACTGTATGTAATTATTCCATACATATTTATGTAAGATTATATAATAGTTCTATATGATGTATGCACATAATATATATTACAGATTGTGTATGTTATATGCTGTACATAATATGTGTGTATGGTATAGTATGTGAGTGCAAATCTAAGTTTGGGATATGCAGGTGTATATATATATATATATATATGTATACACATATCTATGGATATATGCACACTATTTACTGAAGCAAACTCCCTTGATGCCTGGTCGTATTTCTGTGATGCTCACAGCACTTAAGGATGCCAGTCCACATTTCCTCCCTCCCCACACAATTACAGCCTCCATACTATGTGACATTACAATGCAATCAACTTAAACACAGATACAACCAGACAAGCAACATTCTTCCATTCACCACTGTCTTCAGATTTTGCTTCGAACACTTTAAAGACACAACTCACCCTCTTCAAATCAGGAGATTAAAGATAAGCTGTTATTTTTAAACAAAAATTCATGCTAAAAGATGTTTTGATTAAATTTAGCTAGAATCCTCCCTCTTTAATCATCCAGATTACATTTTATGCACAAAAAGCCTGAATTTTGTAAGCTTGATGCTTAAAAATTGGAAAATTGCCTGTTAATGCAAGAAACCATTGTCCCTCTGCCATGTAGAGCAGATTTTATTCCCAAAATACATGTGGATCCCATCTTACCTCTGCTTTTATACTGCAGTGTAGAATGGGATGAATGACATTGATTTTAAACAATCAGTTGTTTTTGTAAGTGTGAACTGAATGTTGCAAGAATAATATAATTTAAGTATGCTAAAAAATTCTTTTAGGGCAATCACTGTTTCTCATAATCTCAGATGTTGTTAACCATAGGTACCTTCATTGCAGTACAGACACCAGGAAGGACTCATTGCATCTCAGTGGTGGAGCAGGAAGTTGTTCTAATGTTGCCTTTTTCATGGAGGATTCTGGAAAACAGCAAACAAAAAGTGTTTCTGAGCATTTAGAATAATCACATGCTGCTGGTCACCTCTGAATGCCCCAATGCCCATCTCGGGGGCAGGGCTGCTCTCTTTGTTCACTTTACAAACCAATAGCTTTAAAATGCCTTTTTGCTGTATCTTCTCCTAAATTACTTCCTTCCACAGAGATTTACTGGTTGATCCAGTGCTTTCAGGAGCTGGTGGTGAGCAGAGGTGAATTTGGGCTCCCAGAAGGGCCGGCTCTGTTCTTTATAAATTAGTGGAAGTAATTGTGAAGGGCTAGATAACTAAATAGCTAGAGGATAAAAGAATTGTGAACCATAGTCATCAAGGTTCTAAACAGACTGAATCTTGCCAAAGTTAATTGCTTTTTTGATAGAATTGCGGAATGGATGTGCATTATCACATTTTTAGATTCTAGGGAAGGATTGGGTACTGGTTTTCATTAACTATTACTTTGAAACTTAATGCAAAAAGGCTTTGATGTAGACTGTCATATATGACAGAGAGTTGCTAAAGGACCAAAAAGGGTGATTGATGAACAGCACAGTACCGAGGCCCCACATGGGAGACTGCAGTCCTGATACTTTCCTCAAAAAAAATTAAATCAAAGTTGTTCTATTAATGATTCATAGATGAAAAGGCTAAATTAAGTGTGCTGAAGATTGGGCTGGGAGTTTTGACTAGCTTGGTAGACAGCAGGGTTATTGATATCAACTGAACGATATCGTATCTCTAGAGAATTATTTAGAGATAGTAAAATAGGCATGACAAGGAGCAGTGTGATATAAACAGCAAACATCAAAGAGATTTGTTAACAGACTATGTTGTCTTTGCAAAAGCATTGCTATTCCATTTCCAAACAGTAATTTTTTGCTTTCTTCTCTTCTAGTTGCCCATATTGGCATCTTCTGTTGTTAGCCTCTATTTTCTTGAACTTACTGATGTCTTCAAGCCAGTTCATTCTGGATTTAATTGCTATGACAAGAGTCTGAGTATGCCATACATTGAACCTACACAAGAGTCTGTTCCTTTCTTGATGTTGCTTAGTCTGGTTTTTGCTGGACCATCAATTACGGTAAGTTTGAAGTGCTGCTGTCACTTAACAAAGATTTTGAACAGAGTTTCAGTTGGCATAAAGAAAATAGCTCCTTTGGTTTCAGTTAGGCTGTAGAGTGTCATCCAGGCTAGTTTCCTTAGGACTTTAAATTCATATTTCATTCTTTAGTAACAAAAGGAGATATACTCCTTAAAACATTCCCTGTAGCACTTCATCTACTCTCGCTGTCTTGATGGTGGGCATTAATGTTAAGAAACAGCATCTACAGTTGGATGAGAATAGCTTGAATCATTCTGTTATGCTGTACAAATATTTGAACTTTTACAGACAAGGCATCTCCATACTCTCATCAAAAATGCAAGTTTTTTTTTTAAATGCAAGCCTTTCACAGCCCTGAACTTGCCACTTTTGTTAGAACTAGCTTTATTCAGAAAGAAGGTACATCAATCTTGTCAGTGAACTCAATTACATTTTCCCAAATAGCACTGAAACACCTCTAAATTGCAAGTTAGTCATTAAGAGCAGGCAAAAGTGGGCTGGTTTAATCATTCACCCAGAGGGAGGAGATGATTTCAACAGAACAGAAATAATCCTGTCAGAATGAGCAGTTGGGTCACTATTTTACAGAAAAGAAAAGTAGAAATTGTCTTACAAATATATAAAGGAGAGAATTCATTTTGTCTGATTTTAGCAGTTCAGATAGGAGTCTTATTCTCACACCACTCCTGTCTCTCACAAAACTCCTGTCTGGCAAATGGAGAGAGACATTCACCTTGCGTGGGTGATTCTGTGCACCTAAAAAACATGATCAACCTTTTGAAAGGATCTCTTCTCCCCCCTGACAGCAATGACTATGCATCTCAATTAGGCACTTCTTGAAGGCCAGCTGCAAATATATCTCTGCTTCCAGCTCCTCTTAATTCCCTTCAACCAGTTAATTCATTTTATAATACTACCCAATTTACTGTTACAAAAATCTATAACATGGGATGCCTGTATAAAAATTATCAAGTGTTGTTCTTGCTTTGCTTTCCAGAATGTTTTTCTTTGTCTTTTTTTTTTTTTTTTTTTTTTTTTTAACGGAACAGTTCTTACTGCATTTGATTTTTGTTGCTTTAGAAACCATTTTTGGAAGGATTTTTCACATCTAGAAGGCTAAAAATGGCACATTTAGGAACTGGGAGCTAAGACTCTCAGTGATTCTGGTGCAAATGATTGTTGCAAACACCAAATACTGTGATAAAAACAAAACATTGGTATTGGGATTTGGCTGGGTTTCTTAAGTGTTTCTGCTAACAACAAACTGGACTTTACTGAAATAGCTATAGAAGGAATCTATCTAGGCTCACTTGGGCTACAGTAGGTGGTAAAACCTGGCTTTTTACTTCAGAGAGTTTATGCTAAGCATAGGTAATATCAAACACCTTAAATCAGGATAAAAGATGCCTCTTTATCTAATATTGGTTAAGGGTTTTGATTATAGCTCAATTATTTCAGCATTGCATGAAATTTTGCAATAGAAAATGTTATTCTTGCTTGAGTCATTCTACTAGCAGTACAGCAAATTAAACAGAAGCATGCCATGCGAGGAACTCAAACCCATACTTGAGCATGCCTTTAAAAAAGGAAGTCTGATAAAGAAAGTAAATCCCAAATCTTCAACGTAAAACTGGCTAAAAGCTGCAAGCCTTAGGAAGGTGTAGTTCATTTTTATAGGTGTGAGCATGAATGTGATGCTTGTGTTAGAGACTGGACTGACAGTGCAAAATACACAACCTCCTTCAGTAAAAACACTGAAGGCATTGCCTCCTTATTATTCGATACCACTTTGGAAGTAAGGAACTAGGGGACATTTTTGTCTGATCCTTCTGTTTTTGTTTGGAAAAATAGGCCAGTGAAGTTCAGTGTGAAAAGACCACAGTTGTGCCATTGTCATATTATGGAGCTTCGCATTTTTTAAGTTAGTTTTCAAGAACATTTGGATTAATTACACTCTTTCTAAAACCTGTAAAACATAGAAAAGAAAGCATGAGCTATGTGAGGAATTGAGGATCTCCAGTAGTATTGCATATCCTGGCCTCTGTCCACACTTCAGGTACTTATGGTAGTATGAGGCATGAGGTCATCAAGACTCAATAAAATACAGATGTGACTAAGCCACATTTTAAATATTACCAAAGAGTATCTCTAAGAAGAAAAAAAAGAAAAATTGTGCATGGGGAAAAAACCAAGCAAATTCCGGTGTCAATCCCTCTTTAAAACCTTATATAAGTATTAGAATAGGAATTTTCTTGTGTATTGTTTTTGTTGGTATAATAATTTTCCCAAGACTGGAGAACATTTATCAATCTATTCAATTTAGAGTAATCTTTTATACAAAAAAAAAAAATCTAACATTTTATGATTTATTTTCCCAAGCCATTATTACAGAAGGATCTGTTTGGCTTTGGGGCTTTGTGTTTTGGTTTTTCTCTTTGGGCATTTTTTTCTCATTATTAGTGAGTAGCAAATGCATTTAAAGAGGTCTTTTCTGTAGCCCTGAAGGGTTACAGGAAATAACTACCTCTATTATTGACGTATGTCTTATAGCTTCTGGCATAGATGAAATTTTGTCCATGTATTGAAAAACTACAGGAGACTTCAGTGCGGAACACCTGGACCTGAAGAAATTATCAAGATAGATATTTTATATCTGGAACATAGATACATCTGAACTGCAGCATAACTTCCATTTGCTTCAAAGAACTCTGAATCTGATCCTCTGATAGATTTTGTCTCTAGTTACTCATTCAGAAATGTTAGAACTACTTATTTAATCGTATCAGTGAAGGTTCAAACTCTTACCAGCCACTGACTAAAAACCTGCTTAGAGGTAGCAATGTCCTTCCCAGCAGAGATCACTAGGACATTAGATCACATTGAGTTGGGAAATCAATTGGGAGAGAATTGGGAGAGAAATTCACTGCTGGCAATTTCAGTCCTACTGCCTATTCTACTCCAGGAGTTTTTTTCTGTGGAAATGTAGGCCTCTGAATTTTCCTTGACATAGGCCTTGTTGATTCTTGCTCTATCACACAAGCTAGTCCATCTATCTGGTGTTTTCCCGGTACCAGACATTCCTAGAGCTTGGCTAAAAACTGTTACAGTTTTTCTGAGTTTTAAGTTTGGAATACTACTGGTTTCTCTGGGTAGCTTCAGCAGTAAATTGATCAAATGTAGACAGATAATAGTGGCCACAGCTAATTAGAATTCCTTAAATAACCTTTATCACTGGCTTTTCCATGTCTTAAGAGGACCCTCACTACTTCGATCTTCCTGGCCAAGAAATTTCAATTTATTAAAACTTTAGCTATTAAAGAGTTAGACTAAGCTTTTCCATTTTACCTCCTTTTTCCTAGGGTGGAGGTGTTAGTATAGACAAACATCACTGGTAATTACAGCAGATTCAGCATAATTCAGACCCTTTGGCATCTCATTGCATTATAAGCTTTGTGAATTGCATTGATTGGTTTTCAATGTAGCTGGGGATAGACAAAGTGAATCTTCTTTTGCTGGTGAGAACTGCCTCATTAATTGCAATATTTCAATCCAACCCTTACTCTGAACTCTGTACAAACCCCATACAGAATTCCAAATAGTTGTACTATTAAACAAGCAAAACAATAAAGTCTGAGAATGCAAATGTATAAATGTGTCTGTATTTTCCAGCAAGTGACATGATTTTTTACTTATATTCTTCCTTCTATAAACTGTTGTCCTGTGGTCATAATCTGTTTTGCTTGGTGTGTTGCAAGGGACCATAAGGACTGAACTTTTTCCACTGCTGTGGATCTGGTTAAAACCCAAGCCAAATTAAACAAATACAGAAGAACAGCCTGTCACATAATTAGAAGCTGCTTGGGATTGCTAGGCTTGTGGCCAAGACTGAATGCTAAAACCACTTCAGGAGTACTAAGACATTGCAGTGGCTCTGGATTATTCTGGAGGCAGTTATTTTATAATTACTGCTTTTTTATTGTAGAAGCATCAAGTTTCAGCTGTAGATCAAGGCCTGGATACCACTGACCACTGCATTCTGTATGCCATTTGCATTTCATTTCAGGGCCGCCTTCTCGCCTGCTCTCATTCAGGCTACATTGTGTTACTTTATGTTTACATATTGGTACAAATCTTTTAAAGCTGAGTGCATGTCAGTGGATGACATTGATTGTCTTACTGTTGTATTACAGCCCTTTAAATTCAATCAGGATCTTCTGAGTAAGTGCTACATTCAATTTAATGGCTCCTTTGTCATTTCAGATAATGATAGGAGAAGGAATTCTCTACTGTTGCCTGTCCAAAAGAAGAAATGGAATTGGAACAGAGGCCAATATTAATGCAGGAGGATGCAACTTCAATTCTTTTCTTCGAAGAGCTGTCAGATTTGTTGGTGGGTTTCAATTGTAACTCACAAAAAAGAACTTTCCACATACATTCAGTTTTCACCATACAGGTTTCTTCTCTGAAAACAGCCTTTTAGAACAGTGCAGAGCATAGCACAGGTTTTCTGCTAGAAATCATGAAAAGAAACTCAGACTGCAACAGAGCAGCCCCCTACTCAGTAATGCAGTATCTGCACTCTCTGTTTTCCCTTTCCTCTCCTGTACTATTGTCAGTATTTCTAAAAGAGTAATTTGTTTTTCTTTCCCTGCCCACCTTGAGCTGGCTACCTTTTAATGATTTCAGTGTATAGCTTCCCCTGCCTGTCTTCAGTGCATCATAAGGATTCAACCCACCTGTCACAGTATTCAGCATGACAGTGAAAACTTGTCAGAAACTCTCTGTAGGTTTGACATTCTTTTTCTAGAATGTGTTTATCTGCCTCTAAAAAAGGGCTAGAATTTGGCAACTTAAATGATAGAGGAAAATGTTGAATTCTTTCATTTTACTTTGTTTTAATTGTCGTTTATGAAGAACTGTACTTGGAAAGGCAACTGGACTTTGGTCCCCTTATTACCGTTATTTTCCTCTCCCAGGGAGTGGCTAAAGGAAAGGTTTCCTCTGTTTCAGAAACCTTTGATTAGATAAGGCAGCCTAGGAAAAGACAACCAGCAGGACAGCTGACTGAAAACCTGGTAGGACAACTATTCCCTGGGGTTTGGTAGTCTGGCAAACAGGGAGGTAGTGACCAGCGAGGTGAGGCCATCTGTGGCCAATAAAGCATCATAAGAGCAGCAGTGAGGAAGAAAGCAGAGGGTTCGTAGATTACAACAAGAGCAAGGAGGACCGTAGACATACCCCATGTCCACTTCTCCTGTTTGGTATTCCATCACCAAAAAACAAGTTCAAAGACACATAAATTTCATCCCAAATTCACACTCTGAATTTGATTTTATTTCATATTTTAATGCCTTTAACATTCTTTCAATTTTAGGATGAAAAATAAATTTATCTCTATGAATAAAAGTAGGGAATTATTCTGAGAGGTAAATCTTTAGGAGAAGAGCAGTTGAAAATGTTCAGTAAAGCAATGCATTACTTCAGTGCCTTGTGAATTGGGCATTTTAATCAGTCTGAAGCATTGATCCCTTATGAAATAGAATTAAATATTTGGGTTAGTGACAAGGACACAATACTGAAGAAACATCAGAGGTGTGAAGGTAGCCAAAGTTATTACCGACTGGTGATTCTGTGGTGGCAAAAAGAGAACAGGTCTTCAGAGCAGTGATCTAATGTCCATACTACTAAAAGCCTGTTTTCCAGTGGGAAAGTCCAAGGACTGGATAAGTACATATGCTCTCCTCAAATAGTTGGCTACTCTTTAGTTAATTCAGAAAACTTCCTCCCAAACTGAAGAAGCTCCAGTGTAGCTGCTTTTTCTGAAAAGATGTTGGAGGACATCAAGCCATTAAAACAAACTCTTAAGTATCAACAGGAAGAAAACAAACATAAACTATCTAATTTTTTTATATTAAAGAATTCAACTTTGCAATAAACTTTCACAAAAAATACCTCATGTTCTGCATTTAAATTCTCTCAGATCCAATAACAAAAGCCACCAGAGGTCTGTTGAATGTAGTTTGCACAATCAATCCACCTAATTACTGCATATACTAAAGTTAACAAGCTCTGTTGATTTCTTTCCTAGGTGTTCACGTGTTTGGTCTTTGTGCAACTGCTCTTGTTACTGATATTATACAGCTATCAACAGGATATCAGGCACCATATTTCCTGACTGTTTGCAAGCCTAACTATACATCCTTAAATGTATCTTGCTCAGAGAATTCATATGTTGTGGAAGATATTTGCTCAGGAACTGATCTCAATATTATCAACGCTGGAAGGTTGGTTCTGTTCTTCACTGTGTACATTCTTAAGTATTCACTTTGTTTTTTATCTTCTGTCCCAGTTAAAGTCTCAATGAGTCTGTTGTTTTTTTATAACAAAGGTGAATGCAATAATGTCTTTTTAGTGATGTTCCATTTTCTCCATAAAGATATTAGTCTAACAGTGGGCTTTGGAAGACTTTCAGGTTCCAAAGCACAGTTGCTGGCAGCTGTTCTCCCCCCTCAAAGGAGGCAATTTCCTATACAATTGTCACTATGTAGCTCCTACTGCTTTTTTGAAGTGGTGTGTGGGTAGGTTCCCCATAACAAGCAGGGAAGAATTCTCCCAGGCACTTGGTCTGAGACCTCTGTATAACACACATTACTGCTCAGGTGTTTGGGATTTGTTGGACAAGTTTCTTTTCTGTTTCTCTAATTAAGTTTTTTTCTGTTAAGAGCATTGAAAAAAAATCTATTTTTTAGATTTTTAGAAATACCACAACAGTGCAAAGCTATGTGTTCCAAAAAGTGTCTTTTCTTGCATGGTATTTCTAACTGGTTCTTTATCTCTTTTCCCACAACCATTTGCTGTTACTGGGATATTGCCAGTGAAGCCTGATGCTTGCAAGCAGTGTCTTGCAACTGCATGGTGTCCCAGGAAAAGTGGGACATGATGACATAGGAGCAGGCATAAAAATTTCCACAATCACATCTCATTCATTTCATTATCTCAAATATGATGTCTTCTGCTTTGACTTGACTGCCTGTAGCCATTCCAAAATGACCAGTCACTCCTAAGTTTAAATACCATCACTTCCAAAAAAAACGTGAAATTAGTTGTAACATGTTAAGACTAAGCAATCAGGTTTTGGATGTTTCTGTTTCCCTAGGAAGATGACCATATATTGATATCTCAAAGTTATTTCCATAATAAAGGATACATTTGGCAATCTATAATATTCTGGCACCACCCGCAATTTCTCCTTATTTCAATTTTACTGCATTTTTCCTTTATTATGTTTTTATTTCCCTATGCCAGTCTCAACTTTACCACAGCAAGCAGCGCTTGCTACTGGTTCTTCAGTAGCACTTGCTACTTCCTTCAGTCACCTATATAGAAATTATGGTATAACTTCTACAGTACAGGAGGTTAATTTGACTTCAGTAGTTTCAGTTTGGAAGGGACTTGTTCTGAGTTTGCTAATTGCCTGCATTTTTAATTTGTACTTCCCAGAAACTTTGGCTACTGCCTCTAGACTCTTGTATGAAAAGTATAGAGAGGAGCACATAATTATCCAACAGATTACATGAAATAATTTTTCTGCAACATTCCCAAATATCCAGTGGTTCATATTGTCCATCTTTTCCTCTGTTATCTTCAAAGAGCCTTTTCAGTCACTTCTGTTAGCTCTCCAGTGAGGTTTCTACCCTCTGTCATCTCTGATGTTCTGACTCAGTATGACTCTCTCTCAGTAGGACTCTCTTGTTGTTCCCCCTCTACACATCCTCATGCATGAGCATTTAGAGTCATACACTGTCATCAGAGTTCAGGATGTGTTTTCTTTGAGACCTTTGTTCACCTTTTTAATACAGAGCCATACAAAAAGGCGACATATTTTTAGCTGGAGTTATTTTCATTTTAGATTAAAAGATAAAAAAATAGAGGAACAAAAGCAGTGACACTATTAAAGAGTACAGAGAGTGCATTTAGTCTGTGTTTGCCCTGAAAGCATGTGAATAGAAAAGAGAATAAAGAGAAAATTGACTGTACCATTGTGATAACCTTATATACTATAAAAATGCCATCAAATTAAGGTTAACTTCCAAGTGGTAGAAAAGTTCATAGAATCAAATATATTAGCTCCACAGAGACTCTAAGTAGATTTATGCTTCATTAAAACCTGCACAGGCTAAAGGAGCTGATTAGCTATTATAAACATTTACCTTTTTTCTTTTTTCATGTCTTTATTCCCCTGTCCTCAGACCTGAACTTGTTCCACAGGGATACTACTTGTGAAAGATTTGTTCAGGGAGGTTAAAGATAAAGGAAGATGAAGAAGAATTTAGGTCTGTCTTTAGAAATGCAAAAGGAACCATGCAGATTTCATCTTGGCCAGAGTCATGGATCTGCTTGAGCCACAGGCTCAAATTCCAGTCAGCAGTGTGGCATTCACACTAAACTACATACACATTTTTAACTGCCAATTAATTATGTAGAACAGACGTAGGAAAGAAATGTAGAAAGTAGACTCCATCCACTGCTTTGCAGAACAAATGTCTATCTGAAGTTAAAGGACTGTGCTTCAGTCTCTGCTATTTTAAACTAGCTAACTCAGGTGTTGCTAGGAAAATGGCTGTACGTGGAGCCCAGCTAGGGTGGCAGGACCCATCTGTGAAGCATTTATTGTTTCTTTAAGCATTTATCCCAAGCTGAGCTTTCTCAGGTGAAAGTTGCTGTTGTGACTGCAAGATAGACATTCTCTTCCTTCAACAAAACATTCAGCATGGAACATTACATATCTAACATCATTGTGAAGAGAGAAATCCTCACTGTATCTGACCCATTTCTAGAGCTCAGAGGTTATAGAATTTTTTAAGGGCTTCTGTGATCTAAATGTCCACTGTAGAACAGGTGGTACTGGATCAAAACCCAGCTTTTTTTCTCTCTTCTATGTAAAAACCTCTTTCACATTCATATCACTTTTCTTTAGTTGTTTATAGAGAATTGAAATTTTTTAGAGAATTAAAATGTTAGAGACCCTCATGTGATGGTTCTACATAGCTTCTGCATGCACAAAACCTCCTTTTCTTGCCAGAGAAGTAGAAACTAAGCTGTCACTTTTCATTTTCATATCTGAAGTTTGTAACTCAAGACCCAGTTCGCATCATTCAAGTCTCCACGTGTTCAATGGAAGCAGAAGGCCCTCAGCAATTTCAAGAGCTGACTTGATATTGCATGCTGTCTCAGAGAGTTTGGATACACTTTCATTTATTCTCTTGCTCTGGACATTAGGAAGGGGCTCAGTAATTCTTAAAATACCCTCCCCATGTTGTTGTGCTCCATTAGCTTCTGTCATGAGGTAAAAGTACTAAATTTTTTTTCTCAAAAAATAAACCCATAGACATAGCAAATAAAGATGTAATTTGCCTCTGAGAAAATGTCACCTGATGACAAATGGTACTGATAGATCACATATTGCTTAGGAATTTTAAGATGGAAATGACTGTGTGTTTTACAATGAGCACTAGCACTGTGCATTTGAACTGAGAAGTATAATTTGAGTGTCATTCCTTGGCAGAAAGTCATTCCCTTCTCAACATGCCACCCTGGCAGCCTTTGCGGCAGTGTACATTTCGGTGAGTAACCAACTCTGTTCAGTTTCATTTATACAAGACAAAATATAGAAAGTAATTTGCTATATATTGTAAAATTATGTGTTGCCTAGATATCTTGGGTGGATGGTTGTTTTTATCCTACCAATCTGCAAGCAAAATAAAACTACTAATAAAGATGGTTTTGTTGTAGCTGTTAAAGAATAAGGAAAAGATAAAACTGCTTCATATCCTTTGTTAAGAAGGAACAAAAAGTAATATTAAAGTGTATTTGATGCCTCATATTAACCTCATATAAAATGCAGTGTTTATCTGTCTTACAGAGTGATATTTTAACTTACAAGTCAAATTAACCTTTATGTATGCTGCCTTTTCTTTATTGCTGTCTTCACTTCATTCGCTGCTTTTAAACTTGAGGCATTAAGGGCCATACATTCATGTGATGTAGTTTGATTTCACCTCCATAGATCTTCAGCATGGATGAAGTGGCACAATCACTCCCAGAGGCCTTCAAGGTGTTACTGCAAAGAAAGTGAATAAAACCCATCAGTCACTAGCAGAGAATTGTGGGACATGCTGCAGCAATCACAGCTGATTTTGCACTTCTGAGCTGTGGCATTTCTTCAGTATGGCCGACAGTGTTTGTACAAGTGAAAACCTACTAGAAGTTTGAAAAGTAATTCCATCACTCATGCTGTGAACATCAGAGGAAAACAACAGTAATGACCAGTTAATGACATTAGATAATAGTATAGTGTATGTACTGGGAGCTTGCCAGTATTTATTCTGCCTGGAGAAAGGCCAAAATTTGGAATAATACTGGTGAACCACCTCCACTTAATTTTTGTAACCTCCCTGACATTATGGCCCTCTGTTGAGAAATGGCTCTCTAAAGCATCTGGTGGTAGCTTTCGTTGAAACAGGTTATTGTGTTCATCTGGCATGACATCTGGCTTCTGTATTTCACAAGCAGTGGCTCCTTAGTCACATTTATAGAACATTTAGATGCTGATTAGGAACAGTATTGAGGCATAAAATCCTTATCCTAATTGATGTCAACAAGCAGTACTGCCTATGTTTTTGGAAATCCATTCCTTGTGATTTCAGATCTTTCTGCAGTAAGTGAGCAAATTTTAACAGGGCTGTAAAGTAAAATTAAATTGATTACCTGTAATATTACTGTGTACTAGTGATCTATATGTAAAAGAAACATTGAATGTGAGAAATTAAATCCTCTTAGGTACATTTAAGTTCCTTCAACTGCTTCTTCATTTCTTTTTTTTTCAAGATGTACTTCAATTCTACATTAACAGACTCCTCAAAACTTCTTAAACCACTCTTGGTCTTTGCCTTTATCATCTGTGGAATTATATGCGGTCTGACTCGTATCACCCAGTATAAGAATCATCCAGTTGATGTTTACTGTGGCTTTCTCATAGGAGGAGGAATTGCTCTCTATTTGGTAAATATAATAGTTAAGTTTTAGCAAATAAAACTAATAAAGCTGAAATAAGAATACTGGTAATTTTTAGGAAAACTTTTCATCATGGTCACATGCCATAATTACAAGTGTAGTCAATACATGTTGAAGATGAGTTAGGGACATTCACTTTAAAAGGAAAAAGCAAACAAGTATTTCAATGTAAAGTGCTATAACAGTGCACAAAGTAGAATACAATCATCTGGCATTGTATACAGAAACAGCTCTAACTTTATGTGCTTTATTAAATACTTAAAAACACTCATCTTTTCTAATCCCCACTTAAAAGCATAACACAAGAAAAATACTTGATTAACACCAGTTAACTGTTGCTGACCTGAGTTGATACTGACAATGTTAGCTTTATGATCTCAAAAAATGATTGAATTATGAGCGACTCAGCTGAGTGAATTGCTGAATCTGCAAGAAATTAAAGGCGACATTATACACTTGTGATCTGTTGGAGTTCTTAGGCAAACCATGCAGGGAAACAGGATGGTCAATTCAGGTTGTTCCTATGCTTTTCCTTTGTACTGGGTTGAAAGAAATGGAGCACCTTGGAAGGGTCCTGTAAGGAAGCATGTAAGTCAGGCCTGTTTGTATCTGTCAGTTGGAAGCTCATCAAGCACTTGATTTTGCTTGCTGCTTTCAGTGTGCCTCCAGCAGGAATTCCACTGCCCTGGCTGCTCAGAGAACAACACAGGTGTCTGGGAGCAATCAGAGCTTCTGATGACACCACTGCTTGAGTGTGGGCAGGTGGACAGAAGAGTCTAAACAGCCAGTGGGATGTTTTACTCCTAAGAAGTCAATGATGAGTTTTAGTATAATGCTAAAATAAGTTCATTTCCTGACCCCCTTTATTCATGGTAACATAACCTGAGGTACCTGCAGATGGTCTGCAAAGGTGACCAGGGAAAAATGGCCTTCATAGTGGCAGAAGAAACAGCAGTCAGGGTAGTAACAGAAACCCCATGAGCTGCTAAAGTCAACTTCTGTGATTGCACTGTGAACAGAAAGGCACTCTGTTGAGAATATTATTTCAAATGATTTTGCTGTTGTAAATTTTCCTAAATGGAGCTGTTGTCCCCATGTTTGAAATGCACAAACAGGTATACTTTGATAGGTCTTCATATACTACTGTGTGATATCATACAGCAGAGAGTATATTGTCCTGAATACCCAGTACTCAGTAAATCTGCCCTGAAAACTACATATCAATAGGAGGAGGGGGAAAGGAAATAATGTGAAACTACAAAGTTCTGAAAGGAGTGTAAAGAATAAGTAACTCAAGTTACTGAGTCAGATATTTGACCCTTTCACATAATACCCTCAGTGGAGTCCTTTTAAAATGACAGTATTTTATAGCAAGTCTACTGATTAGGAAAATGTTGTATAACTAAATCTTATTACAGCTCTGCACAGCTTGGAAAGCAATTGATTTAAAGTTGATTATTTGTTCTATGATGTACATATTGTATTACATGATTATTTTGCAGTAGAAAGGGCAGAATCTGCTAACAGCAGTGTACAACTCAAGCAGTAACAAGATTCAGTAAATCAGAACAGATGGTAGTATAGTTGTAAAATAGCTTTGTCTAAGAGACTGCAAACAATCTATTTTCCTATTTTTCTAACAAAACATTATTTCTGTAGCTGTATCTGCTGCTTGATAAAAAGAAGAAAGCCTATGGAGACTAAATCCTTACCTTAACTATTTATTGCCATGAATAATATGCCCTAGTTATCCTAGTGAGACTACTTTATACATACTTAGAGGTACCAGATTGAGGACAGAATTTGGACTAAGGCTATACTAGCAAGGAAAGGAAAGTAAGCATGCCCATCAGTTTACCTGGAGTAATTATGTCACTGAATTCTATTTAAAAGCAAAAGAATGTTATTAAAGTAGCTTAAAATGTGTCCTTTTTAACTTTCTTAACCAATTGTTGATGCTTCTGTCCAAATATCAGGGCCTGTATGCTGTGGGGAACTTCTTACCAAGTGACGAGAATGTGTTTCACCCAAATTTTCACAGAGAACCTCTAAGGTCTTTGACAGACCTTAGTCAAGATGCCAACAGAATCCTGCCAGGAAAAAATGGTGGCAGCAGCGATGGCATTGTCTCTCACCGTACAGAAGGTATCCTGAATAGAAACCACAGAGATTCAGGGTCTCTGACCAATCTCAAGAGAGCAAATGCTGATGTAGAAATAATAACACCACGAAGCCCAATGGGAAAGGAAAACATGGTTACTTTCAGCAACACCTTGCCAAGAGTCAACACACCATCCTTGGAAGATCCAGCAAGACGAAATGCAACAATACACGCATCAATGGATTCTGCCCGTTCCAAACAGCTGCTGTCCCAGTGGAAGAACAAGAATGAAAGTCGAAAGTTGTCCCTGCAAGTAATAGAGACTGAATCTGGCCAGTCACCACCAAGGGCTATCGAAATGAGGTCAAGCTCAGAACCCTCCAGAGTGGGTGTAAATGGTGACCATCATGGCCCAACTAGCCAATACCTGAAAATCCAACCTGGCAGTGTACCAGGTTGTAACAACTCAGGTCTTACTGGCGGGCCGAGGGTCTCTATTCAGTCCCGTCCTGGCTCATCCCAGTTAGTACACATTCCAGAAGAGACTCAGGAGAACGTGAACTCATCACCCAAAAGTAGTTCAGCTAGAGCTAAATGGCTGAAAGCTGCTGAGAAGAGTGTTGCATGCAGGAGCAATAGCCAGCCAAGAATCATGCAAGTAATAGCCATGTCTAAGCAGCAAGGAGTGCTTCAGGGCAGTCCAAAGAGTTCAGAGGGAAGCACAGTCACCTGTACAGGAGCCATCAGATATAAAACCTTGACAGACCATGAACCAAGTAGCATTGTTAGAGTTGAGGCCCATCCAGAAAATAACAGACCTGTAATTCAGATGCCATCAGAAGGTGAAGGAAGTGGGTCATGGAAATGGAAAGGTCCTGAAAAAGTCACCCTTCGTCAGACATATGAGCTAAATGATCTTAACAGAGACTCTGAGAGCTGTGACTCCTTAAAAGACAGTTATGGGTCAGGTGACAGGAAAAGAAGCAACATAGATAACACTGAGCATCACCATCATGGAATCACTACGATAAGAGTCACACCAGTGGAGGGAAGTGAGATTGGCTCAGAGACTCTGTCCATTTCTTCTAGCCGGGACTCAACACTTCGGAGAAAGGGTAACATCATTCTAATCCCTGAGAGAGGGAGCAGTCCAGAGAACACCAGAAACATCTTCTATAAAGGCACATCCCCCACACGAGCGTACAAGGAGTGAGAGGAGACATATCAGCTGGTCCATACCACCACAAAGGAAACACATCTTGACACAGGTTCTGCTCCCTTTGTTTTGAGCTGATATTTACCTTTATGTGCCAAATTATTGACCAGCAGCCCAGCATTGCTGATGTGCAATGTGCATGAGCCTGTGAAAAGCATGTGGTGGGGGGAAAAGCACAATGCCAGAACTAATGTGAAACATTTTCATGCAACTTGTTTCTTCAGATTCAAAACATTTATCTGAGGGTGATGATGTCAATTAAAACAATGGTCTTGAACACAGACACTGTATTTCCTGAATGTGCCAACTTTTTATTTTATATTTGTGTGCAAAATTGACTGACTTTTTCACAGCAAAGGCTGTATCAGTGGAATATATTCACCTTTGCAGAATTTGCACCAAATCTTTAACACAGGATGGTGCTGATGATAACTTTACATGTTTTGAAAAATTGCATACTTATCAGACTCTGCAAACATGACATATTGATGTGCAGTTACTTTACAAGTAATATTGCTAATACTATGATGATGCTGGCTGCATTCATTTAGCGTAGGAAATATTTACAGCTTTGTTATAGTGGATCTGTCACATTCAAAGATTGCAAAGGTTTTGTGTAGTTCTTTAAGATGTCTACTGCAACAAAAAATGTGTGGGTGACATTCCATTAGAATGGAATGACTATCTATTTTGAATAGTTTTGCTGCTACCGCTCAACTTTTGTTTAAGAACAGGTGCTACTAATGAAGAGGCTGCTTCTTAGTGGGCTAACTTGTAGAATTGTTTTAAATTACGTTTTTTAGGGGGTCTTATCAAGTACTACAAGTAATTCAGATTTTACATTTTTAAACTTCTTATTCTGTCCTTCAGTGACCCTTCCATTTTTCTATTAGTTTTTAAACAAATAATGCAGGAGACCAACAACTGCAAGATGTGCAAATGTGAAAGGTGAGCCATGAGTAAATAAAAATAGATGGCAACTTTCCTGACCAGCTTCCAAGGAGACAAGAATTAATATCATAGCTCACGCTTAGAAGCAGTCATTCACCTAACTTGCTTAGTATGTCACAAGAACAATCACAAGTTTCACCCCAATCACCATCACGTAGGGGATTTGTGCTTTGCTCTAAAGAATGGAATGCCTTGGTATTGCAGAATCACTGAACAAGTGTTGCATTGTGCCACTACTACAGTTCACCTCCTCTGAGACACCCTCCAGAGCCATCTTAAGCATGATATTTTTTTCCCACCATTGCCACTTAAGAATACGAAAGGTCTCTGCACCTGAGAGAACATGAATTATTTGAACTGAGGTTTGAATATAATGAAAAAACTTGCCTGATAAAAATCTCCATTGCCAAAAGTTATTGAAAGGGTAAGCTCTGAAAGGAATAAACATGGCATGTCCCAGAATGGGCATGCTAGAAGGAATCCCACATTTCATTTGACTCTGACTTAAACTTTGAAGGAAGCCAGAGGCAGTGCTCCGCCACTGCACCTCTTCATTCTCTCCTATTTCTGTGTGAAAGAGAACTACTCTCAGACCCCTGCCAGCTCCCTTGGTAGGAGGGGAAGGGAATGGCTTAGCAGTCCCCTCACTGAATAGTACCAGATCAGGTCTGTTCTCTGGCTTCTTAAGAGAAGTGTTTTGGTCTAAGTCCTCTTCTGATTTTGAGTATCAGAGAACCAGATACATTCTCTATAGTCAGAACTTGTCTACAGGACCCTACCCCATGGAACTCAAAGGAAAAGCCCACCCTACCCCAGCCAAGTAGGAGGTAGAAGGACGAATCATGCTATTCAAGAAGATAAACAGCACAACACAAACATAGACCAAAAACAAAAAACCACAACCAAACAGCAAAACAAAAACCCAAAAAAACACCTCAAAACCAAAACAAAATCCCAAACCCAACCCTAAACTGAAGTAATTTCACAAGTGTGAGGATGGTGTTTGTGAGTCAATGGAAAGCTTTATACATACTTCCCAGTTTTACAGGTGCTCCAGGCTTAGCTGAATGCTTGCTGTCAAACCAACTGTGCCAAGCAATGCTTCCCTCACCTGCCCATCACCCAGT
Source organism: Lanius collurio (assembly GCA_020086605.1). NCBI lineage: Eukaryota > Metazoa > Chordata > Aves > Passeriformes > Laniidae > Lanius > Lanius collurio. The sequence continues at coordinate 7,554,044 of JACBWW010000016.1, read as the reverse complement.
GCTGTGAAAGAGTGTCAGTCCTTAAGGAAATGACCACACTCTTTCTGCTATTGATACAAGATGACCCCATCATACTTAGGATCATTGGGAGAAAGTATTCTGCAGGTTACATGTAAGAAGCTACCAGTAGGGTTGCAGCATATTGTGTATGTTGAAGGCACCATATGGTGAAGACACACTTTAAGGCACATCAGCTGGGAAAAATAATCGTAGATACCAGGAGAAAAAGAAAAAAAAGTAATTTTTTTAGAAATAAGTTCTCAGATGCTAGTACTTACAAGTCAGGATTTGTTTTTTTCTTTTCAAAAGGGTGTATCTTTAGTCCTTGGTATTTAATATGAAATTTTGTACAAGATTCCTAGGAATTACAAACACTTGGACTGTCACAAACAAAACCCTTTGGATTTAGTTTAGTCTAGGTACCGGATAAAGCAGGTGGGATTAGCTTTAAAGGAATGGGTAAGACGCAAACACTGTTGGCCTATCGATGCAGGGAAATAAAATGCAATCATTTGTTAGTTTGTAAGTGCAGGGGAAAAGAACATAAGTAGATGAACCTGGAAATAATGGAAAATTGAAATGGAGAATAATGGCAATAAAGCAAAGATTAGAAAATGTTCCCTCTGGCAATTTAGCTGTTTTGGAAACAGCAGGATTCCTGGTGGGAGTGTTTGTTCTTTATTCCTTGGTTTTAGTCAGATATATATTGGCATATATGTTGCTTTTATTACTCTAAAACTTGCTGCACTATTTCAAGTGCAGTGTGATATTTTTCCTAAAGTTTCCTATTTCTTAAGAAAAGATTTTAAAGCTCTTGTGTAATCATTGAAATTATGTTCTATACATAAATATTGATATATTCTTTTTTACTCAAAGTGCCAAAGGCTACTGTTTTTAATAATGGCTTATCAAATTATATTACGTTAGAGAGCAGAAATGTAATAATATATACATTGGAACTCAGACCTCTGCATGTATATTTGATAAGGAGCCTTTTGTAAAATTACTCTTTGTTTACATTCCACTGGTACCTTAATTTAAAATTAATCAAATAAATTGACAGGTGACATCTTCTTAGTGTTCTGATTTTCTTACTTGCTAACAGGCACGAATTTCTTTGTTAGGCTGTGCTTTACTGAGAAAAGAAAATACTTAAAAATAAAATATGTTTTTAAATGAGAATTCTCTATATAAAGTATTGTGTTTAATAAAATGTTATGCCATGTTTTCAAATGGAAAATAATTTGTAAATTGCTATAAATGTATTTTGTTAAATAAGTACAGATCAATGCTACTGTGTGAGTTTATTGTGCTAACATCATGAAATAAAGATAAAGTTCCTCATTGATGTTTGATTATCTCTGTGGTGAAGCAAAGTCTCATTCCCCCCAAATTATTTTTCAATATTGGGTATCTCATGATGTGTAAAAGGGGTCATCAGTGAGTAACCTCGAGACCTTGCACAGTGGTAAGAATTTATAAGGAACAGTGTTCAAACTTGTCTCTAACCAAAAAAACATTTTACTAAAAGCCACAATTGAATTGGGAACTTCAAGCATTGTGAAGACGTGCCTATTCAGTCATTCTGTAGCACCAGCTGCATTGGTAAGCCCCTAATGCCCCTAATCCACCTTGCTAGTGTTGGGTAGAGCTGCCAGCCTTGGATTTGTGAATGAGAACAGGGCAGATGTCAGAGGCAAACCTGGAGGACAGGCTCTCCCTAGGGGAAGAAGTTAGGATGCAAGAGTCAGCAAGTGTCATACACCCTTTGCTGGCAACAGTGAAATACATTATGTGTAACAGCACAGTGTCAGAAGAAGTCTTATCTAGGAGCCACACAAGGCAGTGTGGAAAGCAAACAGCAAAGGCTGTCTCCAGGCCCGATTGAGACACCCTGAAATGGCAACAGCAGGGCTGGGGCAGAAGACACAGCTGTAGCCAGGGCATGCACTGACACAGCCAATGGCATAATAAGGAGTGCAGGGAGTAGCAGACCCCTGCAATGCATGGCAGCACAGCAAACTGACTCTGAGAAGCTGTCCCAAGTGTGCCTAGCCCTTTGTGCAGGCTGCCCCTTTGTCCTTGTGTGGCCTCAGAGCAGGTAACCTGCCGTGGCTGGGTGGCACTGGGCAGCTGCTGCCACTGCTGACTCCAGCCAGGCAGCCAGCGCTGAGCACCACAATGACACACGCGTGCCATGCTCCCAGCCAAGGCACACGGGGTGGGCTGACATCGCCTCAAGCCGTGTGGTGCAAATCTGGGTCACTCGGCAATCCCTGTCCCTTGACTTTCATGACAATTTAAAATTGAAGCCCTCAGGCAAAATAGAATCAAAAACCAGTATGTTGTCGCTGAAAGAAAGGGGAATGTCTGTACAGCTGTGACACAGTTCCCTCTGGCACACGCTCTGTGGTGACAGAAGGTTCTTTCTTCTTGTGGCTGGGGCTGAAGACTGTCCTGACCCCACACATGAGAAGCTGGTTTCAGGAGAGGCCTCTCCTTCGGCCAGCAGCAGAAGCTGCTATGCCAGTGCATTTTATGCCTTGAGTGAGGCTGTGAGGGGCATACGGGTGTGGTCCAAGGTTATGGTGTCCTACCCTCTGGGACTTGTGTTGGTAGCCTGGGAAAGCTACAGACAGTGATGTTCCAGGTATGGCTCAGAAAGACCCTGTGAAGGATGCAAGAGAGTAAAACAGACTAGGGTAGAATTCTGCTGAAAGCTGACATCAAATGCAAATCTGCTGAGTTCTCCTCTGGGAATGGCCCCTTCCATGGATCACAAAGGGGCCTAGACAATTAGTTCAAACATTTTAAAAGGCACCTCTTAAGCATCAGAATTTAGCCTAAAAACAAAGTTCCCCTCTGAAGGGTATCTATTATGTAGAGATTATATTATGAAACTTCATCTAAGACGAGAAAGTACCTTTACTGACAAACCTTGTCATATTCTCTTAGACCACTGTGGCTACAGCAACAGTGTCACTAAATTATGAGAGCTCACTGTGATCCAGACTGATGACTAAATGTGATCATGCTAAGGGGTTTTCAAAGGTATGATTGATTAAACTGAAACTTAAATCTATTTTGTGCTGGATTTTATAAGAGCTTCAGAGGCCTTGATATAAGAAGTCACATAAGACTGTAAGGGAATCATTTTGGTATAGATTTATGTGGTCCTTTTGTGGGACAGATCAGTGCACACCTAATTTGGCAGGGACATTTTAAAAGCATTAGAACCCTTGTTGATAAAGTCACAAATAAAATCTTTTCACAAAACTCACAGCACAGAATGTATCAAACATGGGATAAAACTTCCAAGTGTCTCCATACTCCACAATCAAAATGAAAGTGAGGGAACTCCAGCTGCATACATGTGCATAACAAACACACACAACACAAAGATAGCATGTTCAAGCCAGGGTTCAGAAGGAGAATGCTAAACCTACAATTTAAATCAAGAAACAAATTGTGGCAAAGCTGTAAATACTCTCTCTAAAATTTTTCTGCTTTGCCTGCAGTAATCTCTTCAGGCATTCCAAGTATTATTTAATTATAGCTCCCATATATGAAACCTGTGATTTTGCCATAAAGGATAATACCAATCTTCACATTCAATGGCTTTATCAGCACAGTCCTGCTTTAAAAAAAAAAAAAAAAGCTGAGAACTTATCCAGAACTAAAGCAAGTCTGCTCAATCCTAGAAAGCACGTCTCATGTTTGTGGAAAAAAAAGAAACAAAAATTATTCCCCTTCCAAATATCTCCCTACCTTCAAAGTTCAGGTGTCATTCAGCATTTTCCTACTCTATTACTTTTCCAGTGCTGCTCAGAAAGAAATGGGAGTCATGGGGATTTATGGATATGTCAAGTCTCTGTAGCTACTAAATGATGCATAAGGAAAAGCTCTGCTCTCTCACCAAATCCTTCAGAGGAGATTGGAGCATATCTGAGTGCAACGTGATCCTGTTTCTGCTCCTGCTTCTAACCGAGTTTGTGGATTATGATGTCTGTTCCTACCCTGTGCTGGGGCCAGAAGACTAGCTCTGCTAAGTGAATAACATCACACAAGTGGGACCAATAGCTTTGCTTATTTTTACCTGTAAATGATACAACTGTGCTTTGTAAACAATACCCATATTTGAATTTCTCTAAAACTAGCTATAATGTTTTTTTCCAATTACTACAAGCTAGGTTTATCAAAGTTCTCAGCATGCTTTTTTTTGTGTGCTCTGTCATGTACATATTGATGTGATATTCTTTGCCTGAGCTACATAAGTGATCCTGTGGGGCAGTCACTCTGAAATTTGTTTGCTTTAGTCAAGGAGAGGTGTAGATACTCACCAGAGTCCAGTCACTTTTTTCATAGAGCATCAGCAGGGGCTGACAATTTATGGTTGCAGTCTCCTCTGATATGTCTTGTCTTCCTGTAGCATTTAAGACAATTATCCTTGTTCTTGTAAGAGAAGAGAGTTTTCACAGAAGCAATTCCACCATCCTTTATCTCCAAACACTGGCAGGGAATAGTTGTGGGCTTTGGCCGCTTCTTGGGTTTTGTTTCCTGAGAACTACTATGGGTATGACAACAAACCAATGCCTTGATTTACTACCAGAGAATGAGCAGAAAAACTGAAGAGAAGCATGCAGTTTAAATGATCAGGACAGCTTCATATAGCACATTCTGGTTGGTAACACAAAACAAATGTGCTGTGAGCTCTGTATGCCTAACAGATTGCAGACTTGTCTAACCTGCCAAGCCAAGGCAGATCAGGGAAGGAGGTTTCTTAAAACACTTTCATTTTTAATGAAATTTATGAAAGAGTTCTCCATTCACTAACTTCTTTTATGATGCAAAGGGAAGAATTCAGATGTAAGTTTAAAAGCCCCAAAACTTATACCTTACCCAAGAAAAGAATGTGAGTCAGGAGTAAATTGAAGGTGCTTTACAAAATGGAAGATTAAGCAGCACTGAAAGAACAAAATCATAATTTTTACATTTGCATGTGATTATTATCAAGGAGAGTAGGCAGCTAATTAGTACAATCAGTGCTTTCTTAATTCCTCTTCATCAAATAAATGAAGACTGGGTCAATGTAAAACAATTAATTTTCTCCATACTTAAGATACAAAATGTGCCTGGTTTACAAAGCCCTGAGCTCTTGTCATTGAGAAGGGTCAGGGGAGAAACCCTGGTGAGAAAGGAACTGATGAGAATATATCTGAATCTGTGAAGTGATACAGAAGCTACATGGATACTTCATGATATTCAAGATCAAAATTTTTGAAAATTATAACAAGAGTAGCTAACCTAGCACTGGAGGTACAACTAATACTACCAAAGTACTTCAGAACCTGGGCAGGAACATATTACCAGTCAAGCTCACTGAGTGGATTTGTAGCAAGGAAGGTGAGTTGGATGGTATCAGTTGTATGCCACTATGCCATGTTAGACTGTACAAACATTCTCTTGTTATAAAGGAAAACACATGGAGAGACACAGCAAGAGATCTGCTGCCATAGAAACAGATATAGCTGCTAGATATGCTGCATCATTGCTACACTGAGGAAAAACCATGGATCAGCAGTATACCACAGAATACATCTAACTTGCTTTGTTCAATCAGAATTTAAAATCCAAAACAGAAAAAAGATGATCAGTTACTACTTATAATATAATGGAGCTGCGCCATCTTAGCATGCTTTCTAACAGGACGTAATAAGTAGTGGAAAAACTGGAGATAAAAAACTAAAAAATTAAGGATTAAGTATCATTCAGAAGCTTTGATCTGATGTTCACAGTGCTTTACATTCTCAGAAAAATGAAAAAAGCTATAGTCCCCGATCCTTCATTTCTTATCCAGACATTACTCCTATAGCAAAGAATGCTTTACTTTTGCAGGTTTTGTTCCTATTTGCTAAGAAATGAAGGTGAAATTCCACCTTTCTAATGCAAGGCCATCTCTCCTATTCCAGTTGATGGTACTTTCTTGTACATAAGGAATCTGTCTGCCAGGATTATACACTACAACAGTGCCCATTTCATCTTCTATTATACCCAGTCTTGTTCCAGACTTACCAGTCTCTTTCACCTACAGTGCAACTGCTTTATGTGGAATCAATTAACATTTTAAACAAATGAAAATAAGCCACAGTCTAAATCACTGCAGAAACAAAATTTTAAAGTTTACTTTTAGAAAAAATTGTAATGACAACAGTTCAAGGCTGAAATGTTATTTCTCTGTAGTCAGTATCTCATTACTCAAAATTCTCTAGTAATGTGCAAATGTAAAATAATCTGCTTTTAAATTATGGCAACAAGGAACTTTGGATTATCCGGCAAGAGTTTAGCACTGATATATGGCTGATTTATTGAATTCTGAGCCCACCTGATTCTCACTTCTTAAAAGATTGGACTACATAAAACAAAATAGTAGTATAATAAATTACAGGCAGAGATGTAATATCTGTTATGTGTATTATATTTAGGGCATAAGTATGACATTTGGTAGATGCTATAATCTCCTGCCACTGTATTAATCTTTACTGAGTGCTGCCAGTTCCTGGTAGAATTCTGATGTTCCCACTTAAATAGGAAAAAAAAACTGTACATTGAAAATTGTTCATTTTCTCACTCTTCTATGAGACAAAAATGAAGTGCTCCATTCAAATGCACTCCTACATGGTTTTCACTGCATAATGGTACTCTGTGGCAGCAGCTTGCACAGTAATGCTGCTTTCTACTAAAAAGCATGAATTGACCTTATGTAAACTGCAGTAATTGTTTCCTGCATTAATGAGAAGAGCCTTCATTTTTTCCAGAAGAGGAAATTCAATTGATTTAAGATGCTATTAATCCAGAAGTTCAGATATATTCAATATTTACACATTTCTGGTACTAATACCATAGAACAACCTATGCAAGCAGAAGCTTCTGGATATGAACATCACAAATCTATCACTTAAGCATAAAAGTGTTGAAAGTACTTCATGTCTTTTTAGCATATACTTTCTAAATATATTTTTTTAGATGTTTTGCTGAGCATCTAGTTGATTATATTGTCTCTTCACTGAACACAACATTTAAATCTATGTCTTCTATTCCCAACTGCCTGAAAGGATTCTTAAGAAAAAACCACTTCCATTCAGGTTGGCCTTGTTTTTACTCCTTGAGAGTGCTTGGTATATATCAGAGTAATGAGTGCTTATTAAGAAGGTGATACAAGAGGACAGAAGATTTGTATATTGTATGCTGTGTCTTTTCAAACTGTAATCTACATCACCTTAAAAAAATTTTTTTAAAACCTCAAGGTTCTTGGGACAGTGAAGAGTCAGTTACAATAAACAAGATCCTTTACCTATCATAGTGAATGTTAAATTTTCTGGAACTCTGTATGTTAGCTAACATAATCACTCGGTCTTTTCAGTTTTTGAAGTCCACTGGAAACAAATCAATCTTGAGGAAATGTAGACTGTCCAGATTAAATAACCTTGTATATTTGAAAACTAGCAGGAAATCTAGCTTTTTCTACAACTTAGAGCTCTGCCCAGGTAAGCAATCATAATGTCAAAATATGGGACACACATGGACTCATATAATTGATGGGTGGATTAATTTCTAAACAATTTTAAAAACTAGAAAGACATATTCCTTTGAAATTGCCAGAATTACTTGATAACTGCCAGTAAGAAACCCGTTGCACTATCCTTAGTATGACTGTGTAGAACATGGATTCAAACGGGCTGAGTGCAGCCCTGGCTGTCCTTGGTCCAGCATAAGTAGCCTGTGTGAGGCTTTGGGCTTTGAAAATTGTTAGCAGTAAGGGCCTGGGAAATTATAAACCTGGAGTAGTAGTAGCAGGGTCAGTGATTCACCAGCATGGATAAGAACATGGACAGAATATGAAGAAGAGGGGAAGACAATTAGGTATGGAAATCTTTGCTGTCTCCAGTTTCTTCCATTCTCCTTTAATGCTCTTAGAAAAGTGGAAATCCAGGTATTTTTAGATTTTCTACTATCTGTTACTCCTGAAGTTCTAGTACCCTCCCTTCTCTTCTCATACAAACTACAACTCCATACAATAGGCTGTGTTTACCCACTTCTTCCTTTTTACCACATCACTACCTTTCTCTTTCCTTAGATTGCACATGTCCCAGGAAGCACAATCTCATCCTGTGTTTGCCATTACAGTGAGAAAGATCACGACAGCAAGCTCTATAGATGGCCAAAATATGTATGTTCAAAGGTGACCCCAGAAGCTAATCCTGCCAGATGTTGGTGCACTGGCAGCCAGGACTCCAGGAAGGGTACTGCCTACCCGACACAAACTGCTGCACCACAGCCCATGCAGACACTCTCGGGTCCTGCTGTACTGGCAGGCCCAATCACTGGCAGCACTGTGCCCCTTTGCCTACAGAAACAAAACTGACTGACAAATGCTTCTAGAAGGCTGATACTTCTTCAAGGTACCCATTTTAATTGCTCTTCATTCCTTCTCTCCCTTCTAAGAAAGTGCAAAAAGATTCTACAGGAGCAAAGTGCAAATAATGTGCAGTACCATCACATTTGGCTTTCAAACCAGGAGTGTCTTCCAAATCAGCACTAACAAAACCAGCAAATCAAGAAGTGGCTAATTATTAACCCACACCAACAAACAAAAGCAGCAGCATTTCATCTCTCCCCTTAGAGTAAAAATTCAAAACTGTGAAATGAGAAACATTCTATCTGGAACCTCGTAAATGTCCTAACCCCCCTCTCACCAATCTGTCTTTCCTGCCTATCAAATCCAATTGACTGACAGGCAATTTGTATGAGCCTTTGTACTATGTAAGCTCCAGTAATTCCTTCTTTAAAAAGCCTTTCACTGCTGCTCACTGCAAGAGGTGAAAAAATGTGTCTGTGTGAAGTCAACAAGCAAATTTGGCAGAAACTAACCCATCAACTCCCATTACCACTACTCTTAGGTATGGCTACGGGCCAAGGGCCCTAACTGGCAACTTTGTCATTGTTTTACTTCATGTCTCAAGAGATAGTGATGAGATCTTATTGGCTCAATTAATATCTAAGTCCTGTCAGACTATTTTAGATCAGATTAAGTTGAGATTGTTTGGACAGATGAAGATACAGAGATTAAAAACACCGAGAATGACACACTTTATGACATAAATTGGTCATTTCTTCAAGGAAGAGGAAGAACTGTTTCTCTCTCCCCTTTTCCCTAACAACCATGAAAATTTTGGATTCTTTTTCAATTATAGAAGAACCCTGATTTCAGGATTGCCAGAAAATAGAAGCATCTTGCTTGTAACCAAGGCATCGCCCAGTTAAAACCCTAAGAGCTTTTTAGACCTTATGTCTTATTACAGCAATTATTTCAGAAAAAAGGAAAGTACAAAGCCTGAGGTATGGGAAGGCCTTCATCACACCATGGAGTGCTTATACCAGAATCCGTCCCCAGGAGAGAACTTGCTTGACAAATACTATAAATGGGAGGCTCTATAAGAGGATGAATAATTATTCATCTGCTGGTAAATTCTGACAGATCATCTTTCCTATGCAGCTTGAGTGAAAAACATAATCAGGAAGTCCTTGATCTGTTAATGAGCTAATAGCACTCTAAATCCAAATTACCCTGAAAAACACTGGAAGTTTTAAAACATTGTTTTACATTTTTCCCTTTTTCAGTGAAGTAGTATCAGTAAACTCTATGCATCATATTGATATTGTACTGAGCATGTTGTAGTCTTTTGGTATGGTTTTTATAATTTTTCACTCAAGTAATGTTTAGCAGAATTATTTTCATTCCCACTAAATTCAGCCTGAGTTCTCAAGCACTGCTTTTTGTCAGGTTGGTTGGCCAATGCCTCAAATAGGCCAAAATGAACAAACATCAGTTACTTACATAAATACACAAAATTTCTTACCAACTGCTACATTTGTTATTTAAGTCAGAATCATTGTGGGAATTTCAAAAGGACAAGCAGTTAATAGTGAAGGGAAAAGGAAAAAAAAATCTGCAACCTTCAACTCAAATCCCATTATGCAATCATAGCTGGAGACTCCAAACCAAGAGTGTCAGCTAGTCACATTCCTAACAGAGATGGAAGAAATTTCTAGGCAAGGCAGTCAGGTGACTATACAAGTAGAAGTCATTAAATAGAACTTAGAAATGGAAACAGATATAATCTCCACAGCCTCTTTACTTCTGTCCAGACAATTCGCAGAGAGAGGAGGTGACTAGTGCTGAAGAGGAATGAGAGAAGTATTCCTCCTTTTCTGCCAGACCAATTATTGTATAATCACTGTGCTGCTGGGAGTTTGGGGCCTGCTGTGGTAGTAGATCTGAAAAATCGGAATAACACACCTCTAGTGCACAAAAGGATAATGGTTTTCAAAAGATTCAAAAATGCATGAATGTCTAACAACTTGTATCCTGAAAATCTTCCACTAAATCCATGGGGGGAGGTAGCCGCAAAGTAATAAAAATGTTAACCATGTAAGATGGTCACATTTTTTAAGATGTTTATAGATATTTTGTGAAACAGATTAGGGTTTAGGGTTTTTACCATTTTTGCCATGAAATGAAACATATAAAATAAAATTAAAATGAACCCTCTATGACAGATCTCTGAAGCATAATGATGCTAAAAATGAAACGTTACCAGGGAAACAGAATGGAACTGAAATTAGCAATAGGGCATGATCTAAAGCCACTGAAATAAAACGAGAACAGGATCAAACTACATAGAAGAAAATAAATCAAAAATAAAACAGTCCTTCAACAGCAAAAGCTTTATTCTGTTGGTATCTCTGGTTACAAACCAAGACCAAAATAAGAATCCTAGTATGGCTTTTTTCAGCTGTCTGAATGTCCTCATATAGGGATGTTTGTTTTTGTGTGTGAACAAGACTCTGAATATCTACTGAGCACCAATAGACTACAAGGGGTCCCCAGCCTGCACTGCACTGATTTCTCCCTCAGTATGGGCCCGTAAGTTGAGTCAGTTTTACATAACTAAAATTTCATCTGTTCTATCACTTATGTTGGCAACTCTTCCCTCTGATGTTTTTAAACTCCTTCTAGAGAAAGTTAAAAGGTGGGAAATTATTCAAGATACATTTCATTAAGAGTCTAGATACTCTAATTTCAGCATACAGACACTCACATTCATAAGGAGCATAGAGTCACCTACCACAAAGTTAAAAACCTTAAAATTCTCTATTTCTGAAAATGTTTGCCTACTGCTATAAAATAGCCCAAATAGTTATTTTCAGAGAGAAGAAATTACTTCAGGACTAAATTATTTACAGAAAAGTACGACTGCAGACTTGACATCTCCATCCTACATTTGTTAATTTTATCACCAATCTCAAGCTTATTTCCTCACTTCACCCACAACTTCACTGTGGTATTGGTATCATATATCTCTGCCACAATATCCATTCCTATTCAAGTGATGGCAGGAGGCTCCCCTGTTTGTATTGTTGCTCCTCAACTAAAGAAATCTTAAAGTTTACATACTCCTTCAAAAGAGCAGAAGATTAATTCTCACCAAAGCAACTACCTGGCAGCTGAGCATTATTTTCTCTAAAATATTAGTGATTGTTTTTTTCTGAAAAGGGACAGTCTCACAATATCATCGATAATCAGTAATTTTTAATGGCTATTCATTTTACTCATTTTTGGTTCTTGGTTCAGATTTCTATTTCCAACCCAAAGAGAGCTCACTATTATTGGTAGTATTAATCATTTGTTCAGAGATGTCATTGTGAACTAAAATTTTTCATGTTGATGCCCCAGGGTTCATAAACAAATTTACAAACTCAAGGGTGGATACTTGACTGCAGAAAATTATAATGACACAGTTCACACAGGGAAAAAAATGTATATATGTATAAATGGCGATTTTACAGGTATTTATAGTCTATCTACATCAAATGAAGTTATTAAACATCATCAGCCTGTTTTCCCTTTCATACTTTCAACTTATTGCAGATTACTGCAGGGCATTTCCTTTGAGTGGTAGCTCCCATCCGTATACCCTGGTCCAACACATACAAGCCACGTAAAATATAGAAGGGTCTTAGATCTCTTTTACTAATTTCAAGATCTTCCCCACAACAATGCATTTTTAAGACTGTAAAACATATAGCCTCTTAAAGACTTTTAAGAATACTGTAAGCCTAGCTTCTCATTAGCTTATTGTTGCTAATTGCAATGCAAACTTTTATTTTTACTCATTGTGAAGAACACTGGCTTTTCAGTAAATAATGCTATTGATCAAAGTTTGAGGACCTGGCCTAGATTAAGCCTCTCTAAGAACAGGTCACAGAAGTAGGGCAGATCAGACTGGGCTCTCAGCAGGGAGAAGGAAATATATAATGACTTTTTGGGGAAAATAAAAGCAGTTCCACCTGGCTCGGGTTCATTTCTGTAGAATCAGGCAGACTTGCCTCAAATTCATAAACTCAGCCTTTCATTTTCAAGGGCATACAAGGATCTGCATTTGAAAGCAGTCATCTGATGTTTAGCTTCCTGACACCACTGTAAGTGGCTGTGTTACATAAAAAACCTCAGAGAAATATAACTTGGTGATATCCAATGTTTAGCTTTTTCCGGCAGAGATACACCTGAATTCCCTAAACTTATTATTGCAAGTGGAATCACAGCAACTGAAACAGCCTTTCATAGACTCATTTAGACTGGAAAGGACCTCTAAGATTGAGTCCAGCCACTAACCCCTCACTGCCAAGGCCATGACTAAATATTGTCCATAAGTGCCACATCTACAAACCTTTTAAATATGTCCAGGGATGGTGACGCAGCCACTTCCCTGGGGAGTGATTTCCAAACTTGACAACCCTTTTGGTGTAGAAATTTATCCAAATACCAAATATAAACCTCCTCTGGTGCAATTTGAGACCATTTCCTCCTATCCTATCACATGTTACTTGGGAGAAATGACTGACACCCACCCAACTCCATTCAGGTACTTGTAGAAGGCAATAAGGTCTCCCATAAACCTCCTTTTTCTCCAACCTAAACAACTGTAATTCATCAGGCTTGTGCTCCAGACCCTTCCCCAGCCCTGCTGTCCTTCTGTGGATACTCTCCAGCACCTAAATGCCTTTCTTGAAATGATGGGCCCAAAATTGGACACAACACTCAAGGTGTGGCCTCAACAGTACCACTTATAGGGGGATAATCCTTGCTCTGGATCTGCAGGCCACAGTATTTGTAATACAAGCCAGGATGCCACTGGCCTTCTTGGCCACCTGGGCACACTGCCAGCTGTTGTTGCAGAGACTTCTTGCCCTATGATGCTCCCAGATCTGGTGTCCACACTGGACAGATGAATAACATAGGTCCATCACACTACTTTTAAGTGATTTTTGTCCTTTTAGTTATGTGCTGAACCCAAGCAAATAGTGGCCAAGGTCTGTCATTATCACAAAGAAAGTTAACGTCATCTTCATGTCAAGGCAATATTTAAAAAGAAAATGCACACCTTTTTTTATGTTATTTGACATGTAAATGAGTACAGTAATGACACTTTCATGTTTTATTTATCAGACATAAAGCAGAATTAATCTTGAGGATTATTCTGAAGTATTCAAACAGCATTTTGTTGAAGTAGGTGGTCTACTATCATGTCATAGAGCACAGAATAGCAACATCTACCTTAAAAAGTTCACTTGGAATAGCATCAGCATTCAAAATAGAAAACCTCTAGCTCAAGTGATTCCATTAACAGCTCACTTGTTACTTCAGTATGAACTGAGCTAATTTCTCTTGTAAAAACTTCTTTTTAGAAAAACAGAAGGTCAGAGAAGAAGAATTGATTCAAAATATATACATTTGCAATTGCAGTTTAGTTTATATGTTTGCTTTTATTTTTACTCATTTATTGTTCTTTTATATAATATTTTATATATTTAATCTCCATTATTGCAAACCTGAACTCAGTCTAAATGATATGCAAGCATCTTGCAGACTTTTACTACCTTAAATGCAAGAGCAGCTGCTGAATATGTCAATGAAGCCAAATGGCAGCAGCTGTCTAGATTCCACTCCTGGAAAAGGCTACTGGAAAGGTGGCTTACCAGAAAGAAAGAAAAAATCCCATGATAACCAGCTTTTATTCTCTGAATAATTTTTTAAAATCCTATACTGCAGTTCAGTGGAAAAAGAAGGCTTACTGAACATGGCAATTCAGAGTGTCATTGTAGAGAATGGCTTTGGTTGTCATGGGACCTTGGGAGAGAATGGCGGGACAAGTCTGGCAGGGATGAGGCAAAGAGCAAGAGGCGAGACAAAGACTAGGATAGTTAATGGGAGATTGGACAAGGAGATTGTAACTTGTAGTTGCTGGAGATGTAAAACATGCAACCCTAGAAACTGAAGTTTGTAGCTGCTGAACTGTTGGTTTGTAGCAGTATATAAAATGTGCCTTGTATAATAAATTTGGCTTTGCATGAACCTGGCAAAGTCCGTGTTCAATCACTGACAAGTGGTGCTCTGTGTGAGGAGCTTACTATACACCTAAGTGCACATCCGGTGGTGAGCCCTGTGGAACCTGAAGTGCTGCTGAGAGAAGCAGGAAAGCTGGCCAGCAATCAATCCTTGTAGTTGTACGTGAGCCATGGGGAACATGGGGGCTGGACAGTCCTCATTGGACAGCAACGTTTTCAAACTTGTGTCTCGTTTACTTCAAAAACATGGAAAGTCCGTACCTCCCCAGTCCCTTAAAATTATGCTGCGTTGGGTGGCTTCCAAAGTGCCCGTGCTAAACCCAAGCACCGACTTTTCGTCAGAGGTGTGGGATCAGGTGGGAGATACATTATGGGATCACACTACAGGAGGAGATGAGGCAGCTGCTCAAATGCTGCCTGCCTGGAGGGTGATAATGGAGGCTATTAAAGTGCAGGAAAAGACTAACAAAGAGAAAGCTGCTTCTGAAAGCAGTTGCCCTTCCACGGAGGGGGCAGGAGCTGACCCTGCACTTTCTCCAACTGCCCCTGTACCCTCCGCTCCTGCATCTCCTGATCCTTCTAACCTGCCTGCTATGAAGGTCACTCTTAAACCCCCTCATGTATTGTTGGAAGACTTGAACGATGATCCCGGACCTATTTACCCTACTCAGGAGCCCAACTTGTTTCCTCCAAATCCCCGTGATCATTGGGCTAACTTTAGACAGGAGGCATTGAAGGAAGAACTTTTTGACATAGCCAAAAAAATAGTTGCACCTGTCATTTATCATCAAGAACAGGCTCCAATCTGGGAATCGATTCCTTGATCTATAGTTAAAGAACTGCACCATACTGTTACAGAACATGGCATTCATTCACTGTTTTTTGTGACCATGGTCACTTCTGTTTTTTCTTCCTATGTGCTTACTCCCCATGACCTGAAATCTTTGTCACAACTGCTATTAACACCTACTCAATACACTACTTGAGAGACAGAATGGCATAGAGGGCTGGATAGACTCTTGCTTACCCCGTGTAGGCAATAACAA
The DNA here is from genome assembly GCA_020086605.1 of Lanius collurio. Lineage (NCBI taxonomy): Eukaryota > Metazoa > Chordata > Aves > Passeriformes > Laniidae > Lanius > Lanius collurio. The sequence goes on along the minus strand of JACBWW010000016.1, from coordinate 7,538,532 downwards.
CCAACAAATAGCTGTCCTCACTATAGATCACCTTACAGGCACTGGAGGTCATATGGATTCCCAGCGCCAAGCCTGAGTTATTCTGGGGGAAGCATTAGAGGGGATTCGAGATGCCACCTGCCAAGCCCTCCTAAGAATCCCTAATGACCAAAGACCTGAAAAAGTTTTAACTGCTATTTTTCAAGAATCCAAAGAAACTTACATGCAATTCATAGACCTCTTAAAGCAGGCATTAGAACAACAAATTGATCACCCTGAGGCGTGGAATATTTTGCTAATGAAGTTGGCTGTGGAAAACACTAATACTGACTGTAAAAAACTTCTTAAACTGCTCCCTAACCCTAACCCCACTTTGGTGGAAATGACTGAAGCCTGCAATAGCATTGTATCGATTGAGTATAAATACAAAAATATGGCAGCTGCACTTGCAGCTATGAAAGGTCCATCTCATAAGGCGATAGTGTGCTACAGTTGTGGTCAGCCAGGACATTTAAAGAAGGATTGTTTTCAAGCTAAGGGAAATTCTACTAAACCCTCTATGGCTCCTGGCATATGTCCTTGGTGCTGAAAAGGAAGGCATTTTGCCAACCAGCACTGCTTGAAATACGATTATGAAGGAAAACCACTGTGAGGAAACGGGTCGCAGAGCGCAGGACGGCGCCATGTGACAACACAAGTACCCCTGTCACCCTTACAAGTGAACCTTGGAGGGATTTCTCAACCCCAGCCTCAGCCTTACACCCAGCTACAGTAGGCAGCACAGGGGTGGACCAGGTCACCTCCACAACAGTAACCTTTTTAGACCCCTCAGTGCATTTATTATAAACTGGGACATTTGGACCGCTGGTGGGAGGTCCCAATGCATTGTTGCTAGGGAGGTCTTCTGTTACCCTTTCTGGTCTTTTTGTGCTCCCTGGAGTCATTGATTCTGATCTTACAGGGGAAGTCAAAATTATGGCATGGACACCCTTTCCACCTTGCACGATACCTGGAGGGTCCCGCATTGCTCAGCTGCTTTTCTTTTCTGTGTCTCCTACATTACCGTTGCAGGATTGTGACAAAGGGGAAGGGTGGTTTGGCTCCACAGGAGCCTCAGAAATTTGGTGGACACAGCAGATATCAGAAAAGTGTCTAATATGCCAGTGCACACTTTTGTATCAGGGACAGAGAGTAGTACTGTCGGGAATTGTTGATACTGGAGCAGATGTTATTGTAATTTCTCAAGCTAAGTGGCCACTGAATGGGCCTCTAATGCTGGTTTCACAAAACCTTTTGGCAATTGGTGGAGTGAGTAATAGTCAAAAAAGTAAACATATTATACAAATCATAGGTCTTGATAATCACAGTGCTAATATCAAACCTTTTGTTTTGGCAGTTCCCATGGTGTGGTAGGGACAAGATCTCCTCTCTCAGCTCAGTCTGAGATTGCAATCTGATTTTTAACAAGGGCCATTGTGGCATGCACCACTCCCTGATTGACATGGAAAATGACTAAAACTATCTGGGTGGATCAATGGCCCCTGCCTGAAAAGAAGCTGCATGCATTAGTAGAATTAGTAGAAGACCAATAAGAAAAAAGGCATATTGTTCCCTCCACCAGTCCCTGGAATTCTCCTATTTTTGTAACACAAAAACAAACAGGTAAGTGGCGCTTACTCCGTAATTTGAGAAATAATTAATGATGCCATGGAGGATATGGGTGTTTACAGCCAGAACTCCCTTCCCCCACAATGATACCACGAAATTGGGCTTTGACAGTCATTGATTTAAAAGACTGTTTTTTCACTATTCCTTTGCATCCCACTGATGCCCCTAAATTTGCCTTTTCAGTCCCTGGCACATAAATGCAAGCCCCCTTAAAAAGATTTCACTGGGTAGTAGTACCCCAAGGGATGAAAAATAGCCCAGTTATTTGTCAGCAATTTGTAGCACACATTTTGAGTCCAGTACATCAACAGGTACCGACATGTTGATTTACCATTACATGGATAATCTTTTAGTTGCAGCGGAGAGCCCTCAACTCATGGAGAAAGCCCTTACCACAGATGCAATAAACAAAGCGGGACTGTGTATAGCCCCAGAAAAAATTCAAAAGCAACCCCCTTGGCAATACTTGGGCTGGGGCATCAGGTCCCACATTCATCCTCAAGCCTTGAAATTACAGTCAAAAATTTCTACAATTCATGATGCACAAAAATTATTAGGGACTATTAACTAGGTACGTCCTCTCTTAGGTATTTCAAATGCAGAACTTGCCCCTCTTTTTGCCTTGTTGATAGGGGATTCTAATTTGTTGTCACCCTGCACAGTGACACAAGAGGCCACTGAGGTCCTGCAGAAGGTCACTGACGCTTTGCAGAAAAGGCAGACATCTCGATATGCCCCAGAACTACCTTTCTGCCTAATCCTTTTGAATCCAGCAAAACAGTCATATGCCTTAATTTACCAATGGGATCCTTCTGCACCAGATCCTCTGCTAATTATTTAATGGGTCTTTTTACCACATCAAATGACAAAAGCTATTACCACACAACATGAAATGTTTGCCATATTGATTATCAGGACACGGAATCACCCTTTTACTCTAGGAGGACAAGATTTTATGAAGTTATATTTGCCTGTGGTTTCACCTTACTAGCAGTGGTTTCTACAAAATTCAGATGTTTTACAAATGGCTTTATGTGATTTTACAGGTCACCTTACTTCACATCATATGCACACTGCTTGCTAACTGCTTCATTCAACTTATTAGCTGCACCGAAACAATCTGAAGTTCCTTTGCAAGCCCTGACGGTCTTTACCGATGGGTCAGGACTAAGACACAAATCTGTGCTTCTGTGGATGGATCCAGACACCTGTCAGTGGACATCAGATGTTGCTATTGTTTCAGGCTCCCCTCAAATTGCAGAACTGGCAGCTGTTGTGCATGCTTTTGAAAAGTGGGATACTCCCTTTAATCTTATCACCGATTCCTTTTATGTTTCAGGAATTGTTGAAAGAACCAAATCCACAGTTTTGAGAGAGATTACTAACCCATTACTTTTTTCTTATCTACAGAAGCTTGTTTTTCTTTTAGATAACTGCAAAAATCCTTACTTTGTTATGCACGTTCGCTCACACACAACTCTCCCAGGTCTTATTGCAGAAGGTAACCAACAAGCAGACCTTTTGACATTGCCAGGAGAAGTGTTACCTAATCTGTTTGCCCAAGCCAAATTAAGCCACTCCTTTTTCCATCAAAACTCTGCTGCCTTATGACGATCCTTTTCACTTACATATCAACAAGCTAAAGACATTATTGCTGCATGCTCTGACTGCCAGCGCTATAATTTTACCCCTGGCTCGTGTGGAATTAACCCTGGAGGTTTGCAGAGCCTCCAATTGTGGCAAACAGATGTTACACATTTTCCTGAATTTGGTGGCTGAAAATACATCCATCCCTCCATTAACACCTATTCAGGAGCCCTATTTTCATCTTGCCATGCAAGGGAAGCGGCAAAAGATGCTCTATGCCATTTCTTAGCTGCTTTTGCCTTTTTAGGTGTGCCAGAAGTTAAAACAGATAATGGCCCTGAGTACGTTTCCCACTCTTTAGCTACCTTTTTTTGCCTCATGGAGAATACAGCATATCACAGGAATTCCTCACTCCCTCACAGGATGAACCCTCATTGAACGAGTTCACAGTACACTGAAACGCTTATTGGGGCAACAGAGAGAGGGAATGCAGGGCACAACACCGCAAGATAGATTACAAAAAGCCTTATATGTTTTTAATTTTTTAAAAGTTATTCAGATAGCAAAACTCCACCCATAATGCTGCATTGTGGACAAAGTGAAGCAGCCACTGAAATTAAAGCCCTGGTCCTAGTAAAGGACTTGGAATCAGGCAAAGTACTTGGACCTCTCCCTCTTATTACACAGGGGAGAGGTTATGTTTGTATTTCCACAGATACAGGACCTAAGTGGATCCCTGCAAAGAACATTCACCCGTACAGAGAAAAAGGACCAACGCCACCTAAGAGCAACCAACGAAAGGACAAGGAACACAAAGGCATTGAAAAAGAGCTTTGACCACCCTGGAGTGATGGTTTCACCTTGCCTGCCACGTTAGACCCATATAGACATAGTGTTTTTGCAGGTTTTAATTCTTGAACAGAAAAGGAGGAGGTATGGGGATTCAGAGTGAATGACTTTGGTTGGCATAGGGCCTTGGGAGAGAATGGCAAGAGCGAGACGAGGAGCTAGGGGTGAGACAAAGAGCAAGAGGCAGGACAAAGAGCAGGAGGTGAGACAAAGACTAGGATAGTTAATGGGAGATTGGGCAAGGAAATTGTAATCTGCGGTGCTGGAGATGTAAAACATGCAACCCTAGAAGCTGAAGTTTGTAGCTGCTGAACTGTTGGTTTGTAGCAGTATATAAAGATGTGCCTTGTACAATAAAATTTGGCTTTTCATGCACCTGGCAAAGTCCGTGTTCAATCACCGACAACTGAATCTGATAAAAGCAGATTTCTGGTTGAGATAAATCAGAAGTACAGTCAGAGATGGAGTAGCAGAGTGACTCTGCCAACAAGCTCACTTGATGATGGAAATATCTCCTGTATGTTCACAAAATGGTCTGAGGAAAAAGAGCTGATTTCTGAAACAGACTGGAGAGTTTGAGAGGAAAGGCATCAATTGCTCATTGAAAAATACCTCTTTCTAGGCAGCACTGTAGCAGCAGCCTGGCTGGTGGCAGGACAGACAGATGCACAGCACATCCACCTGCAGACTGAAATAATTATATCACCAAGGATTTGCAAATTACAAACAACAGCACAATACAAAACCAGCAACTAAAATGTACCCTCCCACAATTGTACCAACACATTTTTGTAGGTGCTTTAGCTGAAATGTAAGCCTGGCATAAAGCACCCCCAGTGTTTGTGATTACCAGCTGGCTATTACAAGAGACATATATGACTCAACATTTCTGTGAATCCAGGACTGACTACCACTTCACAGCATTCTCAAATTTGTGACTCGGTAAAACAAAGCCTATGAAACTCTGTCTTTGCCATCAGCTCTGGCTGATAAACTCCACACACATCTAATATACATCTAATATGCGGATTTCCTGACATCCATCAAGTTCTTTGTGACTAAATAATCCTATGTGCTTGTGTATGTTGTCATCAAGACTTACTGGAGCTTCAAAGGAAAATCAAAAGTGCTGCAAGAATCAGCACTAGAATGTCTTGATGAAGAAAAATATCTCAGAATATGGAAGACCAAGCAGAAATATCAATACAGTAATGAAAGAAAAATTTCAACTGCTCAACACATCATGGCTCAGAAGGTTCTCAAATAACACCTTCGTGATAATACACAAGGGCATGTTGCAAACTGGGTTTAATGTTGGAGGACTATGATTTCCTAAACCAGAGCCACCTTTTACAAGCTACCTTTTACAAGCATCTGATTTGAACCCTTGCAAAAACATCTACTCTGCAATTTTCTGACATTTTAAATGCAAATTATTGTTATCTACAGTTTGGTCATGGATAAAACCTTTCTTCTTCAAAGCATACAGCTTTGCTGCTCTTCTATTCTTGCTATTCTAAGAAAACTGCAGCTGCCACTATGAATACATTAAGGCTTCATAAAACATCTGTCCTTAAATATCTCATCACACCTCTCCATAGACAAATATGGCATAAAGCCATATTTCTGATTTCATTCTTTTCATCCATGTCAGCTACAGATTAGCAAATTGATAACAGACATTTTGTGATAAACCTGATGAATCTTGTTCGTTTTGTAATAACTTTCACTTCAAAGTGCAATTGCAAAGTACTGAAAAGAAAGAAACTACAAATAAAAATTAGCAAAGCAGACATTTTATTTTTGCATGGTTACTAACAGTTAAAAATGCAGACTCCTTTAGGATTACATCAAAATATTAATGTTTACTTCCCTTTTTTATTTCCAGATGAGAAGTTGTTTACAGGTTCTCCTGCACAGAAAGCCTCTAAAAGGCAAGTCGAGAAACACAAAACATTAAAAGGCTGGGTTTTATGCCTCATTTGAAGCAGCAACACAATATTAAAAGCAGCTGAGTGCCGCTTTAAGGATTTACAAGAAAATTACTTTAATCAGTTACTGTTTAAAAGACAAAGATCAAAATTTAAACTAGATTAAAAGCAAATATCTGTCCATTTCTATGACTGCTAACATATAAAACTTATACAAATTGAAGAAACAGTGCAAGTTTTTCTACAAAAACAAAGCAAATTTTTCTAAATCTTGTCTAGTGTTTCCCTGCAAAATTAGACAGATTTGACAGGAATCCAGTCAATTCTATTAGGAAAACATTAATGTGCCTGAAAATCTCAAAGAGAAACTATCCTAATGACAAATTTATAGCACATATCACCAGTTCTAAACATCGTTCTAAATACACCAACTAATAACTTCATTGTTCATGACAATGTGTCAACAAAATTACACTCAGCAATGGAGAATAATCACAGACTGAAACAGTAAGGGAACACATCTGAATTTACCATTTGGAGGATGTGGCATATGCCCACCACAGGCCTCATCCCACTCAGAATATAGAATGACCTACAGATTCAGCTTTAACCTTTCTAACCTCCCTAATGAAATAAACTTAGCAATAAGGGAGAGGGGAAAGAAAGAGGAAAAAGGAGGTGAGGGAGTTACCCACAGATCTTTAAAAATGCATGCAAACTAGTGAACACAAAATCCTCCAGTCTCCTGCTCAGACCCAGTACTAAGATTGCTAAAAGCAGTAAGTTCCAAATGTATTTACAGCAACCCCATTGGCAATTTTGTATTAAAGAAAACTAAAGAAAGAAACAAACAAAAAAGAGTAACAAAGAGAACAAAATAAGATAGGCAGATTTAATGTTCTTACAGAAGTAACCTTCTAGTAACCTTCTAACTTGGTCTAGCTGACATAATCACTATTAGCTATTGTCAGGGCAGAATACTGATTTAATGTGGGCTAACATGTCCTGTACCAATATTATTTATGTCCTCTTTCTTCCTTTTAATTTTCAGAAGATGTTTCAGAATTGATGACACATGGCAAGAATTTAATGAGACTTTAATTTAATATCTGCTGTTATAACTACAAAACTCAACATTTGTCATCTTTTAACTGATCTTAGTTATGATTAAAATGGTTTCTAATTGTAATTAGATAATGATAAAAACACTTCATGTATTTCTCAACAGACTGATTGAAATCACATTTGCTTTTTCCTCTACATAGCAGAAAAACCAAAGCAAGACAACATTCTCATAGAACAGCTGAAAAGGTTTCTCTTCTGGATTTTTTACTTCTCTATCCATCTATCCCATCTTCATGGCCACCAACTTCATCCTAACCCCTTGCTTTTGCTGGCAGTGTTGATCACAAGAGTCAGAACCATAATTTTTCAAACCACAGTTTTCAGATGGGTTGTCATTCAATACAAGGAAACAGCCATGATTTAAGGTTCCCACTTCCTAGCAGAATATTCCCACACCATAATGTAATAATGAAGAATTCTGTTTCTTTCTTTTCAGCATATTACATTTCTTCTTGCTTTAAAACAGTGAATTTCACACTCAATTCACTCAAAACTTCAGACAAAACTGTTCTAAACACTTCCTTCTTTTGCCAAAAAGTAATAAATTTCACCTCATGATGATCACCTACATTACATATTACAAAAAAACCCCCAATACTACAAGTTTTATATATATTGGGGGTGGAGAGGAGGTGGGGAGTGTTACTGAAAACTTTGTTATCATTTTCTTGGGGTAATTTCTTGTGTTCTTCCTTTACATTTAGAATAACATGTATTCTGTTTGGTTCTAAATAAAACATGCAGTAAGGTGAGTTATTTCTTTGGCAGACCAGATGGCTAATTTATATATTAAATGTAATTTATAAAACTTTTTAAGCACTTCCAGAAGCCCACATAGATTCCATAATATATTTCCATAGATCTCACCTATGAAGGACAGGCTATGGCCCACATACAGGAATAAACAGGATACCGTGACATGATACACAGAAGTAGTCAGGCATAAATCAGAAAATTATTCATAGATACAATTTTCTTAGTAAAACTCTAAGTAGCTTCAGTTAAAGCAGCAGGTTTAAAAAAATCAGGACCAGAACAGTATTGCACACCATTTAGATAACTCTCCCTAACTGATTTTTGCCTTGAAAAATGAAAGTGCAGGTATGATTTGAGTATTTTGAACTGCTGTAATCTATTGTCCAATCTTCTTTGTCAGAGGGTGAGAGTACTCACATGTGGTCATTAAGCTACAGTATTTCATCTAAAAGTTAAAATTTACACAGTCAACAAGAAACTGTAGTGCCCAGGATGTAGATCCTAATATCCAACATCCAGCTGTAAGGTGATTTACATCATAAAATAAATCCAGCTGTAAATTTCTATTCCAACAATGTTCCCTGTACTGCCAAAATGAGGAAGTAAAAATAATTATAATACACATGTGCTACACAAGAAGATAAGTGAGTCACCTTTTCCCTCCAATTTGTACAGGTCCTTTCACTGTCACACAGAAGCCATCAACAGTAACTAACACAGATTTTGGATAAAATTTTCACAAACGACTGCAAAAAATACCATGTGTTAGAAAACCAGATGCAATGTCTGTGGGAACATCAATACTTTCAATACTTCAATATTCCTCTCCAAAAATTAACATTCAAAATTGTGTCCAGTACTTTGTGCATTGTTATTTAGTACCCTGTCATATGAAACCTCAGCTTTGCTGAAAGAGATCTTTAATACCTTCTCTTCAGCCTTGTACAGTGAGAGCTCACTTACAACTGCAGTATTTCCTGCAAACAATAACACTGAAAGCACAAGGCTGACAGCTCTGTAAGAGTAGGTGCTTGTCATATGCAATGACAGATAGTCATCCATCCACCCCTCTATAATGACAGAGCTTAAAATTATTATTTTTAAAAATAATTTGGTGGTGTTAAAATGTCTTACAGAGAAAGAAACATATTTTTAAAAAATCCTTAATGTTAAGAGCCAGTTAAACCAGAATTCTTTACAGTACTCAACTTTTCTCAAATTCATTTGAAAAGCCAGAACTCCAAGCAAACAGACATTTTCTCTCCTGCTTTTGTGAGCCTCTCTTCTTCATAACCACGGGAGTGATCAGAGTTAAAGTAATATTATATTAGGTTGGCCTGTCTTAAGAACCTTGATTATTTCCATCAAAGTCACTGTTTCATTAAAAGATGTAATTAACAGCCAAGATGTTCAACATAAGCATTAAGCTACAGTGGTTTTGATCTGATTCTTTGCCCATCAAAGAACTAACAGTAGGCCTCCCAGCACTGGTCAAAGGGCATAGGATCACCCTAATAAAAGAAGAAAAACTTTTAAACTGAGGAGGAGTGTTGTCTTCAGTCTAAGTTGTCACAGATGAAGTATCTGATCCTAAAACAGAATTGTGTTTGGGATGTATAATACTCTCTTTAAGACAATGGAAGGAGCAACTCCAAAATTCTCTCTGTGAAGGGAATAAAAATTCCCATCATGATTTTAGTAAGACTTCTTTTTAGAAAAACAGGAGCATTAACTGTAAAAATAATACAAGCCTGCTTTGGGGAATAAGGTTGAAGAGGAGAGTATTTGGGCCCTTAAAAGCAAAGAGTTTTTAATCTCAGCTCCCTAGGAAAAAAAATACTGCCCTAAAAAGCCACCAATCTATCAATGATTTCACTTACCCCGCTATCTTTCCTCACAGCTTCACCAGCAATATATGCAGAGTGTTATAAGTAATAGAAGTGAAAAGTGGAGAGGGAACTTTAGATACATCAGCAAGATGAAAGCCTACAACATTAGGAATATAATTTAGGCCAGCTAGAAGTCCTGTAGTCGTATTTTTCATTAAGAGATACATCTAATACATACTAGGATATATAAGCTAATATGGAGATGCTGATTTTGGTCAGAATAAAAGAAAAATCATTAGTATATTTTAGTCTATAATTAAAAATAAAAATTTGAAGCTTCTGAAAATACTAGCAAAGGCTTTTTGTGTATGTGTATGTGTACGTGTACGTGTATGTGTATGTGTATGTGTGTGTATGTGTATGTGTATGTGTGTGTGTCTGTGTGTGTATGTGTACATGTATGTGTGTGTATGTGTGTGTGTACGTGTATGTGTGTGTATGTGTGTGTGTGTATGTGTATGTGTGTATGTGTACGTGTATGTGTATGTGTGTGTATGTGTGTGTGTGTACGTGTATGTGTATGTGTGTGCGTATGTGTATGTGTGTGTGTTTGTGTATGTGTGTATGTGTGTGTGTATGTGTATGTGTGTGTATGTGTGTGTATGTGTATGTGTATGTGTGTATGTGTGTGTATGTGTGTGTATGTGTACGTGTAGGTGTATGTGTACATGTATGTGTATGTGTGTGTATGTGTACGTGTGTGTACATGTGTGTATGTGTGTGTATGTGTATGTGTGTGTATGTGTATGTGTATGTGTATGTGTGTGTATGTGTGTATGTGTATGTGTGTGTGTATGTGTGTGTATATGTGTGTGTATGTGTGTGTATGTGTATGTGTATGTGTGTATGTGTGTGTATGTGTGTGTATGTGTACGTGTATGTGTATGTGTACATGTATGTGTATGTGTGTGTGTATGTGTACGTGTGTGTACATGTGTGTATGTGTGTGTATGTGTATGTGTATGTGTATGTGTGTGTGTATGTGTGTGTATGTGTCTGTGTGTATGTGTATGGATGTGTGTGTGCACGTCCATGTGCGTACTACCCTTGGTGTCTTAAGTCAGAAATAAATGCTCATTTAAACTAACCAAAAACTGGATTGTAACAATGACTCTCCTATTTCCTTATCCTTGCCATAAGATGTCCATGACTATACTACCCTCACTGTGTGGTAGGAAAATATTATTTAACATTTCAGTATCATTAACATTGTTTTAATACTGATACAACTTTGTACCAAAGCTCTGAAATCTTAACATGTAAGCCCACTTTCAGATATTTAACTAAGTAGGTTGTTCTCCCACCTGAGAAAACACTCCACTTTTTCAGACCCAGGGTTTTGGATGTGATGCCAAAATTGTAAAGCACAAATACCACACCTGGTGTCCAGCCTCTATTTAAATATCCAGCTTGGATTTATGGTGCTACTAAAGGTATTACATTTTAGCTACCAATTCTCATGAAGCATAATTTCATTTTCCAGAGCTTACACCTTCTATTGAATTTTATGAAAGCACTGAATAATACTTATTTATTTTTTAGATACCTGAATTTGCTTAACTTCAAAAATAAAGAACTTCAACTAAAGAACAACAGAAAAGATTATGTGAATTGGGAAAGATCAAAAAAAGAAATATTAGAATTATTATACAAGATTTAACAATTACAGCAGCTTTCTAGCACTTAGCAAATGCACCATGATTCTGATTCCCTGCCCAAGGAATCATATAGCCTAAAGTCACGGCAGATTTGCTTTTCACAGTTGGCTGTCCCAACAAGTTCTGATGAATTAATAAAATCTCTGGGTGCTGTTTCTTAAAAAAAGGTACCCATGGGCCGTTTTGAGTGTCCGGGGAACAGGGACTGAGAGATTTATGCTAATAAAAACTCGCTCTAATCTTTAACACCCTTAAGTAAGGATTTACATTAAATCCTTTCCTTAATGTTTTAATTCTAAGACAGGAGGAACAAATTCTGATCCATGGTGTCCATGACACAAATTTAATCTATTTGGAGACCAGGATTCATCACACCTACAAAACACTAACCACGTTACAGTGTGAAACAGCAAAACTTTACTTAATAGCATTCTTTGGCAAATATTTTACATCAGTCTGTCTGGGAACTTTTAAGGTCTTATACTAATTTAGTCTATTTTGAAGAGAACCTATTGAAAATATAGCCAATGGAGCCTGACAAATTGCTCATCTACAATAACTTCTGTTATTCCACAAAGACAATAAAGCACTTCTTGAAGAAATCATCTCCTTGTCACAACCAGCGTGGCATTAACATGGTGTAGTGCCCAAGGGAGCTGCAAGAAATGAATCTGGAGGAAACTGCCAGAACTCAGCATTGTCACATAAACAGAGCACTGCACCTCAGAAACAAAAAATTTATGAAGCAGAACACATTTGGTATCTTTGACACTTTTTTCTCCTACTTCACACAACCAATCTCCTGTAAAATGTTTAAGTGCTCAAGTGAATGCTTAAGCAAGTCTGAAGCTTCATTTTTCTTAGAAGTACCATAGTTTAAAAACAAGTGATGAAAAAATTATGACAGCTGACGGACTTTATGAATTAAACTAGCAGAGACTTTAGAGCTGATTTGTGGGTGGTCTTTCATAAGTAGGTGTGTTGCAGGCCACAGTATCTAGTGTGCAATACACACAACAAATATAGCTATAATTCTGGCTCTTTTGGTTCCACTCAGAAGGATCTGAAAACTAAACTAGCAATTCCAGTAGTTACCTAGAAGAAAACACTGCAGCCAGTATCATGAGAAAAAGGGTTGCCTCATAGTACATGTCACAGGTCTGTGTCTCAGATAAGAGATACAGCAGTAGCTGATCTGGAAAAGAGCTACAGTGAAAGCTCAGAGACGCTGCTGCTGTACTGCTTAAGCTGCCTGCTTAGTGCAACCAGGTGGTATCTCATGTGCCTGGGACTGCCACCTGGCCTCGCTCTCCTGCCCCCTACTGACAAGGCCCCCAAGGCTCTCAGTCTGTCAGGGTCTCCAGCTGCAGGATGCCTGCTAATCCATACAGGTGCATTTACTCCCTCACATTTGGGGTACTATCTCTACCAGATCACCCTACACTTTCTACAGTTGACACAAAAAAGCAGGTTTTTACAGTGGGGAATTCTCAGCCTCTGAGCTGCTGCCACAAACATGAGAGCTGGGATATCGTCCCTCTGTCCATGAACAACACCAGGAGGCTGTGGAGATCCAACAGCCCAGCCAGCAATTACATTAGGTGATAGCCCTTGTTACTCAGCCCCTGTTTGGTGGTGTGTGATGACATGCAGTGATCATGGACATTGTTGACCTGGAGACACATCTGTCATTAAAATTTAAGTGCCTAGTTAGTTATTTTAGAGGAAATTTACTCATATGAGCAAAATTAAGACATGTAGGGGAACCCCTGCTCTTTGCTACAGAGAATATTACGTTCTCACCCCTGTATTTTTTTTGAATATGTCAAGTATTTTTTGTATTCAACATAAGGCTATTATTAGCATAGGCATAATCTGTCAAAGAAAATTCAGCACAGTGCCAATGTGAAAGCTCTGACAGGAGTTTTCATTATCATATTTTGGTGACTAAACTGCTGCAAAGATCAATAAAACAGTGGGTCTGCTCAGTTTACTGGAATGATTCAAAATATAGTAAATGTTCTATATTGTCTCCTTTTTTAAAATTAAACTGCAGTAAACAAATCTAGTATTGGTTGGCTCAGAAATGGATATAATGGTGAAGTCTGTAGTGCAGGTAGATGAGAAGTGTCTGCCTAAATAATTTCAATTAAAAACATGTAATTTTCAGAGCTAAAACATTTTGTGAAAAAGAGACACTAACTTTGTGGTTAAGAGAAGTGGAAAAATATCTATGGGTATCCAAATAGCTTATGCTACTTTTTCAAAAAACAGAAAATACTATTTTTGGTTAGAATTTCTTTTTATGTCTGTACATATAAGCTTAGAATATAAAATTGGAATAAGAAAAAAATTTAATATTTCAAAGTAATTTCAATTTGATGTTTTTAAGTTTCCTGACTGCATTTTTCCACAATGTAAATTCATTAATGCTTTAAAGGGTCCAAATTTCATTATGAGAAAGAAGGTATTTAAATAGTGACTATTTATAGGGATAGAAAAACAATTTCCTGCCCTTCTGTAAAGAAATTGTTTTTATTAAAAATTGCTTGGCTTGCTTTAAACCATATACAAAATCATGCTTTTATTCACCCTAATTAATGCATCAGTAAATAAGAACTCTATCTCCACAATCATGGCTTTTGTGGCATAAATGTTATATGCAGGGGAGAAAATTGTCCCACAAAATCACTTCATTTCCATCAGGTAAGTTGCCTGTAGAGTATCTTATACACAAAAAGCCTTTTAAATTTCTCGTCTTTTGTACTTCTGTAAAATGCACAATCACTGGGAAAAAAAAGCAGAGAGAGATAATGACAGGCAAGCTAAGTATACAGCAACTGGCAGGAAAATTTCCTTTCCAAATTCAACATATTTGGCAGGCAGGCCTGTGTAACACACATATTAGCTGGCACTTATATTGGAAATCAGAAGAATGTTCTGGTAACAAGTAAAATCTTTTATATTCTGTCAGAGCCCAATATTTATTTTGTCCAGCCCAGTCACCCATTTCTCACTTTCTGTTATTATTTCCTGAGCCCTTGCTAGAGACTCAGCTGGTAGACATAGCAACATTAAAGCCAGGTAGAGGCACTAATGAAAGAGCTGAAAACAATTACAATAGCATCAGAAAACACAAGGATTCACTAATGAAGACAAAGCATGTTTGCATTTTCAAATACTTCCTGATTCATTGAATAGCATGAGAAATTTAGATTTTAGAAAGAAAGGCCAGCTCCCTGCATTCCATAGGTTAATACTTAATCAGTCCAAAGTTCTCTTTTCCACATGATGGTAATGAGGTCTATTAAAGACTTGGTGGATTAACTACATGGATTTTTAATCATGTCATATCTGTCCAAATCCATATGGTAATTTAATTTGTGTCCAACATGCTATTTTCTCCCTCCAAATCAAGCCTTTTTCCTCATAATAATTTTTCTTTGATCTCTTCACTACCATTAAAAAAAGATTTCTATACTGGAATCTTCCACCACTGTCTGCACTTGACAGTGTGCCACCCACACAGTTTTGTGCAAGTGTTAAGCCTACAGTATTCATAAGCTCTCTAAACTGCGATTCAGAATATTTTCTACAGCAGATGTTTTTCCTTGCCTCTGCTTTCATATTTAGTAAGATTTTTAAAAAATAAAAAATCAGCACATATTAAAAATAAAGATGATAGAAATATAATTGCACCCAGCTGAAGACTGGAAGGAAAACCTCCATTCAAGGACATCTAAACAATCAGCATCCAGGTCTAAGCCTAGATGCCAAGAGGTGAGAACATCTTCTATCCCCCCATTTTTACTTCCACTGAAATGATTAAGAGGCTGGGGGCTGTCTGATACACATCTCTGTTTGCATTGCTCCAGTCTTTTGATGTGTGTATACAACGAGTGAACTTCTGTGGATAAAGGAAATAATCAGAGATGGGCCAGCATGTTCTATGTGTGCAGTAACATGCATGAACATTTGAATTAGTAGGTTGGGACAGTAAGACTCCTGCTGTGCCCTCATGTGATAACAATTACTTCATCTTTTTTATATGATGAATCTTTTAGTTTCCATTGAACTCACAAATGTTCAAAGACTACTTACTGCATGCACTTCAGCATTCTCGAGTAAACATGGTAACAGTGCACACATCACTTTCTTCTCTTCTGAGGGCAAAAGTTGTCAGCAAAACAGACAGATTCTGCTGTAGGGTAAGCTTATGGTCTAAGACTCAAATCTACATTAAAATATATTGGGGTAGGGCTTATATATGTCACTATCTTACTTTCCCACTGTTTCATAACTTTGTTTAGTTAATGTATTGTTATATATCAAATTCATTCAACAGATATTGAACTTACTAAATAAATTCAAAAACTCATGATACCACACCCAGTGCTGATTTAAACAGTTGCAATTCATTAATAATGTAGGAAATCAGCCACTGGTATGTGACTTAATTTGTACCACTCTGATTTCAATACCATTTTTTATAATCAAAGATATAAAAATTTCAGCCCTGAAAGTAACGTTATTCCTTATTTGTCTGTACATTTTTTACTGAGGAACAAACAGATCTAGAGAGTAAAAATGTAAAGAACTACAAAGCAATCATTACTTTGCTATACTTGATATCCTAATTTTAAAAGTCAGCTTTTTATTCAGGCGCACTCAATGTGAAAGGGAAGCATTAAGGCTTGATTGATTGTGAACACATTGATACCTCTGTTATGAGAGGTGTTTCACCAACATCCTCTCATGCACACTTCACATCCAGACTGAATGTTAGTGTAAATAGAATTACAAATCAAAAAAAATAGAAATTTACCTTTTAACATTTGATTTTGGTTTTGGTTTTGGTTTTGTTGGGGTTTGTTTGGTTTTTAGGTTTGGGTTTTTTTCCTACTTCTTTTTAATTTCTTTCACACACACTCAAGAGCTTGAAAGAAAGAAAAAATACTGCATGCTTATTCCTCCCATAAAATCTGAATTTATGAAAGCTTGAGATTTAAAAATAAAAAATACTCAGGGATGTTTCAATGCATCTTATTGGATGCAAACGCTGTTTCACATACTATTATGTAACATTCAGGAGGGACACGAGTGAAATAAACAAACAGTGCTTCAAATATATCTTGCAATTCACTGGCGAACTGCCAGGACCTGCAAGCAAATTATGGAGGAAGCACAGCCAGGACCTTTACACCACTGCATAGCAGTAGAGTGAGAGGTGGTGGGGATAAACTGAAACAGGAGGGGTTCAGGTTGGCTGTAAGGAGGGACTTTACCTCTGTGAAGCCATCAGGTAATGAAGCAGGTACCCCACAGAGCCCGTGCCATCTCCCTCCATGGAAGTTTTCAAGACAGAACAAAGCCCTGAGCAACCTGGTCTGAGCTGATGCCTAACTATGCTTTGAGGTTAGACCAGATATGTCTGTAACTTAATCATTGCAATAAGATGCTATAATGGCAAGGTCCTTCCTTTGCAGTTGTAAAGACTTGATCAAGTTTTCTTCTCCATACACAATTCAGTCTGTAAAGAGAGGCAATTCTCCTGCTGTATTTAGCTTTGTTACACCTCACCTGGAGTGCTGTGTGCAGCTCTGGGCTCCATTTCAGGATGGGAAGGTACTCAAATGCATCCATAGGAGTACAACAAAGCTGGGAAAAGGGCAGGAATGTCCTATGAGGAGCAGCAAGGGATTTGGGGCTTGTCTAGCTCGGAGAAGAGGCTGAGGGGTGACCTCATTGCCCTACGATAGCTTCCTGAGGAGGGGAAATGGAGGGGAAGATGCTGATCTCTTCTCCCTGATATTCAGTGATAAAAGGCATGGGAATGGTTGAAAGCTGTGCCAGGGGAGGTTTAGACTGGACACTGGAGATCACTTGTTTACTAAAAAGGTGGTCTTGCACTGGCTCAGGCTTCCTAGAGAGGTGGTCGCTGCCCTAAGCATCTACAAAGTTGGACCTTAATAACAAGCTTTCACCCTTGGTCAGCCCTCAACTGGTCAGGCATTTGGACAAGATCATAATTACAGGTCCTCTCCAACTGAAATACTCTACTGTGATTCAAAAGACAAAAGTTGTACTGGTCTAGTGATCTTAGCTAGGTCACTAGACCAGTACAACTAAGACACACCAGCTTGTACAGACAACTTCACCCAAAGGGATGGTTCCATTTAGCATCACGTCTGGTCCTTTTGCCATCCCAGCCCAAATAAATAGACACCCATTTGCAGATATAGCTTATGCAAAACAGTCCTCAGCACAAGTCCAGAATGAAGCTTGAGTCATAACAAGAAAAAGTAATCATTCTGCTTCATGTACTTCCATGTGTAATTACTATTACAGACCTGAGCTGAAGGCAGTTATACAATTTATCTACAATTTTTCTCCCATGCCTTCAGTGTCAGCCTTAATTAGAACCCAAGAGCAACTGACTGCATTTGATTTCAACTGCAAACACACTCTGTTTTGGTACTGACCAAGTCCATTCATGTCAGGGAGCTGCATAATTATCCTGGAACTGTAATAGAAAATTTAAGTTTGAAATGCCAGTTAGACAACAGGCAGCTGACACATCCATGTAACTGCATTATCTGTGGTCATTTCAGATTACACTTAGGTGCTCTTCCTCTCAAATACACCTTTCTGCCAAAGACATCTGAATATTTATTTGCCTGGAATTATTCAGAGTGCACACTATATATCATCTTGCTCATGTGTACAAGCTGCAGAACTGATATCTTAAAATCCTAAAGGGACAAAAAATAAAATAATTACTATAGAAACAAGTACTCCTCACAAGTGCAGTAACCAGCAGAAAAATTATCATTTCTTCTCATTCATGCTCATATGAATTGGCTATGCAAACACAGGAGTACATATTTATTCATAATGGTTCTGCACAAGCTGCTGTGAAATAAGCTCCAGAGAAAGAGTAGTGAAGCTGAAGTGCTACAAGAAAATCTCATATATTGTATATTTTATGTCTCAGTAGAGCTACCACACAGTAATGACTAGTAGAGAACTGCACAGAACAGCAAATCTCTGATGAATATTTAAACAGGGACGTCCATCTTAGAGTTCTTAACAAATTTGGGACAACTGTGTTAAATTAACTCATAAAGTAATCTCCATTAAATGTATTTCAGAAGATTCACTCTGTCTGCTTGCATAAATAAAAAAAAAAAGGACATTAGTGTGCAAAACTAAGTATAGAAGCATTATTCACATTAATGGGTAGTATTTTGCTCAGCTAATAAGCACATGACTACTCACCGTCTGAAAAGAAACCATTTACCCTACTTTTTTTGTACATATTTCAGTTGGTGAAATAGAATAAAGATATTAATCTGATGCAATGGAAAACAAAAGCCAAGAAAGTTGTTTAGACCAGTAAAATTTTCTGAAGTGTGTACATGTCTCTGTGAGAGTTTGCACTAATCACTGTCAATCTGGTCTTTTTTACTGCTAAGCTTCAATTAGCACCTCAGAGAGGGGAAAAAAAAAACAAACAAACAAAAAAAAAACAAAACAAAAAAAACCCCCAAAAAACTCAAAACCAATTCATTGCAAATTTTTCATCCAAGAAGACTTGCCTTTCTCACATAACTGTGATACTAATCAGTGTGCTGATCTCTAGCAGACAATTTCTTTTAGCCCCAACAAAGAGCAGACAATGGCTGCTAAACTAAGACCCCAGTTTGTTAACCAATTGTCAATTAAAAGCTACTCCTTCTCAAAGTGTAAGACAAATAAGAAGGTGTACTATGTACATCATCCTGACAATGGAGTTGAAACCATCCAGCTTTACACTGTATTTTTTGTATTATTACATTTAAACACAAATATAGTTGTTATACAATTGAAAGAATAGGAGTCTTATCAAAACAGAAGGATTTCATAGGGTTAAAATATTGCTTCAATCCTATGAAATTATTTTTACAGCTTCTCTTGTGATATATAATCTGGATTCTTGTTGCTTTTATTCAGGATTTTTGTACAGCAAAAAAATCAGCAAGTAATTAGGAAATTACTACTGCAATTTTATGCATGGGAATTTGAAGGCAAAATATAGTCAGAAACAGTAGCTCCTTCTTTCCATCTACAAAAGAAAAAAAGGGTTTTTTTCAGTGCTGGAAAAGTCTATATAAGTAAAGACCTGCAGCAAAACCAATACTGCTGATTAATGCTCTTCTAAAAATTTATTTTTCAGAAAGCTGTCATTGTCCTAAGCCTTCTCTTAACAAAAAGGAGCTTCAAAGAACAATGAGAAAAAAGTAATAAATGTACATGTCTCAAAGAGCGAAGGAGTCCATCTTGCTCATTGTGATGAAAAATAAAGATTATTTTAAGAGCTGTGCAGAAGGATCAGCATAGATCTAAGCAGGCTACTGCATGTCAAGAAGGACTATTGTAATGCTTAAGTGTGCCCTATTCAGGCAGCCAAAATTGTGTATCAGTGCTTTTGCTTGCAGCAATTATTCCCATCAGTGTAAGAGCTTTGAGAGCTAAGTGTTCTACATCTTCATGACACCACCATAGGTAACAACAGATGAAATTATCAGATGCTGAATTTCTTACCACAGTTGCAGAGATAGAGGCTGGCATTCAGGATGTATCAACATGATATCCTAGAAACTCATACAGATTTACCCTCTTCAGTACTACAGAATGTGCTTCAGTACTCAATCTGCCTTTCTCCATGCGTGTCAGGAAAGGTTCACAACTCCTACTGCTCTCTGCATTCAGTCCATGCCTATAGGAATGGATCACAACATGTATGGGCATGTCCCTGCATATTTAAGGTATCTCCTTCCATACCTACTCCGTACCAATGTGGCAATCTGAATACATTTTGCACAGGAAGGGACCATATGGGCTGGGTTTGTTTTGCTCTTTTTTTTTCCCCCCAGAGCATCTCCTAGGGACAACAGCTTTGTGCCTACTGCTGTTCAGAACAGTCCGTCCCAACAAGAAAAATGATACCAAGGAAGAATTGTTTACGCCATATACAAGAAATTTCAAATTGAGCTACTTTTAATGAAAGCAGTTTTAATAAATAACAGCCAAGATATTTAAACTGACAAAAGCACGGCTACAAAATTACTGAATTTAACAACACATTTTCCCGAGATTAAAAATCAATTGGCAGATGCCAAAGGGGGAAAAAAGTGGTGACACATATTGCAACTTTTTATGACAGATGGCTTCAAATGGATTAATGAGGTGAGTACTGAATTTCTAGGTTGTGGTTAATATTTAACCTCCAGTCAGCAGACACCTCTAAGGTTTTTACACCTGAGTGGTCAAGTGGCCTACCTAATTGACCTGATAGAAACACTGTTCTAATTTGAAGAGTATCTACCAAATGAAAAAGAAATTAACAAACACTGGAAAGTGGAGAGAGGAGTAGAGAGACCTTGTCACAATATTGGTATAGAAACGGAGATGCAATACTTTGTTTTCCTTCTGAGAAGCTGAAGAGAGACATACAAACTACACGAGCTCATATTGTGCTGTGTCAGTCAGGAAGAGCATTGCCTCAGGTTGAGGGAGGTAATCCTGCCCCTCTACTCAGCCCCAGTGAGGCACATCTGGAGTGCTGTGACCAGTTCTGGGCTCCTCAGTACAAGACAGACATGGCACTCCTGGAGCAGGTCTGGCGGAGGGAAACAAAACCGGCAAAGGGACTGGAGCATCTCACAAGGAAAGGCTGAGGCAGCTGGGGCTGTTCAGCTGAGAGGAGACAACTGAGAGGGGACCTCGTCAGTGTCTGTCAGTATCTGAAGGGAGGTGTCAGAGGATGGACCAGGCTCTGCTGGGTGATGCTAAGCAGTAGGACAAGAGGCAATGGGCAGAAATTCATGCACAGGGAGTTCCACCTCAATATGAGGATGAACTTCTTTACTGTGTGAGTGACTGCACTGGAACAGATTGACCAGGGTGTGGGATTGATCAGAGAGGGTGTGGAGTCTCCTGGACTGGAGATATTCCAGAAACAATTCTGTGCAATGTGCTCTAGGATGGCCCTGCTCAAGCAGGGAGGTTGGACCAGATGACCCACTGTGGTTCCATTGATTTGTCTGCAGTAATGACTCTGCTTGCTGCATTTAGGATATCACAGAAGTTACTTGCTTGCTATAACGAGCAGACATGGCCTGTCTTCAACACCTTCATTATCTCCTGACTTTCACTGTTCATTTGGTTAAGAAGTTATGGTAAATGTATCACACTACAGTAGACAGAACCTTTCAGACACTAAAATAAAGCTGAAAAATAGTTTGAAGCAAGATCTAAAGTCAGGGTTTGTGGCTAAATCAGTTTGAATTTGGTTTATATCTGTAGAGTTGTTACTTAAACACTTCACTGTGATCATTAATACTCAGTCATTTACATTTCGAAGAAGCTACTGGAAATGCACTGTACAGCAGTATCTATAGAAGCTTGAAGGTGAGTGAAAGTAAAGTTAAATGAGAAATAGTAACATTCTTGGTAAAAATATTTACCATTCTAAAAAAAATAATTATCAGAATATTCCATTTCATTATCTTCCTCCTGCATTTGTTCTTTTCCTGGAATACAGATGAAGTCATTCTGAAGTGACTTACTCTCATATTGAACATCCTGGCAAAATAGAAAAACCAGCGCCTAGTCACACTCATACTGTAGCTATTTACACAGTATCTGCTTCACAGAGTCTGCCTAGGCCATGGCATATCCTAATCTTTAAGAGCATAGGGAGTGTTGCTTGATCTCTAATGAATTAGGAAGAAAGCTATGAAAAAAAAAAATACTAACTTAATAAAAGAGAAAAAAAGGTAATTAAGAGGATAACAAATTTCTTTTGGTTTCAAAATTCTTAAAGAGAATACTGCCAAGTAATCTGTGACACAAAGAAAGGGATACTCCTAATTCAAACTGCAGTCAATATATCTGTACAACCCTCTTTACAAAATTTTATACAAAGAATTCATTACTATCAAAAGCTATCACATAAATTGTTATATAACATATCTATAAGTCTTTGAGAAGAAAAAATACACATATGTGCAATATACATAAATATAATATACAAAAAATGTTCCATATATGTTTAATATTTTATATCAAATGTATTTTTATGTAAAGAAAATGCAGAATATACTCCTTGATGACTAGCAATATCCACAGCATTTGCCAGATTTGTCAATTGTGCTCTGCTTAAGCATATCCCAGGTAGATATTCAGGAAGTAAAATAATTAGCCAAACTGGAATACAGAGTAATTATTTGAAATGGTACTTAGAATCCTGCTCTAATAAATGTGATGAAGCCCTTAATGACTTCAAGCAGCAAAGGGAGGGGGAATTGAAGAAGAGAGTTTGAAGCTGTTTTCATTATGAAAACCGACAGCTCTTGGTTCCAATTTCACCCCAAACTGCCATAGAGATTAATATTTTTCTTTCAAAGCCACATTTTTATAAGAGATTACATTTTCCTCTAAAAGCAGAAGAGCTCCATTCAAAGACATGCCCATTTGTTGTTGTCAGCTTCTGCCTAACTGGGCTGAAAGCCTACTGTAGCTCTGCGGATCTGTGACCTGCACTTCACTCCCTCCAGGCACTATAAATAATTTCCATGGAAACAGCACTGAAGAAGATATCTGCAAGCCAAGGAGATATCTATAGCCTTTCTGTTGGATTTATGTCTTTTATTTTATCCTCTGCATTTTCTCAGTTAAACCAACATTAAACACATTTATTCTATAAAATACGTTACATGCAAAACTAAAGTTATAAAAGAAATTAAAGATACAGGAGGAAGAAAATAAAGGAGATTCCTACTCCACAATATGTATGCATCTATAGATTATCTTTATATCCCGCATTTCTCTTTGTCCCAAGGAAACTGTACATTGCATCCACATTGCACTTTTTTCACAAAGGGAAGCATTCTCCTTTAGTCATAAGGTATGAAGAGGTATATGATAATATCATAAGGTATTTAATGAACAGTGTTGTAATTCACACCTTGATGAGGCTGAGAAGAAGTAGATATATGTGAAATCACAGTTGAAGGGCTCTGAAACACCACATCAGACCACAAAGGGAGGAACTGAACACAGAGGAATGCACTGCAGTCTTGCCAAGTGCGAATCTGCAGCTCTCCAGGCCTGGATGCCAATTCCCAAACAGTGAGAATCAGCTAACTTCCAAAGCGTGGAAAGAAATGCTCAACAGGAGATTTAGTAAGGATAACCTGGAAATCTACCAGATTCTGTTCCCTCATGTTCCTCTAATGAGAGTACATGTTTATGGGAGGCGTGCAGCACTCCCTCTTTCTCCTCCTGGCTGCAGGAATAACGAGGCTTTAGGCACTCCCTGCAAACTGTACAGCCTGGTTTGTTTTCTCTGTCTACTGAAGCTGCAGATGATTAGTCCCAATATATGAGTCTCCTTACTCCAAGAACTGTCTACAGATATGGGAAGAAACAGAGAATTTCTCTCCTTTGACTGGGTTTGTGCAACCTGCCTGTAGCTTAGGGGACGAAGGAAGCAAGTCAAAGCATCAAATCAAAATTCAAACACAAGCATCTAAGGAGAAAGTGTAATCCCTGCTCTGTTTTCTTCTCTTTTCAGATAAAAATACATTCATGCCATTGAATGTAACAATAAATTTAAATAATTATTCTTAGCTCTGTTACAGCTATTTTCAGAGCTGATTTCCCCCTCCATATTCCTCCTATGGGATCTGGTTTATCCTCACATACATTTTGAGTGCTGACTGTGAGGTTTTCTTCATTAAAACACATCTCTTACATTCTTTCCTGTATATCTGTTCTTATAGGAAGAATTCATACAGTTCATAGTAATATCAACACTAGGATCAAAAATAACAACTTAGGCTTCCTCAAGTCACTGCTCTAAAGCAAATACTTATTTGAGGAAAGGTTGTCTAATCATCCTGTATAAATGCTAGAAAAATACTTGAGAAACCAAGACTCTTAGAATGTTTTGATCCAATGAAGTCTAGAAAAATATCAGATAGAAGTTATTTCATCATAAGAAATAACTGTATTTACATCTTATGATAGCTACTGAAATCCAGATTCTTTTTAAACTCGTGCTTCACTGTTTTTAGGTCCAGTAGTTAGAAGAAAAAGAGTATCAAGATTAGAAAAGTCACAATCTAGAATATTCTGAAGGCGGCTTTTTTTTTCAGATTGTTCTCATATCCCAACTGTAACTGTCAGAATTCTCACTTTAACTACTTAAGATGTAACTTAAGTATTTAACATTATGTTTACTGCTTGACTTCTCTGTGCCTTTTCTCACCATAAACTAAAATGGAAGGCTCAGACTTGATTAGCAAAATAGTTTTTGACAGTGAAAGACAGGAAGCAGTAGAACAGGTTGTCCAGGGAGCCCATGAAGTGTCCAGACTTGGAGGTCTCAAAAACCTGAGGAACCTACTTTGAACTCAGAATAGATTATGCTCTGAGAAATGGGTTGGGCTGGATGCTGTGTCCTACTCAGCCTGTATGACGTTGTGAGTCTGTATATACTTAAATGTATAGATTATGAGGCATTCCAGACTCCAGACTTTAATTTTTTCTCTCTAGTTCTGATTTATGAAATGAGAAAAACATCCCAAGGATATATAGAAGAAATACACTCAAAGTCTCAGGCAGCTTTAGAAGAGAACTGGCAGATGATCACAAACATGTCATTGTGACAGAGGTGCTACTGGATTCCTGCTCTGTGGTCACTTCCTGCAAATACTTTCTTCAGTACAACACACCAACCACCCAAAGTTGTTTAAGTTTTGACAGGGCAGAGCACATTGTTGAGATTCACGGTTCCAATTCAGAAGGGATAGGTAAGAAACAGTATATATCAGTCTCCATGCAGTCATTTACACCCCTGAGCATTCAGACTTTACACATCTGTTTGCATTTATTCTAACTATCTCTTAGGCAAAGCTGACCTACCTGAATAATTTATCTCTCAAGTCAAATGCAGCACTGATGCATAAAGTTTAAATGAAAACAAAAACTCCAGAGATAAAGTTGTTGGAGATTTTAGTTACAGGTCTCATAAAGAGAATATCTTTCTCTTAAACATGGGGGGCACTGTTTTGCTGTAATTGCTAGAACACATTGCTTAAGCCTTTCCTTCAGCAAAGCTAAGTATATTGTTAATTTTAAGCTGCTTTTTTACTGCCAAAGCTATGACAGATGAAAACCCACTTCCTCTCAGCACAGTTGCTGGTGCCTCACAATTTGTACCTCTGGTAATATACATGTAAAATCATGACTGCTAGCAACCCACAGGTACCTGCTACAGGCTTCACACCTCAGCTGTGGCTTTGGAATGGCCTGGTAACTAGATGACACATTTCTAGTCTCAGATGATTCTCACCTTCTACAGATATTAAATTTTGTGGTGTAATTACTAAAAAGTCTCTCACAATATTCTTGCTCTGAGATGAGTACTCAAATCATCTGGGATTAGGCTGTAATTAATTATGAACAGCATTCATTACAAGTGCTTCCACACTTTCATGAACAAACCTAGTTTTTGCACTGGGTTTTGCTCCTCATAGCTAAGGTTGGGCTAAACAGCCTTTAGTCAGTGATCTCCTCCCATCATAGCACAAGTGGGTCACTGCAGTATCTTAGAAAGTGGGCTGCCTTCTGCATTATTCCTAGACACAAGAAACACTTAAGACGTCAGAATTCTCCTGTAATTGGGCATATCATAAGCCTCAGGCTCTTACTATGTTGTTTTTACAAAGAACAATATGCTGCTACAGTCTTGAATTACAGTGTCTAGGATTATCTTCCAATCTGGTTTAAGAAAAATGATAGCTAAAACACTGCAGAGGGGATTTAAAGCACAATTTTTTTTTACAAATATGAATCAAACAGATTTATTATATAGCTTTACACAGTTAAAAAGTGCTCCTGCAAATAGAGCATAGGAGTTCAGTTTCTGAGGACAGGCAGTATCTCAGAAGCAGTGATATGTGTATATTCAGTGAAGCAGAAGCCAAGCATTGTTTACATAACTCCCCTTCAAAAAAACCAACCCAAACAAACAAAAGCCTTGCTTTCACTTAGATAGTCATACAGCTGCAGAGCTTGTGCCTTTGCAAAAATTGATGTTGAGCAGGGCTGTTGGGTTTGTCGCCCTTAAGATGACTTAATTTTTGTCTCGTCCTGCCCCCTGGTGGGAGCATAGGCCTCAGGTGTGCTGTTTTCACTTTTCAATGTAACCCCAAACTACACTGCGTTTCTTACATTGCTTTTCGTGAGTAAGGATGTGTGTCACTTAACATACGAATTACTTAATTGAACAATAAGGTAAATTAAACATTATTATTATTTAATAAAATAATTTCTTTATCCAAATAAATATTTGCTTTATCTAAAACTTAAAAGACCACCAGCAGAATATTCACATTGCATTAAATATTCTTTCTATTCCAGATAGATATTTAATACTTATGGTTAGATGAGAATGGATAGTAAATTTTATATACATATATTTATGTATAAACATACAGTTTATTTTTCATTGGTGTTTTAGTAGGAGTTCAAGATACAGCAACATCTATAGCATGAGAGTTTCTTCACTTAAAGATTACATAAATTAATTTTATTTCTAGAAGGATCAACAAAGATGATAGCACAGACCTGCAGGAGGTTACATTTTGGTAGTTGAAAAAATACTTTTGATCTAACAGGTGGGAAGAAAAAAGCAGAATCAAAGGCCTTAAATGTATTAACACTTGTCATCTATTAAACTGCTGCAATTCTGCTCTCACTGAATGATATCTTCTAAGAGTTGCAAAATAAGATACTACCAGAGCAAGTAAATGCTAATTTTAACCTTTTTTAGCTCATTCCACCATGTTTAGATTATTTCTGACACTCCTGTATTGCAACCTCAATTCCTTTATCCCATTTAAACTCAAAACAGTTCTGTGTGCTGTTAAACTCCTTCAGGTAGCCAGGTCACCCACTGGCCTTTCAGGTGTCTCTTGTCCCAAAACCCCAGGTGCTGTAGACACTAATGGTTGTAGGCAGCCCATTCTGCTCTTGTCTATACCAGAGCTGCAGTGAAGGTGGGAAAAATTGTTCAGCCTCCCTCAGTTCACTGAACTGACAGTGAAAACAGCAGCACTGCAGTCTCTGAGCACACCTGAGCCACTGAGGTAACAATGTTTGGCTGGGGTGTGACACTGGAACACATTGACCTCCCCGTGCTCCAGGAGCCACCCCTGACATCACCATAAACCAGATCAGCCTCAGCAGCAGCCAGAGCCCTGTCCACCCCACTTTCTTCAGGTTCATCTGTGGTGGTGCCACTCCCTGACAACATCTGCCAAAAACCAAAGGGATTCTTACACCTTTCCTCAGTTTCCTACTGCAGAGAGCAAGAGTTACTTTTGAACTTGCATCTATATATGCAAGCTGATAGAAAAGCTCAATCTTGTTTTCACCCAACAATATAAATCAGAAGTTAGTGTGTTTTTGTAAGAACAAAACATTAAAGTAGCAGAAAATATCAGAAACTGTAGCAGAGGTTTTATGATTTCCACCATACATTTTGGCCTGGGTTCTCAGCTGGTATAGAGCAGCACAATTTCCACTGCCTTCGATAACAGTTTTGCAGTCACCAACAATCCAGCTATGTGTGATGGCTTAGGGCAAAGGGAGATTAGACATCTTCCTGCAGTTACATAACAGTTTGTCTAAGTGGTGAACTTACAAGTTGCAATCAAATTGATCTGCCCTACAGAGGTGTGTGAATATGCCTCGGGTTATGTGTCACAGAACTACATAATGTCCCCGACTGATCAAAAACCCAGTAAGAAATAGTAGGTTGCAGATGAACTGCCAGCTGCAGTCTAAAACCAAACTGTTTAAAGAACAATTTCTTGTCACTGTGTATCACCACAGCACAACCTTTTCTCTACTTAAGCATCCAATCCAGACTAATTTGTGGTGAAACATTTAGGGACTATATGTCTTTATGAACTCCAAGTGCTGGTATATGAAGGATTGTGGTTTTAAGGCTGTTTGATGGCTTATCTTAATTGTGGTCTAACCACACAATTAAAATCTCATGAGATCTCAGTTTGGATAAGTTTGGTTAAATTGTCAAGGGTACAAATAAGAGCTGTAAAGCTTAATTTAAAAAAAAAAAAAAAAAAAAAAAAAAGAACTTCACTCCTTTTATGTTCAAAAACAGAAAGGATTTTGGTTCATCTCCAATGACTGTAATTGATTTAGCCCCTGATTTATACAATTTATATTCTCAGTCATTCAGATGAGGATCTCATTCTGCAAACCCTGTTTATGTCAAACAGCATATACTCAGGTGAATAATAAAACTGATTTTAATATTGTAACTGCATACAGGAAATAAGTATGAAGCTTTGCAAGGTAAGAAAGTATCTCTTTTTTTGTGTGATATTTTGAACACATTACCATGCTTAAAAGTTGTTTGATTGGGCCATCCACTCCATAAGGAGCTTACTTGACATGATCAGAGAAGAGGCAGATAGTCAAACCCTGCCTACTTACAAACAGCCTGGGAAGTTGGAGCAACCTTCCTGAAGCACGCTAGAGATAGCAGGGTCTGTCCCATCTCCAGGCCACAGGGAAGACTCCTCAGGGCTCAGCCTACGCTAAATTCTGTAGGAGCTGTATGTGGAAATTAAAAAAAAACGTTTGCTCTTGCATTCTTTTAGACTGTATCACATCTAACATGTTGTAATTGATGAAGTAGATTACAAATATTGGTTTTCACTGTAAAAAATAAACAAACTGTAGCTAATTAAAGATCACACTGCCTTTGGAAAACCAAACAGAGTAAGATGAGGCTAAGGGTTATTTGTACTTAGGCCAGTGACCAGAAACTGTAACTAAGTAAAACACTTCTACTACGGGGCTCTGCTTTGTGTTTTCACTGCAGGCTGTGGTTTGTGGTTGGGCTCTCACTCCCTGTAGCCCGAGTGGCCATGAATTCACCTTCTAGAAAAATTCCTGGCAGAGATTTTGTGGCAATGCCTAGTGGGGATGGTGGTTGACTATCTCATCAGACTCCAAGCACTTTAAGAATTATGACCAAAAAGCGAATAAACCAGTTCAATAATGAAATATCATTAATACTTGTATATTTTATGTCTCCTAGGCAACCATTCTTTTTTGTTTGTTTCAGAAGATTTAAATCACAACCACACATCTGAGAAGATTCAGGCAAGAACGCACATTATTTCCTTCAGAAGGACACGTGTTCTCCCATGCCCGAGATATTTTTTGCCACGGCTTGTAACAAGCAAGCGCTAGAAAAGACATTTGCATCACCTTATCGGAGAAGCTCGAGAGAACCTGCTGGCTGCGTTAAGGAGCTCCAATTCCCAATCACGGCGCGGATCTGCTCCGCGGCCCTGGGGCACCGCCTCCTCGCCTCCTTCTCTGACCTCGGGGGTTGCAGGGTTGTTTACCTCACTTTTTTCCTCACTGCTCACCACTTTTGTGGCATTTTCCCCTTAAATACTCTTTCAGAGAAGCAGCTTGTGGCATTTTCCCCTTGAATACTATTTCAGAGGGCTCAGCCGTGCCCGGCTGCGGCTGCTACGGAGCCGGCCCGGCCTCCCCTCACGGCGGCCTCCCCTCAGCCCGTGCTCCGCAGACACCCGGGATGGAGAGACACGGTACAGAGAACATTCGGGGGTCCACTGACGTGAAACATGCACCGCTTAGCAACGACTGAAGTTTTATGGTTTTCTTTGAAGGTGAGCGCCGATTTTCCCCACTCACAGAAGGGCCTTTTCTTTTTTTTTAGGAATTTTCTGAAATTTTCGTGTTCCCTTACAGTTCAAGCAAGTTGAAACTGAATTCTCCATAGTGAAATGAATCATTGCAATCTTTCACTCACATTCCTAATCACATCCTACCCTGGCTAACTATTTGAGCTGGTCAAAGTTACAATGAAAGAAATACACCACCAGCTAAAAAGCACTTGGCATGAAAGAAATGAATGGAATTTGAGAAGTAAAACCATTCCCAGGTGGCAGCTGTATTGCCTGTTAGCAGCTAAAGAAGCACCAAAATTTCCAACCTGGTTCTCCTAAAACAGAGTTTTTACCCCAAGAGAGACTCTGAACTGTTGGCTTCTTATCTTAATTCAGGATGAAAAAAATCCTTAAAAGAAAAAAAAAAAAAAAAATCACTTGAAATTTTTCCTGGAAGAAATATCCACTTTCCAATTTCCTCTCTCCTTTGAGCAGTCTCTCTTTGCAAAAGCACTTTTATCCCAGGAGGAACTATTTTAATGAAATATGTTTGAAAGACATGCTCATCACCCTAAAGACACAAACATACAGCTTCCCTGATGAGCAATGTAATTCTCCTCTCAGGTCAGCCAAATGCTAACATACTTCAACTGAGCAGTAAACAAGCTTCTTTCCTCTGCTTTTCCAGCACACACTGCTGGAAAAATGCTCACAGCTCACTTGAGAAAATGCAGGTAAGCAGGACAATAAAAGATAAGTGAATATGCAAACAGGAGTCCAATCTTTTATCTGTAACCTATTCATAAACTATAAAATAACAGCTTGTAATTAATTGTTAAGGGTACTCAGTATACTAAGACAGGGGAAAACAGGCAGTCTTGGATCAAATTTTCTTCTAGAAGCTGCTATATAGAGAAAGAAAACCCTCCTTTTGTGTAACTAAGTATTTTTTAATCTTTGCTAGATTTTTAGTATGGTTAACACATAAGGTCTATAAAGGGCCATTAAATCCTCTAATTTTATATTTAGAAACTCACAGAATTTCTTCAAAACTGACAATAATCCGTTTTTTACTGGAAGCCATTTAAAGTTCATCACCCCCTTCCTGGTTCCTTTTAGTCATTAATACCTCTAACTTAAAAAAATTTCACCTGAAACACTATAAACCCACAGCAATATAATCATGAGAGTTGTCTTTACTGCAGCAGGATCCTAACGTGGTTGTAGAATTGCAGTCCAGCTTCTTAGCGCTCAGGGTTAAAGAACTGGTTAAGAGCTTTTGCCTGGGTTTTACAAGAGAAATCATGCTTTATAAATCATGTATGGCATATGCCCTCAGAGCTGAGAGCAGTGACAAAGCCCAGTTTCCTTTTCCTACCTTCACCACATATACCATTATTTGGTTTTATCTTCCCACCAGTACTGAAAGTCTCTTCTGCTGCACTGGTACATTTGTCAGCAGATTTACACAAGTAAATGACATGAAAATCTGGACCTTCATTTTAGCAAAGTAATAGGTAACTTTTATACTTGCTTCAGTTACAAAAATACATTTTTAGGAAGTATTTTATATAGAATCACAGAATAGGCTAAATTGTTGGACTTGATGGAAAGGTGCATCAAGTCCAACACTTATGCCTTGGGGTGATCAGGGTAATATCAGTCCTTCATTCCTGCGACTTCTTCAAGAGAAAAAACAAAATTCTACTACAGTAGTGATTATATCCCCCTAAGAGTGTCTGACTGTGCTAGGCTCAAGTAAATGCATGAAACAATAAAGTCACTTCCTGCCTCAAAGAGGTACACTTTAAGCATACATGACAACAGATGGAGAAAACCCTGGAGTATTAATATTGCATGCTCCAGAAGGGATTATTCTCACTGTGCGTGAATTAGACTGTACGCTGTTGCTACTTGTACTGAAAGTCCTTGGTCCAATACCACATCTTGCAGGACTGGAGGTGGAATAAAATTTTCTTTCAAAGTCTGCAGATTGAGTGTTCCCTCCCACACATTTCATTATACTGCTGTCAAGGTTCATTCTCACTGGCATTGTCATTTTTATCTTAAAAACATTTTCAGATTGCAAGAGGCTGCAATGGAAAGAATCACTGACACAAATTTGGCATGCTTTTCTGTAAGCCGTAGAAGAAAACTCTGCCTGCATTGCAGGCATGATAATCAGCATATCCCATGGGTATGTTTCCCTCATCTGAAAGCATCACAGAACATAACTGTACCAACAGTCATCACTTACTTTTGTATTAGTGCACCAGTGGTCAGCAGCTGGGGAAAAGGAGAACTTAGTAGAATGTTGTCTTTTAATATGCAATGTCTAGAGCATTCCTGCAGCAAACTACTGACCTGAAAGTCCAGATGGTTTGTAATCTGTGCCCTTACAAATGATTTTCTCTCTGATCAAGCCACTTTAAAATCTGTAATGCTGGTCTCTATTGAGAACAGTGTTTGGCATATCTGAAACATATTGTAGAGTGGGTTTCATTTTGAGAAGCTTGTTTCTTCTTTGTATGCTTAATACATTTGAACTTGCATAGAAGGACTAATCAGACCAAAAGAATACTCTGTCATAGACTGTGTGTGGACCAGATGTTCTGTTGATGTTGCTGAGTGATTTTTCCCCAGTGGATTTGAATTGGGAACATGAAGAGGCCATATGGTAGCAAAGATAATTTACATAGCACCTTTTATCAACAAATATTACAAAGGACCCCGCAAATCACCTACTGTACAGGAAGAATTTCACTCAGAACTGAAATACAAATACCTTTGGGGTAAAACTTGGAAATACATAATAGCACACAGTAAGGCTAGGAAACAATTTCTAATTAGTTGTGAAAAATAAAGTCATAGCAAACTGAAATGGTGAGAGGAGCACTGGTGGGCAAGTTCTATTTGCAAATCAGTTGCAATCTGCACAGTTTGACACTATATGTGAAGTAATAATTTATGAAAAGTAGTTTATTCCTTTTGATAAATGCAACACTGATAAAATGATCTTCAAATATATACATTGAAAATAGAACAGAATTCTAAATGGATAACTTCATTTTAGTTTTGCAGACATTCATATTCTGTACATATGCAGAGTAAATGTGTATACCTCATCTTAATCTCAGTGTCCCAGAAGGCACTGTGGCCAAGAAAAGTTACACTATTTTTTGTGTTTGTTATAGGAAGGAGTTTGGGAGGATCTAGACATTTTCCAATACTGTAATGAATGTTTCTACTGAAGTAAGTATAATCAAGGAAAAACCGTTGTTTCAAATACAACATAATTTTCTTTCTATCCACCTTGGGGAAGATGAACAGTAGGAGAGAGAAATGTGATAGATTGCAATATGCATCAGAGTCAGCAAAGAACACAGTCATAATTTTCAAATGAAACTATATTAAATTCCTCTAGTGAGGTTTACTATTTGAAAATGTTACCTTCTTTCAACCTTAATTCCAAGGTTGAACCTTGTTTCAGCTCCAAATCTGTCTAATATTCTGTAGATATATTCATATTATGTTTATCTGCTGTAAGAAGGCAGTTCTAAATGCTGCTCAACAAGTCAAATAGATATTAAGTAGACATACAACATAATTTATGTTGTATATTTATAGAGCTCCCATAAGAACTTACTACAAAATCATTCCCTGCACTTCAGATGAAATTGGAAACACAACTTTATGTAAAGCTATTTTTGAAACACGGATTTTCTAAGAATACAGAAAGTTCAGGTGCCAGGTCCAAGCCGTTAATTTTCTAAGAACCTCTGCCCATCCACACTAATCCAGGCCTGGTAACACAAAGTCAGAGCAGTCTTAATATCAAGTTTATCCTCATAACCTAGCCACAGCAGTCCTTCCTATCCCTGAAAAGATAATGTTACTGATTCTGTAGCAAATAACCAGCAGATCTTTTCCTGGTTCCAGCATTGCAGTGTTTGATAACCAAGAGAGCAACGATTTTCAGCATAGGCAGGTGACAGCTGCAAAACTTTTGTGTATTAAACTAGCTGCTAATTAGGAGTAAAGTGTTTTGTGAAGTTCTTCAAACTCTTAATGTTGAAAGTGACAACATCCGTTGTCCAGATATTCCTGTTCACTTCAAAGGATTAACAGCAGAGAGAAACTTTACTGCAGACACACCAGTGCTTGAAAATTACAGGTTAGGAAAGATACCAAAGATTTCATTAATAGAACTGTAGATCTCTGAGGGGGAGCAGCACAGCCATGTACTGAGGTTGTGTGTGCTTACCCCTGACATGCAACTAATTAGCATTCCTGAAAAATGGTTACTAGCAGTATCACTTCACAATTATGATGCCCATTTTCATGGTCATGCTTTGTTCACCCTCCTGATGGCAGTACTTACAATCAGACGTGTAGAATAACATGAATACAGTGCATTCTTACCTCCAGGAGCAATTTTCTTTTTTTTTATTTGTATAGTCATATGCACTAAAAGGATGTGAAAAGACTATTATTAAACTTAAATATGTTTAATGGCACCACATGCTGACTCAAATTCCTTTTCTCCATGCCCATACAAGCAGAGGGCCTAATTGCAAATGCTTTATTACTGTGTTGATAAATGTACCATATCGTTCGTTCTTGTTCAGAAAAATTTCACACAGCCTTTTTTAATACAATGTTTTAAAGATCAAACTCAGTATATCTATTTAGAAGAGCAATCTTAGCTGTAGTAAAAGTAATAATAATAACACTTACTTTACTTTAGATCTTCAAAGCACTGTATGGATATTAAGCAATTTGTCTCTCTTGGCAAGGATTTTAGTTTGCATTGGACAGTAAGTAGCAGCAGGTACCTTGTTTCTTCTTTTTCTTTCTTCATTATTTTCACCTTCCTGTTTTATTCCACATAGGCTAGAAGAGTGTTGTTTCTGTGTATATTGGAATTCTAGAAATTCCTTGCTAGTGCTACAAATGGTTTGAATTTGCTTTTACCAGCCAGAGAAACCCATCAGACCCCTATTATTTTTAGATCTCTCAGGAACAGAAATGAGAGCCAACTTTCTTCTGAAGCATGCTCTCTTGCCATGAAAATGGAGCTGTCCTGGGTAGGTTTCACAAAGAGATATCTTCCTTTTTTTTTCTAGCTCAAATGCCCTTATTTACTTTCACCACTAATAGAACTGGAATAAGCAAGAATCTTGTCTTTTGCAAATCCTGGGGTAGAAACTCATAATGAGTGCAGTTCCAAGGATGGTGTTTCCACAAATACAAGAGTAAATATTACTGTTCTTAGTGCTTTCCAAAGTAGCCCAGTGACACAGGGCTTGACAATCTCTGCTTTCCATAGGAGACTACCTCCTTTTTAGGTGACAGAAGTGCAGGCAAAAGAGCCAGTTCTGCTTGGAAACTAGGGTCAAAGGTACAGTAACTGAGATTTGTAGAGCCAGAACTTGTCACAGCGGCAATGGGAGTTTGCCATTCCAGAAATCAGTTGAACTTAAAACATATTGCACTCCAGTTCCACCCAGAAGCTCAGAAACTGCTACAGTCTCCACTCATCTTTGCATCGCCTCTTCTTTCTGTAAATGTTCAGCATTGTAAAGTGCCCCTGTCCTTGAAATTTGTAATTGAACCCCAAGGAGACTGAGGAGTCTGCTGATGTTACAAGCATTAATTCAGTGGTCTCTGTCATCAAAAAAGCAGTCAATGGTTAAGTGCATTTCAGCCATTTATCTTTTGTTTATCCAGAAAACTATTTCTATAAGCTTGTGAAGAGAACATTTTCAATAAACATTAAAATAAAAACATTGGAGCAGTTTGGCTTGTGGAACTTCTCCCAAAATTGATAATTACCAACAAGCAGAGGTTCAATCTCACTTCTAAATTGTATCAACATAGATGTGAGTAATATTCTCAGCAGCTGTGAATATGCTGTGACTTTGTGTTGCTCCAATGTCATCACTTCCTAACAGTATGTGTCCTGGAAGTGCTTTGCCACATGCTTACTTCCCCAGGACTGCATGGGTATTTCTGCAGAAGCAATTCTGAAGAGTTAAAAACTCAACTCTCTTCTTTAATAACCAGTAGATCTGGAGAAAGCAATCCCTGCCCAGTAATCAACTTGTCCTTTGCCAATACCACTAAACAGTGCTCCAGGAAGAAGCAGGCTGATATTTTGCCACAGAGACAGCACTTTTCTGTCACACAACAAAAAAAGACATTAACTTCTTAAATGCCTAAGTCAATCATCTTTGATTCAGACATGTGTTGTTAAGATTTTCCCTTGAAAAAATAACATGCACATAGTTTATGTTTCCTTTTATATCTAGAGATATATTCTGAATTCTACTTTGGAGATTGAGTAGCTTTAGATTAAATCCTGATGACAAGAAATTAAGAAAGTGGAAGGTAGGACTTGCTGGAAGAATTTATGCAGCTGAGGACAGAATACAAGACTTCAGGGTCTGAAAGGGTGAAGCAGAACTGTTTATCTCTGATGCCACATAGAAAAGATTTCTGAGCAGATTTATTGCATAGCTTTTGAAAGATCAACACAGTTACACAGAAAAAAAAAATTCTTTTCTTCTTTTCAGAACTATAAACCTATATTTCAAAAGCCATTGCTGAAGTGGAGGATTAGATGAAAAGGTTGATCCGTGACTCAGTTTTCAAGGGCAGTTCTCTTGCTACTTAACCCAGGAATTTTCCCAGTTTTCTGTTGCATTCTATGCTGCCATCATCAGGCTCTTCATAAAACTTGACATTTTCTAAATCTCAGTTATCTCCAGGCCTGAATTTCTCTTTGGGTACAAATCTTCAATGCTTTTCATGATAATCTTTACCTTTTCTCAAGTAACAAGCACTTCTCTGCAGCTACTACTCCTAGAATATTTACCCAGACTCTGGGCCAGGTATCAAGCTCCCTTTGCCTAACTGAGCACTCAAGATGTAGGGAGGATATTAATTTCTGTGCTTTTTCATACTCCAACATACTATTCTGATTCTAAATCTCTTCAATCATCTAGCAGAGATTTCTTGATAGCAAGCCAGTTACTTGTGGCATGCCAGCTATCAGCATCTTGACTACCCCTGCCTAACTTAGGGAATGCAGACATTTGGTCATAGAAAACACCTCTCCTAAAGTAAAAGGGTGTTACCAACTCTCCCAGTGATTTACTTAAATATACACAGGTTGTTTACTTTCTCCAAAGCAAATCTTATCTTCTGCCTGATGGGGCAATAATAAAAGGTGACAGAACTTTACAATCAGCTTACACAGATCCAAGGCGACACTGCTCCCAAGACATCCCAACCTTCACTTCCTTCTCATATGTCTGGCAACCAGAGTACTGTGTAAAGATTCAGAAACATTCTTCTGGCTAAACTCTGGATTTCTGATGGCAGGTAAAACTCTGAGGGAACCATGAAAGCACTGGCACTCATGCAGACATGGGGAAGAACAACACATACAATAAACTTTGCCTCATCTTTAGACTGCAGCATACCACTCTGGGTTCTGAGAAAAGGCTGTTTTCCTTGTGCATTTCCAATGCTTGGCTTAGTATCTACTCTGATTGTCCCAGGAGCCCTCTGTCTCTGTGCATGCCAGGCAAAATCTGCCTAGCAAAACATACTCAGCTGCTTTGTCTTCCTGTTAAAGGATTCACCTAACCTGTTTTGTAGGTAACAAGGGCAGGAGAGCAAGGTTGCCTCTCTGCTGCCCAGCCACACCCCAGTTCCAGGTGCAAAAAAGAAGGATGCTACACAGAACATTTCTGTGTCATACATGAACTGCAAACAAGCAAGCACAGCACATTTCTGTCACAGCACACTTCAATCAAGGCATGCAGTTCTTGACAGGACACTAATCAATCACCATAGGGAGACAGCAGCATGGGAAGACATTCCAATATGTTTTCCTTCATTCTTTTCCCTGAAACAGGAGAGGCAAATTAAATAAGACTCTGCTGGAACTTGTGATGCACATTTTTCAGGGTATGGTAATTACTGCATACAAAGGAGACTTTGAGGCCTATAAATTAGAATTAACAAGTCTTGGGGCAAACCAGACAAAAAGGGCATATTTACATAGGGATTGTAAGAGGAGATGAACTTAAAGAGAAAAGAAGCTGGGAAACTTGATCTTTGAAACATGAAAAATGGCTGCTTGGTTTTAATTTCCACATCCAAATCCTGAGAAAATCTACAGAATCAAAACTGAAATAAATATATATTTCTTTAATGAACAAAGTAAAAACCTGCCTAATATTTGGATATGCAGAAGCGACCACTTATTTTGCCTGAGTGGTAACTTTAAATGGCAGTGTGCTGAAATTTACAGATTCTGTATCAGCTATTTATTTTTGTAATGACAGAACCGAAGTGGGACAAGGTAGCTGGACAGCTGAATCAAACCTCCATTCTGAATTCAAATCTGAATTGGACCTGAACCAATTCAGGTCTTGAGGACTGCTGCATGCCTCCCTTAAAAATCTTCACTGCTCTAAGTATTAAATTAATGTCTCCTTATGCATCTTGGCAGAACTGGGCTAAGACTTTCAGATCCACTTGGCAACTGGCAGAAGTGGAACTGGGCTCCAAAGGTTTAAAAGAAGTATCAATCCTAATGTAGCAACCACAGACAGTAAATATGTACATCTAAAAGTTCTCATCAGCACAGTTAAATATTGGAGGCTTGAGGAAAAACCTTTCATGCAGTTGCTGGTAGAAGAAATGCAGACAAGCCCTATATTGGCTTATTGCTTATATACATAACATTGGATTTATTTCTTACACAACCAGTTTTCCTAGCCTTGACCTGTGTAACTGTAGAGTAAGAAGAAAATAAAGAAGCAAACTATGTAGAAATACGTGCCTCGTGTTCCTCACTCAAGGGTTAAACAAAGAATGCTTCATTTCAATTTTCAAGCAGTCTCCCTTCGTTTCTGAAGAGTGCTGATGCCCTGTGATATCTGAGTGAGACAGCATTAGGACTGCACACACTGTATTCCTCTTTGCTTTATTAATAAAACAATAATGAACTCAGTGGTGCAGAAGCAACAGAACACGCTTCTATGAAGGAGACCTCAAAGCCCACTCAGCTGCTTCACTGGTGTATATTAAAATTAATGAGTTTCTGCTGCAGAAAGAAAGAGGTGTCCTTACAGGGGAATGAGATCTATGACCTTTATATCATAGCACAACCACTGAGAAGCACAGAAATCTGCACAGTTCAGTCTCACAAAATAAATTTCTTTTTACAGGGGGAAGGTGAGGACAGGCTGAATACACTTGCTGTACATATTGAAGAAGGGGATAGGAGAGTTTTTCATTTGCATCTTAAGCACCTTCCCACTAGTAAAAACTGGATTAAGGCTTTCTTCTTCCCCCACCCCCATTTTTATAGCTAAGAGAGAAAAACATTGGCAATATTGAATGCCAGCCAGCAGCTGAGGCTGCTAAGTCAGCCAATATAACCACAATATTTAATAGCTGTCAATTAAAGAGCCCTGAAATTAAAGAGCCCGTGTATTTATACATAGGAACATATATCTGGAGGTCAGCACATTTCATTAATACTGTTGTTTATGATGTCCTTCACAGAGGTTTTGAGCTTTTAGTGCTTTCCAGTTAAAGCAAAAATTTGAAGCAATTATTAGATTGGTAAATGATAATTTTTTTTAAATGTTGGTTCATTAAGACAGCTCGTTTTTATTCCCAATTCTTCAAGGCTTCATTCCACTGCAAAGCAGAGTTAATAACACACTGCTACTGTAGCATCTGTGAAGCTTGCTTCCCACTTAAGAGCTCCAGTGAGAAACAAAAGTTACTAGCGTGTTTCATATCTGAAAAGCACATCAAGTATTTTGTGAGTTCAGTTCAAGCCCTTTGCTTGGACTGAACTTGTAATTGCAGAGTACTTCTACCATAGATTATCCTAATTCTATAGAATAATTGCCTCAGATTTTAAGGAGGATCATTTTCTTATCACTTCCTTTTCTTAGGTGCTACAGATACATCGATCTCTGATACATTAATGAATGCTAGCTTCAACCATAGTTTAAAACTACAGTCCCTAAATCATGATAAAATTCAGAAAACCAGGATCAATTCAAAACTTCTCTGAACTGTCCAGTAGGTATTCCCATTTAATGAAGATATTTGATCTCAATATATTCAGATTTGACTTTTATGCACTTTCTGTTCCAGACTTCATTGCAATCTACAGGGAACTGCTACAGAGCAGGATAAAAAAGGGATGGAGAAGGTGGGGAGGCAGGAGGGGGACACATAAAGCACACAGGATGGACAGACGGTACCAAACAAAAAAACCCAACCGACCAACCAACCAACCAACCAACCAACAAACACAAAATACTCACACCAAAACCAGACTTGAGGAAACATTAACAATTCAGTTTCATAATATGTGGCTGAGATTTACACCTAAAAATCTTTGCTATGTCACTGGTGTTGAACTTAGTGTTTTCCACAGTATACCTACCTCAGTCTGCAAACTGCTTCTGTTCTAATTTAACCAAGTTCAGCCTATTAATAGTATCATCTAAAGAGCAGCTATTTTGTTCATCTCATTAAAATCCAAAAATTTACTGCCCTGCCATTAAGTCCCTGTTAGTCCAGAAGTATTCCATTAGGACAACATTAGTTCTTTAATGAAATACACTTTTCTTTTAGTCTCACTAGAGTCAAGCTTTATCAAAAACATACTACATGAAGAAACATGGTATCTGAAGATCAGGCTCTATCACTTCTTTTTTGGGGAAGGTTTTTGGAAAGGCAAGAAAGAATACAGAAGTGAAAATCTGTCCCAGAAGACTCCAGAACTGGTTATTTATGTGATGTAAAGAGAGGATGGTCTATTTTGTCACTTGCCTGTTCCTTTTGGGCAAACCTGGCTTTGTGTCTCTTTCTTCTCGCCTACTTTTGCAGATGGGGCAAGACTGAACTTAAGCTCCAGAGACTACCTGAGGAATACTCTGATTTTGGGAATAATTTGAATCCAAAAACACCTGATCCTAGCTTGTCCAGTTTAAGCAAAGCACGACCTCAGCACTGAACAATCTGACATGTATACAGTAAAATCTCAGTCTGAGCTCTGGCAAAGAATTGATTTCCTTCCCTCCTAATACAGAGAAAGTGCAATTGGGTGTGCTGCCCCACAGAAGAGTAATTGTTAAGAGACATTCCACAAGTACTTTCAAGGCCAAAGAGTCAGAGACCACATCTGCTAAAAGGAACCATAACCACAAGCCAGAGGCCATGTACACATCAGCAAGGACTGAGGTTCACTACAAACAGACCTGTGCAATGAGACAGTTGGTGCTGATGACCTGACATGCTACCATGAATATTTCATTAGAGTTTATC
Organism: Lanius collurio; assembly: GCA_020086605.1. Classification (NCBI taxonomy): domain Eukaryota; kingdom Metazoa; phylum Chordata; class Aves; order Passeriformes; family Laniidae; genus Lanius; species Lanius collurio. The sequence continues at coordinate 7,496,932 of JACBWW010000016.1, read as the reverse complement.
TCAAAAAAACCAAGATCTGGTCCCACTAGGGACTGAATGCAGTCAGTGAGCCTTGGAAATGCTCTTGGAAAACATTGTCCTTTCAGTGTAATCTGAAAGAGATCCAATAAAGCACCCCAAGTCTGCTCCATGATATGGATCAAAGCACATTTACCAGGAACAAACAGATTAGCTTCAGAAGCACATTCCTGATCTGAGCTAAACTAAAATCTAGACACATTATAAATTCTTCTGTATGAGATCCTAACAGCACAATATACAGAGGAAAAAAAATATTTTGTACTATGCCCAGAGATGCATCCCTGAAAAGTGGAATCAGGATGCATCTTCCAAAGTGAAGTGATGCTATGTAAAAGACAGATAGGCAAGCAATTTTTTAAAAAATCAAAGATAATGGAAAGAGGCAATTTAAGGTAATTCTACTCCCTTTAAGAGTAAAAACTGCTTTTACATTTCAATCAAATGAGATCATCTATGCAGCATAATCCACAGAGGAAAGCACTGAGCAGTGTCCCCTCTAGTGTCTTGCATGTTTCTCCAGTGACATTCAAGTGACAGAAAAAAAATCAGGATTTTTTACAGGCTTAAGACCTTTGACACTCTCAGTTTTTCTTTATCTATTCACACAAAAATAACCAAAGATATTTTGACATGCCTCAATGGAAATAAAATTCTTTTTATTCAGACAGAAATTAAATATAGTAACAAAACTCCAAAACAACCTATTCTCAGCACTCTGTGAGAGGCTAGAAGACAATAGCAATTGTATATATTTATCTGGAAATGTTTACAACACACTTAAGAATTTCCTTATTAATTAAGGAATTTCAAAGGTAGGAATGTCAATGGTGATCTGGTGCCAAATGAAACACAATTTTTATCCACTGCAATTGCTCAGTTCTTAATGGTCCTGGGAAATATTTGCAAATCTTTAGAGACTTCAAGTCAAGCTGTGAACTTGCATTTCAACATTGCAGTATTTTTACCCAATTTTAAGAAAGTCTAAATATGTACAGCTCTTGACTGATTTAGGTGGCACTACATGAGAACTACGTAGAAAGTTGAGACACTGCACACTTTGTTGTTGCCTCTCAGACCTGGCCAATAGAACAAAAAATAATGAAGCATAAAACGACTGCCCTGAGCTGTTCAGTTGCTTTTCTGTTCTAGTTAAACTGAGCAACAGCACAAAAGATGATACTGTAACAGAGAGGGAAAAGGTGTTCTTTGCTTTGAAGTGGTTTTGGGTTAAAATTCAGTAGTAGCAAGAGTCAAATGAAAGTAATCAAGAAATTACCATGACATCTATAATACTGTGTAGCAGTTCTGTAAGAAAAATGACCTCCTCAGACAAATGAAATTCCTGTAGTCTAGCAAATAATATTAATTTCAAGCTACAGACACTACTATATGAAGACAAAAGTCTCAGTATAATGCAAAGCCGAAGTGGTCAGTGGTCCTTAATGTAAATGTGTGCATAGTTTTGATTGTACAGCACTGACTGCATGGTTCTGCCTTATGCATCACATAGGCTCAGGTACTGCTTTCATGTATAAACAAAAAAAATTATGTTATGAAGGTAAATTTTCTTATCAAAACTTGGCAGTTCTATCTCCACTTTGTCCAGTTTTTCTCAATATTTGTGTAAGTTCATTAAATTGTCATTCTGGTTTTAATGTCATCATTCAGGCATTTTTTTAATCAAAATTGACCAAACCATTCACAGTAGACCAGAATTAAACCTTTGTAACATGTGAACACAGTAAGTCTTTATTAAAAATAGTTATATAAAGGATGCATAAAAATTATAGAATTATATAATTCCTTAAATTCTGAGCTCCTTTTAAAAAGGATTATAGGCTTGTAAGAAAAAAGCAGTTTCGTGTGTATATTTTTAGAGATCATTAATAAAATAATTCCAGAGAGAAATATTCCAAAATAAGATGTAATGCTGGGAGCGGCAGCGGCCGCCAGAGGGAGACCCGGCCGCGCCAGAGCCCAGGGAGCGGGGCAGGACAGCGCGGGCAGCGACTGTAGCAGCACCTGCCCACACTGCACACACACTCACTGCTGACAGACCGGCAGGACTTCAATGCAAAGAACTCTTTCTAACGGAAATATCTGTTAAATTACAGCATTTGGGTTCCTATGCAACCTAAAGATGCAAATATTAAATAAAGGAGTTGATACTCAGTGCAGTTAGTCTTTTAATCTCCTTTAAAATTATTTCCTTACTAGTATTTAACGTAGTTTTCTTATCTTTTCCTGAAGAAAAAATAATCTGGGCAACACAGACAGGGGAAGAAAAGGATTTGTAGGAGTTCTACCTGGCCAAGTGAAGAAAGGACACCTACAAAACTGTATTTTCCAGTTCTTTTATGTTTACCTACCCAAATGATGGGAAAAAGTCAAGAAGGAAAGCTAGGAGGTGGTACCATGACAGAGTTCACCAGCCTTCAGTCTCTGCTGGTAGGAGGCCAGGACTCTGACTAGCGAGCCCCAAAAGTCTGTAGATCTCCCCATCAGCAAGGACCAGACCTTATTTCTGGCTGGCAACCTCAGCCAGCAGGAGTTACCTCTGGGAAATGGGGTACTCTGCTGGCAAACACAGCTTGGCTCAGCCAGGTTGTGTGGACTTGGTCACAGATTGCCACACAGCTGATGTCCTGTGCCAGTCTACATTTACTGATATTACAAAACATGTAACAACATCCCAGCTAGCCTTTGAATATTTCCACATGGCAAAGACATCCCACATTGCCAAAATGGAAAGAATTAAAAAGATTATGCCTTTCTGTTGTAGTTAAGAGATTTGAGAATCCCTGAAAGCTCCTCTGCAAAGGGCTTATGGCCCCTCACATTTCTGACCTGTTCTCAGTCTCCCTGCTTCCTCAGCTCTTTGCTCCTGACATATCTGTTCTGGGAAGCAGCTTTTCCAGATTATTTAATTTGTCTCATATACATCTGGAGTAGTTCACTAAATCCCCTGCAGATTTGATGGAGACATTTGCTGTTATGGAAGTGTATGTTGAATCCTGCAGAGTCTGAGATATGGCTCAGAGGGCATCCTGTCAAATACAGAGCCAGGTTTCCTTTCATTCTTCACACACAACTAAATGGATAAATCGAGGTGTCATGAACATTGACATAGGAAAATCCAACAGGTGCCATGAAATTATTGCTTTCAAAGCAGTTTTGCATGAAATAAAATATGTATTGATTACATATCCAATATAGCATTCTCATTGTATCTCTAAGAAAATTTATCATTCTTAATCACAGAAGTTCCATTTTAGAATGCATTTGCTGTGATTTTTTCCTGAGTACTGTCAAGACACAATTTCATTTAAAACAGTTCATCAGTTTAATATTTTTTTTAAAATGACCTTTAGCACCTGCCCAGCATTTTATCTGTTTAGAAATTACAGTAAATTACAGTAAATCACAGTCTTTACCTCACCTGCTAATTTAGTTAGGATATGTCCAGAACAAAGGGCCACAATAAATGCCAAAGTGAGGGCTACACCCACTTATAAATCACACAGCCCCAGGTCTCTGAGTTAGAAGGTTAAAAATTTACTAGATTGTAACTGACGTACAACACAACTAGGTCCCTTCAACGATAACTGATTTATCAGAGGGAAAGCCTTTAGCAAGTATTCCTTAGCTCACCATGGACATTTCTAAAATATCTGTTCCTATCTGTTTATCTTAGCCCCCAAAAAAGACTTCACCTGGATAGATATGTGCATGAAGAAAGCCCAATAACATAGCATCAAAAGGATTTATCATCTCAGACTGCAGCTTCCAGTCCTCTGCCTTGCTGTCAGTCGCTAAGTGGTGCTGGTAAATGTGATATCAAAATGCAGTCTCACACTTTGGTTTCTGAATATCAGCAACAAAAAAGGTAAGGTCACAATTTTTTAAAAACTATTTAGGCTGCATACTGCTCTTAAGAAATGTGTCTATCAAAATCTGCCATTACATAGTATTTTGATCCTGCTCTTCATTCTGCTTTTCTTACTTACTAAAAAAAATTCCTAGTTTAGACATCTACAGTTGTGATGTGGACCTGGAGTAGGAGTTCTTGTGCTTTCAGATGTGGGAGGAAAGGACAGAGAACTACTTGTATGAATGCACTATAATTTCAATGCATTTGTGCCAGCTCACAATGGATGAGTATCTATTTCAAAGGTAGAGCTACACAAATCTCAAAATGTATGTGTGCCTGCAACCACAGGTATTCTTGAGAGACAAGGGGGAAATGGTAGGATAGAAAGACAGGTGGAGAAGAAAGAAGACAAGGTTACTAAAAAGTAGTTGGATTTAATCTAAACTTTGTAAATCTGCTTGTGTGACATTAAATAGTATTAGAGAGTGACTTTGAATACTGAAAAGTACAGTGGTCGCTGTGCTGATTGGCCATCAGCAAAGCAGCAATGCATAGCAATAACCCCAATTTACATGGATACACAGACCCTGTGGTTTGGCCTTAATTTAAACCAGACTTTTTCACTGTCAGAACTAGAATAATTTATTTTCATATGTGAGTCTAATTAGCCAGTTGTAGTTTAAACATTCTGTATGATCAGGAAAAGCATTAAAAAGCACTGTGAGGAAAGCCAAGTTACAGATACATATGTACAACAAATGTATAAACAAATACTACTTCTTTGCTCTGTGCATATTCTTTGGACCTCAGAGCTATATCCAGCAATGGATTGCCTTAAACATCCCTCACACTGAGTTTCCTGCTGTCTTATATGATGATTCCATTATCAGAAGTCACATTGTCATGAAGATTTTGTCTGACCTAACTTCTCAGTCCCTAACCTCCATAAATTACAATTCCTGCTCAGTTTTTCTCACTCTCAAAATTGGTTATTTCACCTTGCAAACACTCAAGCACCTTAACCTTCTCTTTAAGTTACTGAAAGAAGGTAATTTAAATCTTCTCCTTCTTGCCTCTCTAAATTATACCCTCAGATTGAAATAAAAGGACAATCTCAATTTTCTGTTGTATTTTGCCACTCCCCTCCCTAGCCCTGACCTATCTATAGATGCCTGCACAGACAGAGCTTTTCTTTTGCATGAAGGAGACATTTATCCTGACTGTTTACCCTTCTGTCATACCCTGCTTTAATAGTGATACACAGAATATTCATTTCAGATTTAAGTCTCAGAGAAGAAAATTAACCACAGTGATTTTTGCCTGCTTGTGGTAAATTATAGCCTTGGACATTCATTGTTTTGGATCTGTTTTGGTAGAGATAATTGTCTGTATTAGGAAAATATGCAGATGAATTAGGAACTGGTTTAGAAACTACCAAGTTTCTTCCATGCTTTCACTATAGGTGTTGGCATTCATTATTTCATTTAAATGGTAACTTAAAATATGGTGGTTTTTCTTTTAAAATGCCAAGTTACAAATTAAATTAAAGTGTTCTCATGCAGATTACCGAGGAATGTAGAATCTCAGTTCCAGTATCAATCAACACACCATGCACATCACAATAGGAGTATCAATGCTTACACAAGGCATCCAAACACACTACATGAAAGAATACAAAGATGAGAAAGGAAAATCAAAGCTGATTAATGGGGTATGAATTCTAGCACACTTTGCTGAACTCTGAAATCTACCCTACTTTTATGGTAAAGCTTGCACATGGAATTGGTAGAATGACACTCTTCCACAAACTTCTAAAAAATATTGTCATGAAATAGTTTAACCTCAGGATATCTACATCAACAAAGGACTGCTCTGCTAACTTCTTGTGAGGGGTATTAAGCAGATGCAAGTTAATGTAGTGAAGATTTTTATTGACTATGGTTTTAAAAATATCACTTACTTTTAAAATAACAATACATCCAACCTCAGGCACAGAGAATGCTGAAATCAAATTCTGGCAGCTTCAATCCAACAAATGGCTATTGATTTCTTATAGCCTTTTTTTCCTGAGGAAAGGACATATTAAGTTGTCTCAGTATTTGTGTGCTTCTGCTGGCTAAATATCATGGTAAATTCCTCTCAGAAATCCATGACCTAAACAAACATAAAGGTTTTCCAGATTTTCAGCAGTGCTCTAGTGCCATTCATTTTCGAGTTTGCATCAGAAAAATGTTTTTTAAAAAAAGCCTGGTGGGACTGTGTCAGAAGTGACAGAACGTGGCTCTGTAGATCAAAAGGCAGAGGGCAAACAGGAGCCCTGCGATTGCCTGGCACTGTCCGTGTCACCTTCAACCTGCGACCTGTACAAATAGGTCACAACCAGCTCTGCAACTGAGAGCAAAGTTTATCTGCACACAGGAGCCTGTATGATTTCATTAATTTAACTCCTTGGAAGCAGGAAAGAAAAGGCATAATAGGTCTTGCCATGAAAGTCTGAAGGTAAAAGGGTTCAGGGGAGGGTAGGAAGGCTGGGTGTTGAGGGGGAGTCTGTGCTCAGAGTGAAGGCACTAACAGCCAGTTCGACTGCCATCTATCAGTGCACACAAATTTCCAGCAGTGCTATAGAGAAGGACTGAGCAGTGGTAATCATAGCTCAACACCTTTCCAGCTGTTTCCAGGTGGTATTTTCTGTAACAAAACAGAATAGCTTTGTGGAAGCATTTGAATCAGAGTAAACTGGTACTCACAGAACATGATCACAGCTTAAGAGAGATGCTTCTATTTATTTAAAGACACTTCAAGTTTTGAAATTCCAATGGGAATTCACAATCTGCAATGGAAATACAGTGTCAGGTTCTCCAGTACTGTGCATTTCCATACATGCCTAAGGACAATGTGACTCCTAGCAAACACTACAAAGGTGTGGCTATAGGGTTTTTTTTTCCTACCTATAGTTTTCTACATGTAGCACCTAACCTTCACTTGTTATCATTTTAGAAAGTATTCCCTTGCTTATGCTAAAGCCAACACACTTCTCCTATTCATTTTAATTCCTGCACACCTTGAAGTACCTTTGTCCATACTGATTCTTAAAAAGATTCCAAGAGCCAAGTTTCCTGGAGGTTGATGGCAGGCAGTGAGTATGAAAGGGAAGCCGCCAGTGAGCAGCACTTACCTATTAGCCATTACTTAGGGAGACTCCCACACCATCTGTTGCCTGAGAGAGATTTCAACAGAAAGATTACCCAGATTTGATAAGGAATATTCCCAGCATGGGAAGGACTCATGCTTAGTAGGTGGTAATAATATTAGTCTAACATTTAAAGTGTGTCAAGCAGTGCAAACGGGTTAAAAATTTTTCATTATGGAATCATTGAGGTATAAATTAACTCAGTGGTGCTATGCTGAGAGTTTGACTCTCAAATTCATATGTAATTTTCTACTTTGGATGAGCCAGACATTGATTGAAATAGTCAACATAGACCTGTGAATAAATGAAACTATGGAAGAGGAGGTGAAATTTTTCTGGGTTTACTTTATAACACTGTACTTACTTTCAGACTGTAATATAATCCCTGAAATGAGCATACCAAAGCAATTTGCAGGCAATTAGTTCATATAAGAAAGACTTTAGAGACACCATTGACACAGCAAACAATTGACAAACTTGCCAATGAATGTTCTTATGAAAACAAATACATTGAAGCTACTGAATTGGTTCAGCTTCTCAAAATGTCTGCTGGGGTCCAGACATCAAGTGCTGGATGATTTGTCACACACTATTCCCACAAAGCAACCATTTCTAGCAATTAAGTGGTCTATATGTATATGCAAATAAACGTACATAAAACAGAACTTTTTGCTGGCATTTTTACTTGTTCTTTTCCAACAAAATGCCATATGGAAGCTACAGAAAAGCATGGCTCCCTCTGTAATATATATATATATATATAAACAGAATTACCATTCTGTTAATAATCCATTTCCATTTTCTAATCTGATTTTAAGACAGCGAGATCACAACATCTTAGTATTTAACAATCAAATGAAATCTGGTGTGTCTAAAGTTTGTTATGGAAAGTTGGAATATTTTTTACATGTCCATTACTTGTAACTTCATTTGTGCAGTTCTATTTTTGAATGTGCAAAACTGCCTTAACTATACTGTTATTCCATACACTAGGTAAATCTGAGAAATAACTCAGGAAAGCAGCTATTTCTACCCTGAACAAAATACTGTGTATCTCTGGCTGCAAATTGCAGAAAAGGAATAAACACAGTAGCTATGCTTTTTTTGGGAGGTCTGAAAATGCTGCCTAGAGAACAAAAAAGGCCAGATTTGTAGGATCCTGAATCTCTGTCAGAAAAATTAGAGAAGATTTCTCTTAAAAAGGTTGCAGACATCTCTGTCACTGTGGTTTCACCCATAATACCTGACCCACTCCCAGTTATAGAACAACATCAACCATCTAGAAGTACATCAGGCCAAAGGCTCAGAGATCCTTGTACTTTACCAGCTGTACACAGAGGTGGACAAGTGGCCCCTGAGCCCAGTTCTAAAGTTTCTGCTGATGACTACAATGGAATTTGGGCGTGAATCCATTCACCTTCAATTCCTCTATCTAGAATGTGATAAGACCAAGCCAACAATTCAGGCTACAGTTGTGCTTACACCTAAATGCCTTCTTTTCCTGTTTGCCACATTTCCTTTTATAAAAGGCCATCCTGTGGGAATAAAGAGCTCAAAAGCAAAATGAAATAATAACCTTTTGCATTTCATAATGAGATATTTAGAGCACTCATCTTCCTTCACATTATCAAACATTTTTTCCAGCTCACAGCTATTTCAAAGATGTATTTGAGGTCTGGGCACAAACAGTGCTTTGTTTCTATATTTATGGTAAGGTCTCATTTCTTTGTATGTACAGATTACAGATGTTTTCCATTTTCAAATAGATGGCATTGCAACCTGCTTCATTCAGAAGAAAGTTTCCATTAGTCTGGAAACAGCTAATGTTGGCAGTGCTAGCTGAGCAAACAGTAAACTGGAAAATACAGCAGATGTTACATGAGAGAGAATAAAGTGGGAAAATTAACAAACATTTTTCTCCAAGCCTGGGCTTGTCCATCAGTTAGTTTCACTGTGATGGCTGCCCAAAAGCAAGTACTTGAAGGTAAGTATTTGCTACATAAACTGGAATTTATTGCCAAGTATTTGCAACTTGCTCTAGGTTGCAAGTGATGTGAATCTGCCCTGTTGAAATCATTATAATGGGATGCTAAAGTTGGGGTATTGGGGAAAACTACCATGGGGATTATCAGGTACAGAGAATGCAACCCTCCAAGAGAAAAGCCTTCACAAGGAATATAAGGCAGCTAGTGGAAAAAAATCCAAGCATGGGTTATGCTCTTCCTAGTGGGATCACACAAACATTTATGCAAACAAGTTCCACTACTTTTTGTATCAGCTTAAGATATAGATAAAATAAGTCCCTACATTAAGAATTAGGGGAAAGGAGAAGAAAATATTTTTCCCTGCTACTGACCTTGACTACAACCTAGGTGAAAGATTGCAAGGACACCACACTACCATGACTTTTTACACACAGCAGAGAGGATAAGGTAAAGAGACGGAATCTAATAGTAAATAAGGAACTCTATGAAGTCTTTTGGGCATCAAGAGACCTTTAAATGCAATGGTAGAAACAAAACATTGTCACAGAAATGCTTTTTACCCTAGCTGACCCATGTCATTTTCCCAGAGCATACTGATGGGCCTAGGCATGATTCTTAATTGCTTCTTGAGATTTTTTTACATATTTCACTGAAAACTGAGAAAAGGCAAAACCACTTCTTTGCAAATGCAGCTTTTGAACACGCAGCAGCATGACTCATCATGAATAATGAAAAGCCACACTAAACACTGCAACCATTAGAGAAAAGCTCTCAAAAGGGGATTCTCTTGTGAGATTCAGCACAGTGTTTATACTCGGAAGCTTGGGACTTAGTACGGTTATAAATCCTCTGGCTGCAAAGATACCCAAAGAATGAATTTGGACTTTTTTTTTTTGTAATGTCTGACTCACCAAAAATTAAACCCAAAAGGCTCAGGAAATGCCAGGATAATCTTATGCCCTTTCCCCCCCACACAGCAAGTATAGAGCTCCCAGTTGATTGAAAAATACCCAGAGTGATGTGTGTCTTGACTGTCATTTGTCAATGCTGCTGCTGCTGCTAGAAATCAAAGATTTATGTTCAAAAAGAGCTTTTTGGCAGAATCTCCCGACTGCACTGCAGAGTAATTCAATGTACTGAAGCACATCAACGGAGTTTGTTTTGCATTTGGGCAGGGGGCAAATACAGTCCTCTGTGGACTTAATACTTAGCTGTCATTTCCCATATTCTCTGTCTCCAGGCAACAAGCATGAACTTGAATCTGCCCAGACAGAATTTGTAATTATATGTTTTGAACAACAAATGCTTAATTTCTAGGTGCTCTTTACCTTCTCAGCTCCTGCATCGAAGAGATTACCATGCCCTGGGATTGCTCAATTGAGTCCAAAGAGAGTCAGCAAATTCCTGACTATAAAATTAGACTTTTTTCTAATTAATCTTTGCATTTCAAGACATTGTTTTGCATAGTGAAACATCACTAAACTCTGTCTATTGACATATTACTCTACTTAAGAATTAGAATTCAAAGATGCTTAAACTAGTAATAGATGACTGTTGTTTTGGCATTTGCATTGTGATCCATGCAAACTGAGCACGAAGATGGAGAGAGTCCATTCCCTAAGTGGAATTTTTGCTTGAAGTTCAAGAACTTTTTTTCAAAATAAACACTTCCTTTTCAAGATGTTCAGAATACACAGAAATTACCTTCTTGAAGTAAGAATTGCAGTAAGAAGAGATTAATTCCCATGTACATGGAGCTTTTCAAGGGCTTACAAGTAGAGGATAAATCCAGGTTATTACTCCCAGCATAACTCTACAACATCTCTCAAAATAGCAAACAATGATAACGTTCCTTACAAAGTCAATGCTAGGGGAGTAGATTGTATTTGTATTTGCATGCATCTTTACAAAGATGCTCACAGAAACATTGTTTTAGAAAACTACCCCCAGGAGTCTATGAATGAGCCAAAACCTACCTTAAGCATGCCACTGAAAATTACTTCTAGCTTTCCAGGCAATTTTGAGCACCACAAGAGTAATGTTCCTTTGGCTAACTACCTCAGTGTAGATGAGGTGCTAAACCCTTTGGCTGGCCCCTCCATCAGCCCAAGCTTGCAATATCCCTATTGATGCTATAAAGGAATTACATTGCATAGCCAGAACCTGCTTTAATAAATTTGATCTCCACAAATAATTAAACTACTCCCCTCCACCTCAGACCCCTGGAGCAAACTTTGTGCTGCACCACAGAGGACTAAAGCTCTTTGAAACCTCATGCTGCTTGACAGTCCCCAAAGCTGCTCACAAACAGACCTGATTCTGTGCACTGTTGACAGAACCTGAAGGTTTCACATCAGTTTTAGGTGACTTAGACTAGATGTGAACTGGTTAACAGAAACAGAGGGTCAGGCTCTATAAATTAGGGTTCCATAAATTTCAGATTCCATGTATTAAAGTCCTAGACACATTGAGTTGTTAATTACAATTTCCCCATGCTGCAGGATGGTAGGATCACAATCAGTCACTATGAAGTGTGTGCTGGTACCCACATGTCTCACAGTCATGGCACCTACAGACACTTCCATGGCAACGTTAGTTTAATCCAGTATAGAAAGCAAAGGGGATTGCTGCTATCCTCAGAAAGAATCATTATCACACCAGGACTTCAAAGAAGAACTGTCTCTTACATTAGATTCCATCTCGAGCAGTGTCTTTCTGCTCTCAATGAGTTTCATGTGTCTGATGATTGTGTCACTGTTGTTTCCACACAGCTACTGTGTCATCCCATATTTACCTGTCAGAACATAACATAGCCCTCTTTCATAGGCAGTGAAGATGCCAGGGTCTGATGGAACACGTCTAGAATCTCCCCACCCACCACAGACAGCCAAGCTCTACAAGCCCTAGCAGGTTTATCCCAAGAGGAACGCCAGTTTCTGTTTCCTTTTTTGAAAGTGCTTCCTTTGCTGCAGCTGAACAAGTAATACTAGATGTGCTGTTGGTTAACCTTCCCATGCTCTCACTTCTCCTACAAACAGTGGTTGGTAGAAGTTTACTGCTGTTTTTACTGATGCCACAGCAACTCCTGCTCTATGTCCCTCCTGTAACTCACTTTCTTTGTCAGAATGAGGTATCAGCTGAGCAAGCCCTGCCTCATTCCCAGTGTGGGAGCTGAACTGCTGATCAAAGAGCTTTCAAGCTTTGTTATTATATACCTGATGAAGACCAGACAAAAGGCCAAACTATACATCATGAAACTGCTTCTTCAGCAATTTACTTTCTCATCTATCAGTTAACTTCTTTCCTAGTGTTCATCATGATCTCTGAACCTCATGATCTCTTCCCTGGTTTATGTGTTCTTGAGGTTCCAATTACAATTAGATTTCTCCCAGAAGTTCAAGCATGATATATTTGAATGTTTCCAGAAGTGTTAACATACATCTCTGAGTTAGCCATTGACATGAAATTGTACCAAAAATAAAATTAAACCAAATTAATCAAAAGCAAGTAGTGAGCTTCCTGTATGCTTTCCTAATTTTATTTTTTTGATCTGAAATACTCTTTCTGAGGTTAATTTTTCCCTCATCGTCCTCATTGTTAGTACTAAAGCCCAGAGAAATGTCCCACTAACAATGATCATTCATCAGAAACATCAGTTTACTCTCATATTTTGTGTGTTTAGAACCATGACATTCTATGTTCTACCCTTCCCATTAATTTTTTTTAAGCTTTCAGGCAGTGAAATGTTCTGCATCTATCCCAAACTGGAAAGTACTGTTAGGAAAAAACATGAACACCCCAAACCAGGTTATTGTCTAGAATAAATATAGACAGCTGAGTTAGAAAAGGAGTTATCTAGTTACAGCTAAAGTTAGGGGAGTAGAAGGCTAAGTAATTCCAGCTAGTTTCACATGTGCTTTGGTCACAGTAAACTTTGAATGATGTTATGTTATTTAAAGTACATTAAACATGTTTTCTAACAGCACACTTCACCTGGTATTGGTAAGGTCTCATCAAAAAAGGTAGCACACACAAGGTATCACAGATTCAAAGCCAAGACTTTTATGAAGGCCCCTTTCACTTTCTTAGTTTATGAGCTCACCATTAGCACCACTGCCTGCTCAAATGTTTGTAAAACACCCAGGATGACTGCACCACAATATGCAACACTGGTGGTAACAGACTGCACAGACTGCACTCTGCCAGTGGTCAGATCTCTGAGTGAAGGAGCAGTTATTTATAGAGACACATAAGTGGGAAGAATATCTGTATTTATGGATTTTACATTCCTAGATACACTTCTTAGTAATATGCATGCCTCATCACCACACCAAGCACCATCATCTGTTGATGCATGATGTCAGTCTGGCTGCTGATTTAGAAAGGGCAGTAAGATGGGATCATAGAATCTTTAAGGGTTGGAAAATACCTCTAAGATCAGCTGAACTATAGCCCTCTGTGAAGACAGTCAGCCTGCTACACTCAGTGTCAGCATGCAATGAACTGAGAAGGCAGTCAAGCCACACACAGAGACCTTTTCTGAGAGGGACTAAATCACATGACAGGACCTCCCCTTGGCAAATCGACAGGGCCAGGCCAGTTTTAGCAAGGACAGCTACTCCTGAAAAAGGATGGTAATGGAATAAAATGATTAGCATAGGACCCTGTTCAAGGGCAAAGCACATTTGCTAATGATGACTATAGTACATTAGCCTGCTGCTGGGTCCTTGCCATCCAAAATAATTTGTTGAAAGATAAAGTTCTGGAGACCAATAAGGCACAGAAGCCTATTGCAACAAAAATAAATTAGAACAGACACACTTTGAAACATAGGCATCTTAAATTCATGGTGAGCACTTGCTTATGAGTTCCAGGGTTGTCAACAAAAATCAAGCAGCTTCTTGCACTCTCTTCTGGGCTGGGCTGGCTTGAATTTTGGTAGTTTTGGCAGTATTTCTTTATTACTATGGTTGGTTGCAATTGTTAATTTTGCATGGACATCTATAAATCAAAATCAAAGTGATTTTTTTCCCAACATTTATTTTATCAAATGACCAGCTATCATTTTAGGTACATTCCAAATTCAAATGTCATCTAAATTGTTGTGCAAGGAAGAGTCCATATTCAACAATGGTACACTTTTCTGGGAGCCAGGAAAATACCATTCTCCCCATCTGTCAGATGGGAAGCAGGAAATACACAGAGAAGCAAGGCTGATTTTCCTGACTTACCAGGATTCATTCACAATTTGTCTTGGCTCATGAAAAAACAGTGAAAGGACACCATGTTTATAGTCACATTTCTGGATTCATGGCATAAAATGAATGGCAAATTCAGTCTCTATCTGAAAATCACTGGTTCTGGGTTATAAAAGTTTACTGCTTAAAATGTTCAAAGTGGATTCAGCAACTGTCATGTGTCTTGTAAATACATTCTGTAACTGGTACAGTAGGACTGTAGATGATACTATAATACTGACAGCCAAAATAACCTTCTAGCCAGGACAAATAGTAAACCCTGAAGTGTTAAAATTTTTAACAATTGGTTCAGGAAATGTGAAAAGTCAAAAGGAAATTAAAAAAATATCAATAAGAAATCTTTTTAAACCGCTCTTGATAAGGCCATTTTTGTATCATCTAATCTGTCACTTTCCTGAGCATACTAAGAAATTGCTCAGGTTTTGTCATAGGTTTCATCATTTTGCTTTTGTCACTGCCCTGGAATTACTGTCCCTCTTAAAAATCTCTTCTCACATGCAGTAATTTCAACTTTCAACACACCCAATCACTGAATTTTGTTATCATTTTGCCTTTTACTGTCAAATTTCTGTCAGTAAGAAACTGTGTCTTCCTGAAGAACCAATTAACTTTCTATTTAATGAGTTATATTCATTTTGCAGAACATACTTTCTATTAAATTCTTCTATTATTCTTCTCATAACATTCTGGTCAGATTACAGCATCCCTCTTGAAATATTTCCAGCAAAATTGGACAATTTATTCTCGCCAACAGTTGCATTCATTCCCAAATCAGAGGAACTTTCAAACTCTTCACAATATTAGCCTTTCTAGCTACAGGTCTGCTATCAGAGTTAATATTCATTTGATGATTCAGTATGACTCCCAAGTTCTCCTCGGAACCTTGAGGTGACAGGGCATGCTTTAATCTAAAGAATTATATCCTTCCTAAACACACAGCCCTGCTTTTGATAGCTTTTTTACACATGTCAGCCTTAACAAAAAGAAATAGGATTCACTTTCTTACAACTACAAAGCATAAACAGAGCAGTCTGTCATTTCTGAATTGCAGGGGACCACAGCAAAGGCCTATTTGCCATGTGCAGGCATTATTATCAGTGAAAAAAAATATGAAACACTGCTAAGGAAGAGCCTTCATGATATACAGAAGTCCAAAGGAAAATAGAAATCTTCAGTTATTCCTACATAAGGCTTTGTTATTGATATGAGCCTTGTGAACCAGAGTTTGAAAGGAAAAAGCCCACAAGCCTTATATAGCAATCTGTTTTGTAATTAAGTGGATTGGAGGCAGATGCCATCAGAGACTCCCTGTAATCTTCTGAAGTGCTGAAATTAACCCAGGAATACTAATTTAGTCTATAGTTCTGGAATGCATGACAGATCTGAAACTTTATTAATCATCCCACATACACATGGAAAGAGAGAGCACCTGGTCCGTAAATTGTTGTAAATCTTTTCATTGCTCAGGAGGATCCAATTATTTCAAATTATTAAGTAACAAAATAATTAAATAATCAAAGTTGTACAAACCAAAGCATTAAACTAATTCCTATCCCACCTTCATTCCTGAAACTGAGAGTATCTAGATAATAAAGGTAAATTGTAAATTAAAGAGATTAGTCATTGTTCTCATTAGCTACGATTGTTCCTGTAAATCAGGCAAAACTTTGTTGGCTAAAAACTCAAATATTCAGGAAAAATAAAGAAATTAAAGTCAAAACTAGATTTAAAAAATACAACTAAAATGACAATGTAGGAAAATAGATTGTAGAATCTAACTATTTTAGAATTCATTGACAGGATGGAAATAGCATTAAAAAGGGGGGAAGTGGAACAGAAAAAGAATTCCAAGATGTTATTTTAGCACAGGAGGATTTGTGTCAGCTTCTAGCCTTTTATACCAAATGTTTTTGAAAAGCTCTACTGCAGATAGCTTTTACCTCCAGGAATTAGAAAATCACAAGTGAATCAGTACATTCAAGAAAAGGTTAATTAGAGAATTTTCTGCAAGAGAAACAAGAAGAATCAACAGTCAGGATGTTTTTCTGATTGAAATCTCTGTGTAACCATAATAGAATCCCACTTGCTTGAGTCATGCTTATGATCTTTCAAAGTGTGACCTATATACCACTTCTTGTATTATTCATGTTGTTTTCACAACTGGCATTTAAATTTCACTAACTCAAAGACAGTCCTATACTACAAGCATTGTACACAACAAAACCAAAAGGACCAGTAGGTAAGGAACATTTTCAGAATGTTTTATGAGCACTTAAATCTGCTCAGTGGATTCCATAACTGCTTGTTAGAGACAATTAAATGGGGAGATGCAAGCTGTGGTCAGTTTTGAGCAGCCGGTCAGTGCAGACGGTGCACACTGGGAGCTCTTGGCCTGGATCTTGCTCATCAAATACTGACAGAGGTAGGCAGATTTGCTCAAGGTTTATGGGATTAATATAGGATAGGAGAAAGACTGAGGATTAGGGTAATGTCTAGCTGAAGTAGGAGGAGGAGGTGGAAGGGGTTGAGGCTCTCACAAGGCTTTTTTGGAAAGCAGGTGTTATCAGTTTGGAGAAAGTACAAGCCAGGACCCGAGGTATTGCAGTCAGTTCTGCTGAAGATATCGTAATACTAAGGCAATTAAGAAATAAAGGTTGCAGTCAAAGGAATAAGGACTTGGAAGAAAAGTTACTTTGAAACCCCTAGTGGGAGCCACCACAGAGACCCATTCCACTACCAGCACTGTCAATTTTAATTGCTGATTTGCATATGGCAGCACAGAGATCAGTGTCAGGTCAGCTCTGGGAAACCCCATTAGTGCCAATACAGGACACTCACACAGCTCTGTAAACCCCCAAAATAAGTATTTTTCAGGTCAAGTCCCTGAGTCACTATCTGAACATAGAGAAGCTAACTTAATCAGAGATAGGAGTTGCGGTCATAACGTGTAGAAATGTCTCCCTTTCTAATCTGTATTTTTCTTCTTGAGAACTCATGCCCATATATTATGGAATTGTTCCAGTTACCTGCAGAAAGCCAGTGATCAGATCTCCCAGTAAACAGGAACTTGTTCCCAAAGGTCCCCAAGTCAAATGGTTACTAAAAATTATTTACTGCCTTTGCCAAGAACTGCTGTCTCCCATGAGATCTCTTACATGCAGAAGTTGTTCAATTTGTGGTGGTAGAGGGATACTCTTAAAAAATGCAAATTCATTTTATTTTTTTGATCAACCATGATACAGTAAGTATCCAAAATAGAAACTTAAAATCATGACCTGTATTTTATTTAAATATTTACAGAATTATGAAATTAATGACAGTCTAAAAGAGTATATAAGAAATATGCCTATTTGTTTAAAAGGCTTAGGTACTCTAAATAAGACACGTATGAAGTGAAACTGTGACAATCATGAAATATGTTCCATGCGCTTAAGCTGGTAAAAAGAATCACTTCAGAATAACATGACATTGAGGTAGAACATTTCTTAGAACTAAAGAGGGTTAAGATCCCTCAGCTGTGTTTAGAGTCCCATTTCCTTAGACAGACCATAACTTCCCCCAAAGTGCCTCCCTCTGCCAGCTGGAGGTCTAAATCAGTGTTATTAAAGGTTTTGATCCTTCTAGCTTTAGCTCTTCTATTTCTGAGCTACAGCATCAAGCTAACCAACAACAAACCACTGCAACAGTTACTCAGATTTATGGTATAAATTCCAAGCAATACTAATATAAGTGGCTGTCTCCTAAGAGAATCAAGTATTAATATGAACATACCAATTACTTCATACAGTTGGAGAAAGGGTATTTCCATAAAGAATGTTCCTCAATCTCAGCAGAAAAAAATATACACATATAAAAAAATTCAATATTAACTTCTACTAGTTTTTGAAGTGTAGACTATGTGAAAAGGTATTGATACTACTTACACTGGTATACAGTGTTCCTTCACTGAAAGGACAGATTGCTGTGCCTGCTACTCATGTTTTGGTCCTTCTCCCATTAATGACAGTCCACTGGATACTGAGAATATAAAACTTGTCATACAAGCACTGAGCGGTCATGATAAAATGACAACTTTTACTTACAATCCTGAGCTGCATTAGCCAAAATAAGAGAACCGACCAACAAAATTAGAGGATGATAGGTGTTAACTAGAGTGGTTGGAGTGTTCCTGATTTTTCTTTCAAACACCAACATTAATTGTGTCCAATTCAGTGTGACTATAAGCAAGTAATGTGGATTAAATTTCTAATTCAAACCCCAAGAACAGGTTTCTTAATGTCTTCTAACTGCATCAGCTGTATGTCTTACAATACAGCTAGATCCATTTGGCAGCAAGCTATTACAATACTTGGTCAAATGAGAAATTACCTAACAAACCCCTTTTCCAGATTAACACAGTGCATCAAACCCTTTTCAAATAGTCGTTTCACCTACAGGCTATACACAATGGCATTTCCAAATTTTCAAAGATTTTGTTAAAATAGTATTGAATTCCAGCCTTTGCAGGCCATCGCTCTCCAAGCACATTTGGACAGTGAGAAATCTATAAAGACCATAATGGACCTCTGAACCAGCTACATATCTTACATGCCAGGCTGTAGAGAAATTTGCAAAGACACACTTCAGAAATTATATCTAATGAAGCAGGACCATCAAGTGCAGATTAGCTTGGCTTTCCTTAAGTCACTGGGTAAAGAGCCTATTCACATCTTAAGAAGATATGACTAGAAAAGAGCTTTTGTATTCCCCAAATATTCATTCACGCAAGCAGATTGTTCTTTGCAATCATGAACAGTAATAAAATATTAACCTTTGATCTGCCAAAGTGTTTCAGAGGCCTATTTAGCCTCCAGAGAGGAAGAAAAGGAAAAACAGGAAGTTTCCACTCAATGTGTTAAATAGTCTGTAAAGGTAAATTTACATTTAACAGTTTATCTGACAGTTTACCACTCCTTTCTCTTTCTTCCTACTTGTTCCTCCTCTTTCCTCTTCCTTTGCATTTTCCAGAAGCCACAGTTTCACCTTCTTTCCTCTCTCTTTACCACATATTGGCACTCATCAGGCTTCCCAGGGCAATGATCTGACTCATCAGGACAGCAATATCCACCTTTTAGCTTGGTTAGTTCTCAGCCAGCTGAGTTAGCAGACAATGAGTGGACAACCACATTAACTGTGGAAATAAGGGATATATAGACAGAAGCAGGATGCCTCCTGTCAGCACCACAGAGCCAGATATGGGTTAAAACTTCTCATGATATTACACCATAAGTGAATACCAAGCAAACAGTAAAATATTACTAAGAGGATCCACTTCAGATTCAGGTGAAAATAAGGACAATAATATCTTTCTGATGAGAAAATGTAGCTATTAAACAGGTCTGAAATCCTGACAATCAAAACAAATCTTCCAAGAAAAAATAAGGAAACTGTATTAGACCAAGTTTTTTGCTCCTAGTTAATAACCACCACTCTAAGGTAAAGGGTTAAGTAAATATACAGTGCTGTGAGAAGCAGTAGTGAAATACTTGGATCTGTTGAAAAATATGAGTTGGTGACACACTGTCACAGGCATCCGGACAACTCCTCAGATTCAGCTGCTTGAGCTGCATTGCTTGGCACTCCACACAGCCGGCGTCAGCCGGCCAGAGCCCCGTGTTATTGAGATGACCTCCCTGGCACTGGGAACAAGCAGGGAACAGCTGATATTAACAGTTTGAGTGACTGACAAGCTGAGAGATTTTCCTCAGCCGCTGCTTCCAAATAATAAACTCCTCAGCAAAAAACAACAGGTCTTCACTGAAGAAACCAGGCCTTAATTGCAACACGCATCATCTGACATAAACAATCTTATCACCTCTGCTAACAATAAAGTTTTGCATAATCTTATCATAATTGGCGCTTTTTTCCATTAATACTTGGGAAGGCTTACGCAAAACAAATTGTATGTGGGATGTTTTTTGCCCACCCACAGCAGAGGATACTGCATATCTGGAAGCACAGGAAGGATTGCCAGAGTCTGAAGTCATCATGTTTTCATAGCAGTTTCAAGCTTCAGATAAATAGCTAAGCATACATTCTTATCATACATGTCAACATGAGGTCTCTTGTGGTCCCTGGACCACTCAGTTAAGGCAAGCCTGAGGCCTGCAAGGTGGCTGATTTCATCTCTCTGCTGCCAGAAGTCACATTTCCTATATCTTTCTCCTCTTGCTGCTTGTCTCCCCATCAGAAGTAGAGTTCTGCTTACTCCCTAGTGCTACTGTTCCTGTCATCTCCTGTTGAGCCTATTCAGCTCACTGACACAGTGGATACTCATGGATTTGGGGGTTTAGGTTTGTTTCTAAGTTTTCTTTTTAATTACTTTCCTGACAGATTAGCAAATATAATTGCATCACAGATTAATCAGATGAAGGGAAGTGACAGGAAAATGTGGCTGGAAGTGTGGGAGGAGAAAGCAGTAATTCCTCTTTGCTCTGCTGGGAGCTATCAGATAACATTCATCTCCTCTTGCAGAAAGTCTGAGCTCCAGCGCTACAGGCACAGACTGGTTAGGCAGCTTCTCAAAGGAGCAGCGTGAGAGCTCTGCCCATGCCTCAGGAGAAGGGGACCAGCTGACGTAACCCACACAGGCTGCTGAATGGCTTCACCACCTCCAGTCTTGTCCCTGCCTCTTCTACACCACACCCTCCCCAGCTCCAGCTGCAGAAAGAGTTCTCTCAGAAAGAATTCCTACTTCAACTCATCTTCTAGAACAAATTATCTGTACTTTTAAGGCTTCCACCAGTAGTACTTGGTACAGTAGCACTGGTACCCCTGGCACTAAGTGTTCACAAAAATATGTCTGCAAGACCCTAACTTTGCTCTGCCATCTTACTGAGGTCTCTTAGACCCAAACACCATAATTGTTCTCTTTGTGTTCCCCAAGAGCATCAGAAAATAAGAATCAGAAGAATATGAGGGGTCCTTTCCTTACTATGGACAGCACAGTACCTTTTTGGGGTTTGTTACTTTCCTGAGGATTTGGTCCTGGTGATGGGGTGTTTGTTTTCACTTAATAAAACAAACTCAAATAATGCAATAATTAAAGCTGCTTCTCAGAGCCCTGCTAAAAATTCCCCACACAGTTGGCTGGGTAGGATTAAAAACTGCCCTATTCTTAGAAGTGCATATCTGCAGCAGTTGGAATATGCTAGGTTGTAAGCGATGCATTCCACATGTTTAAGGCACCGATCCTGAGTATTTCAGATTCTTTGTGGGTTTGTTTCAGTTTACATTAAAACAAACAAACCAACCAACCCCCAACAAACTGAAACCCCTCTCCCCCCAAACACCACAAAATGAACACAGTCCTATCATTTATCTAGGCACCTGAACACATTCTATTAAGAGTCTCCCATTTGATATCACCACAGTAATTACACTTAAACTATTCATTGAAATGTGATTTTTAAATGAGACACAACAGAGTGTTTTAGAAAGCCTCCCACATCCAGAGGTTCATAAAATACATGACTAAGAATTGACAAGTCTGGGAACATGAAGAAGGCTACACAAAACATGGTTAACTGATTAAAAAATAATCAATACACTTCAACAAAGTTCACTGCATAATTTTAGAAACAAGGGGCAAGGTGTTCCATATGTAGCACAATAGCACTTTTGGCCAGGTTTAACTGTGCACATAAGATACACCCCTACCACAGAAGAGACACCTGAGCCTGTGCTGCATTCTAAAACCTCTCCACAGCATTGAAAGATGTCTGAGCAGCAGACGTACTGGAAAATATGATTTTAAAAATCAGTGTGTTAAAAAAACCTGAAGATGATGACAAATAGCTTTTTCTTTACTTAGAGTTTAAAGAATTAATATATTTATAGTTATGAATAGCAACAGGAAGGGAGTTGTACCAACTGAAACATAATAGTCCAAGGCTTTTCCTCCCAGAGATTTGGGGGGTGCGTCTACTCAAACAAATAAATGAGGTAGAATTTAGCTTCATAAAACTGTATAAATCTTAGATATCTGGATATTGTTTTGCTTCAGCAAAAGGACCCAAGAAGTGTTAAAGGACTTGGCTAGTAGGGCATTACTTCTCCAAAATTTGCCTTCAAAGCATAATTTAATCCCTCCTGAGAGCAGCAGATGTTTTGTTATGAACTTCCTTTAAGATTCTAAAATATATACACTTTTCAATAATTTCAAATGTATAATTTGATGATGGTACATGAGCCTTATTTAGATTTTCAAACTTCTATTTCTTATTGGTTTATTTTCTACCTGTAAAATGCAAAATCATAGTTCTAGCTGGAGAAGATACTGTCTCTCAATCAATTGAGGCATCCCCGATAACAGACTTTTGGGTCAACTGACAGGACAGCTGCAGTAAATGCTTTTATTGAGAGACCTTCAATGAAATTTATCTCCTCTCTATTCCTGTTGTCAGAGAGTCAAGGCTACATGCAGACAAATGCATAGAGGCAGTACATTTGCTCACTGTAAGAATATAGAATTTCCTTTTGTACCGAGGCCAAAACACCCTTTTCGTGTTTCAAACACAATTATCAAAGGCAGCTCATAATGAAGCAAAATTATCAAACTAGTTAAGATGAACAAAATGTGAATTCATGAACTGTGTGAACACTCTTTGCAGAAAGCATAGGCTATGTTTTCAGCTAATAACAACCTGATCAACTCCATTCACTTCAAACTCACGTTTTGAAAAAGCGAGAGCTTCTTTTTCCTTTCGTTTAATTCAATGTTTCTTCTCAGAGGCAATTGTTTGCTACTACAATCTATATCTCACTGTACCTTAGGTTAATTATGTGTTTCAAAAGAAATCCCAGTCCAATAAGCAACAGTAGAACTGAGGCTGATATTGCATGTAGAATATGGCCAAGGGAAGCCACTAGAATTCTGAAGACCATTCCAAGACTCAGACATTGCTCCAGAAATGAACAACAGAACTTGCATTTTCAGCTGTGAAAGTGCTTCTGTGGTCCTTCTAGATTTTGGTTCACGATATTGCATTCTTCTCCATTCCTACCCACTTTTCTGTAAGACTTCATAATGGAACTCTTTCACCTTGTGCTATAGATTTGCATCATTATTCCTAAATTAGATACATGGTGCAAAAGAGAAACGAACAAAGGAATAAGTGAAGCCAAAAAATCCAACCTGTATGACTCATTATAAGATACAAAAACATTTTCTGCATCACTCAGAGAATCTATTCAACCAAAAGAAAAACAAACTTTTTCTTAAAGTTGCAGAATAGGTAGATAGTTTCCTCTGGATATGTTTCTAGCAGGCAAGTTCTGGGAAACCTTGTTCCAAGAATCCTGCAGACTGGAAACACAGCTGTTCAGATTCACTGCTCTAACCTTTACTCCATGGATACTCCTATTGGTAAGGCAGGCTTGTGGGGCAGACAAAATGACAGCTGGTCCATTTCTTCTCTTGCACATAAATCCCATGCAGAATAGGATTAAGATAACTGGAAAGCAACCTATTGACTGAACAACAAATCCTGCCTAGCTAAGGGATATATATGATTTAAACCATGTAAAATATTTAAAGTGGGTTTTAAATACTTTCTTAATAATAGTCACCTAAAACCAGAAGCAACATTCTAGAAACCTTCTACAGGTTATGTCAATTTACTGGTTTAGATTAGGGAAGACACATTACATACTTTTCCAGTCTGTAACTAACTCACATCCACAAGTAGGGGTTTTAAAAACACTTAAGTAATTTTCAAGGATAAATTTAGGACAATATTTCAAAATAATGCAATCCCATTGATTTTAATTTGATCTTGAAACACAGATCCAATTCCTCCACCCATTGAGAGTAGATCCCATTTATATCAGAGTACTGATTCTGGCCCAAACCAGACATCCTTACTTCTGATGTAATCACTTGCTGCTTCAAATATTTTTAAACATTCTGAAGTCCATATACACATTTTCAAGATGAACTTCACAGAAGACAAAGGTGAAATAAGTTGGTTTTGTTTGGATTTTTTTTTTTTTAAAGTTTAGTAAAGCAGGCTATATGAACTTATGAAAGCTTAAAACAGAAAGACTGTCTCTCTAAATTCCCAGGTAATCTCTCTCGATACACCTAAGTACTCTTGCCTTTGAACTTTGTGTTTGCTTTAATATGGTAATTTTTAAAATTTCAGGGGCTGACCAAATGAAGCATATATTAATATTTTAAAAATAGAAATAAAATCTTCACTGGAGAATAAAAATAGGGTCTTTGCAAGTTTGAACAAAATCTCAGGGTGGATCAGAGTATAAACAAAACATTAATGAACCCTTAATCCCCAGTGCAGGTTGGGAAAATCTGCCCTCATGTACAGAGTGATTACATACTAGA
The DNA here is from genome assembly GCA_020086605.1 of Lanius collurio. Taxonomy (NCBI): domain Eukaryota; kingdom Metazoa; phylum Chordata; class Aves; order Passeriformes; family Laniidae; genus Lanius; species Lanius collurio. The sequence goes on along the minus strand of JACBWW010000016.1, from coordinate 7,472,226 downwards.
AAGGTGGAAATTGAAATTAAATATTGATTTTTATTGAATTATAAGGCTGTAATTTCACCATCAAGTGTCCAATTCTGAAGCATCTTAGAATTTGCTAATAACAAGCTTGATTTGCCACTAAGATTCAGGTCACTGTACCAATGCATAAAATGAACCCCGTCACCAAATCCTGCTGAGTTTAGTCATGTCAGTGAATTAGCAGTAAAATCCCAAATCTGCTGACTGACTCTTCTGCTGGTGTCCTTACAGAGACTCGAGTGATACTGAATGTAACAAAGGGATTCCAGATTCACATTACATCTTTATGCTATTTAATTTGCTTAGAATTTTTTCCACAACTGGATTTTACTAAGGCAGTTCTACTTGTTCTGCAAGTTTCCTAGATTGATTTTGGATGGCTGACTCCCACTAAGGTAAATGGAAAGGTCAAAATGTGCACCATCCCTTAAGGCACAGAATGCTGTTTTCAGCAGAAGTTCACAGCAAGTCAGCTGAATAAAAATCCAGCATGAGAGCCACCAGCACTTTAGATTCATCTTGGTAACGCTGCAATGATGATCCTGAAATCCTTACTTAGACAAAGCTTGCCCTGAGTCCCAGATAGCTGACCAGTAATTGCACAGATTAACACTTGCATTTAATGAAAGACCTGACTGCTTAAAGTTTATCTTACTACTTTAGCAGTTCTAAAACTCTTCCAGCTATGAATATAGCTTTTCTGAAAATTGAAACTGCCATCTACAGTGCTAATATTACAACAGGTTAAAATATAAGGTGAAATAAGATTAATAATGTAAATAATAAACGTTATAAATTTAAATAAACTTAGTAAGTTTTAAATATCTGTATATCACCAGAAGCATCTAAAAAGAGAAGGAGAAATAGAACCATTAGAAAAGTTTACTTCAACCGAGGTCCTGTAAGAGTCTGTTTTGGGCGTTTAACAGTTAAAGAAGCAGTGGCATGCTAACTGAGCACATTAAAACAAAGAGTTGGCAGCTCCTGAAGGAAAAGAGCTTGTGCTCCACTGTTCCAACTTGTCAGTCAACTCATGCCAGCACTCTCCTTGTCTGCCTCTCCTCCACACCCTCATTACATGTGTCTGTCTGGACTGATCTGCTCATCTGTTCAGGGACTCTTGCGACAAGTCAAAAATTCTGCCTCTTTCTGCTCTGGAATTGGATCAAATCACCTCAGCTTTTTTTTGTAGCCCCACCAGGAGGCTTTTTGCTTATGGTCTCATTCTCTTTGCCTTCACTACTTGTCTGTTTTTGATTTGTAGAATGGAGGAAGCTGAATTGCTGAAAGAAAGATTCCAGGCCATAACAGTAAGTGCTCATGATTATAATTCATTATTAAAAAAAAAAAAGGCTTAGAAGTAATATCATTAATAGCTGCTGTGTGTTTGCTGAATAATGATTTGTCCCAGGACAGAAAAAAAAAGACTTTATATCTGCTTGAAATTATTACTTAATAGTGCTAGTTTATAAGATACTGCTTTAAGACAGCTAAGTTGACTGTACTGACTTTATTATGGATTGTGTTGCACTTTAAAATTAAATTCAAAGCAGTGAAAGTGTGTGTGAAAATCACTACTGGACAGCCTAAAACACACATTACTGTCATTATACTGAATGTTTGCCTGAAGGTCAAAAGGCAGCTAGAGAATTCCAGAACAAATCAATTTTCACATTTCACAATGTGAGATTAAAGATTTTTTATTTGAACTGTGGAATTAAATACAATTTCTGAATTATTGATGATCTGTCATAAGTATTGCTGTCTGAAAAGTAAAAAAGGACAAGCTTGGTTTAAGCAAATTCCTACCTGTCAGTTTTCAGAAGAACTGAGTGAAGTTCATGCTGAAGACATTAGAAAACATTTTCAGTTTCTCTTCTAAAAGGAAATCTGAGTGATGATTTTTAGTGTGGGAAAGGAACAACTAAACTATGTTGAACATAATACAACTTGATGTAATAAAAAATGGCTGAATATAATTCTCCTCTGATTTATCTCCATTGAAACTTATTTAGTTACAAAAGGATTAAACTGAAACAAAATTTGGCCCTCTAAGATGAAAGGAAACCTCCAGAAGGATCACTTTCTTAGTTAAAAACAAATAATAGAAACAAAGGTATTTGTCACATTCTTAACGTGATAGATTAGTTGTGAAATATTACTAGCAGAATAAATGGTGGGCAGAATTAAAAAATACTTTATGAGGATCAAAATAAATTTAAGAAGGCATAACTGGAAATCTACAGGAAGCTAATAGGCTGGGCTTTAACTGAGTTTTAACTATGGCACTTGATAAATGCCAACAGGACCATGTATTGTATTTACTTCAGACCTGACACAAGCCCACAATAAGGTAATATGAAATGTTTTAGAGGGTTTAGAGTTCATTAGTTTGTTTAACTGTAATGTTGCTTGAACCAGGGTCATAACCTGGACTTTGTCTCTAGTGTATGTGCTCAAAAGATAACAACTGTTTTGGCACTGCAGAGAAGTCCAGGCCTTGCAACGTTTTATGCTCCCTGGGAGCTCGGAGCAGGAATGGAGCAGCATGCTTGTCTGATGAGGCTCCTGTGAACATACTCAGGTTGGCCTCCTCCAGCTGCATCTTTGCTTCCAAACATGAATACTGCAGAAGTACTTTTTAAAGAAATGGATCAGCCTCCAGCATCTTACATTAGAAAAAATAAGAAATCGTATTTGGGTTCTGCCTATGACTTCATTTATTACACTGCCTGTGTCAAGGAGCTATTTGCTCTCTACTTTCATCAGTCCAGAGCATTTAATTGAAACACTCAGAGTGCTCTGACTGCAGAAATGAAGTAGCCTAAATAAGGTGAAGTTATCAGCCTTAAAAATCTGCAGTATGAGTTGTCTAGGGAAACAACAAACTGCAGCTACAATAGCAAGCTCCTCAGTGGCTCTGCAAAGGTTTGTCTCAAGGAACATACCTGGGAATTTCAAGTGCTACCTACCACATGTTTGCTGTAAAGGATCTAACACTCAGGGCACTCAGAGCAGTCAACAACTGCACCTGCACTAAACCTTATTGGTTTCTGTTGTTAAATACCTGTCTCCTTGACAGCAACTGGTTCTCACAGAGCCAGTAGGATTTTCAAAGTCTTTTTTAAATCTTCTCCATGTAGCAAATAAAAAAGGAAAACATTTTTATTGCTTTTGTTAGGAATGTTGTTGTTATTAAATATTTTGATGCTCCCATGGATCTGAGAAGGAAACTTTTTCCTTTGTTATGTAGTGACCACCTGCTGCTGGTGTATATAAACTATAAAAAGTAAAAAATCAAATGGCTCCATTTTGTTAGCAAGATTTTCGTACCTTAAGTATTACAGCTTTAATATTTTTGATGCTTAATGGGTTTTAATACCTGCAAAATTATATGAAAATAAAAATACATTAGCTAGAACATTAGCTGCTCTATGGAATTTGACAGTATGTGGCATTTGCCTGGGGACCAGGACCACCATTTTTGGCACCACTATAGAACACTGATACAAACTAATGGATTTGGTAGACAAGATATTTCACAAGGCACTGCTCTGTGGATGCAATTCCCTTTCTTTCAGACAGATCCAGTTTAGAACACAGTTTATTTCTATGCACAAAAGTCAGGAAAGAGTCCCACATGTTTCAATAGGAGTGAAAATTAACACCAAGTCTTACCTTGCATTGATGCACAACAGAAAGAAATGGCTGAAGATGCTCCTTCATAAAAAGCAAATCCTGCTCACATTAACAAGAGCAGCAAGAGAGGATTCAAGGACTTCTGCCAGCAACATGATTATCTGCATAGAGCACAAGGTTTAATAGAATCATGGCTCCCTTTGCTGTCCAGGAATGAACATTCATTCCATTAGATGTATAGTCAAAGCTTCATAAAGCAAGACATGATGTGCAGACAAAGCATAGCAGAATACACTTTAGAAAGTGTTCTAACAGGTTTTTAAAGTCATTTTTGCACACAAGGTTCAAAAATATTCCTCATATTTCTTAGCTTCTGGAATTAGACTAAACTATATAAATATATAGACTAGACATATAAAAGACAATCTATTTCAACCTATTTAATTGGGATAACTGTATAATGGATATTTAATACTAACAACTGAAATTAAAACATTCTAGAACACCAAAGGATACAAGAAGAAAACTTTCAGAGAAAATGCATTGGACATAAAAGAAACATGGACCTCTTAAAAAAAAACAGGCAAAAGTTTCTTTACTGAATAGGTTCCTTATTATATAGGTAGTTTAAAATGTACTAATTTATGCCTTGATACTCAGATTTCTTTCTGCACAGTAGTTTATGTATAAACACTGATTTCAGACTGCCCAAACTCTTATTACATCTCCACTGCTACAAAAAGAGTATTCAAATTTACTTTTTTAGTCATATAAACCAAGTAAAAGTTCATTCTCTGGCCAAGAATCTTATTCAGAACTTTAGTAAAGACAAAAAGAGTTTTTCTTAAGAATTTTTATCATCTGTAAACACAAGATTGTCACACTTCTCATCTAATGATTTACAGGCCATTTATACCACGAGATCAGTAATATTTCCTAAGTAAGGAAAAGTGTCTCTATAGAGACTAGATACTATGTCTTCCAAATCAGGACTGGCAAAATAAAATCCAGAATAGCAGCCCTTGGATAAAGTCTCTTACAAGGGAAATGGAATAAAAATTACATATTGTACTGATCCTAAATCAGTAACTTTGTTAATTTTATTAAAGAGCATTGGCAAAACACAAAACCTCTGCACAGATGAAAATAGCATGTTTTTGAGGAAAGAGTTGCACCTGTTCTGTTTGGAGTATTAAAAAGGCAGACAAAAACCATCAAGGAAAAATTGTAAAGTGTTTATAAATAATTGCTATACTTTACAGACTGTGAGAGATCAGTGACAATCTGATGTTCCCCTGCTAAATGCCAGCACAGTACCAGCAGCACTTGGCCAGCCTTCCTGTCCTTCAGCAAAGTGTCCTTAGAGCCTGTGGTCCCACTGCTAATTTCTAATTTCCAGTAACAGTGAAGTGATTCAGCCAAGCACACCACATCTCTTCCTGTTTCCAAATCCCAGATCCTGGGAAATGGTGGAGAACAACTCCCAGCCTTATGTCCAGCATTTCCTTACTGATTTCTCCAGTCCTTACATACAGCTGGTTCCTTGTGTGGGCTGAACAGGCAAGGTTCTTCCTCTGTTTGTGAAGAAGTTAACTCCTTCCTAAACCATACTTTTCTGAAAACAGACTCTTTAAAAACAGCTATCACTTTAACAGAATCAAGCTGTTCTAATTGAAAGGAAAGAGTTAGCTTCCAGTCAACAAACATTACTGCACAGGAAAATAGAAGATTGCATTTACTTCCCTAAAACATATCAAGCAACAAGTACAAATGTTTGTTGATTGGCACATGGCAAGAGAATAGCCTATTAATAATCCTTATTAAAATTACTTTCCTTTGGCATGATTCCTTTCCCCCTGGCTGCTGAGGACACAAGGTACTAAATCAGTGTTTGGCCTCATGCAGAGGAGCCACAAGGTTACTCCATGTGACAGTGCTATCCAAAAACAGGAGTGGCTCAAGCAGTGCCAGTGTTCAGACACTGTTCACCCTTTTCTTTTTTTCTCTAATCTGTAATAAAAAGGATTAAGGTGGCACTATGATAGACCAACACTACTTTAGGTTTTTCTTCTAAAGATCTGCAGCCATGAAAACAGCCTGTGCACAGGCATTTTGGGTTTATTTTAATTGAGAGGTAGCAACAACATATATGAAGTATCTTACATTTCTCTGTTCTCATCTTTACCATTATTTGACTAAAAAAAATAAATTTCTAAGCCTTTGTTTATTCCTGTTTATTTCAGCTACAAGATACATAAACTCAGTGCTGGATTCACGGACAGCCCATTTCATTTAGTGATGTATCTCAGCTGCTCAGTGCAGACTCTTTCCTCTCCTAAACCATGTGTGGGCTGCCTTAGGAATTTTGGTCAGGACCCATATTTAGTCTCACCCTGCATGTACAATTCTGCTCAAATGTAATTTCTTCCTGTTTTCATCCCCTACCCTCCCCAAGACTAAATCATATTTTATTTTGCATCATCCCTACTTTATGGTCACTGACACATTTAAATGTACTTTGGAGAAAGAGCAGTGGAAACCATACCTGTGTAGGATCAAGTTTTTGCTGCAAAGAATTATGCACTGACTAAGCACCACATGAGTTTTAAAATAAGGCTTTATTTGCATGGATTGATTTCACCCTACTGAACAACACATAATTTTATTAACAAGTAATTTCTCTAAACAAAGTTTTACTCTTCTTAATTTGTAGGACAAAAGAAAACTGCAAGAAGAAATTACACAGAAACGTCTAAAAGTAGAAGAGGAAAAAATGAAACACCAACATTTAAAGGTAAGTGAAGTGTTGGATTTATGTAACTAAAGATAGCCTTGAGTCACACAGCATGAATAAAGGTTGGGGATTTTGGAATGCAAATCTTCATACATTTAAGTTGTGCTTTTACTGTCAAATTTTCACAGCTTTTTGGAGTCTTGCCAGGACTCCATTTGACTTTAATAAGCATCATTCTTTGAAAAAAATTACACTGTTGAGCTAATGTTACCTGATCACTTTCATGGCATAAAATGAGATCACAACCAGGAAAAACTCACAGATGAAAATTAAGCCTCACATTTCAGACTGGGTGTGTTTACTCTCTAATCCCACAACAGCAGCCTCACTTGGTACAGGCTGCAGCACAATCATGAGGTGTAATTGCTCTTTTTTTCCTATTAAAAAAATACCCCATTTATTTGTCTGTACGCTTTTTTCAGCTTGTTTAATTATTCTTTAGTAAAATAATGATGGTTTTTGTATAGCAAAAAAATAAAAGTATAGATGTTATGAAAACTGTTCTCAAATATGGTCTGGTAAATTCAGGATTACAAAGGCACTAAGAAACCTAAAGATCCACCTGTGAAGATAATTGGAATTGCAGTGATTTCTACCCGACACCACTATTCTTAAAATGTTTATAGCATTTTGGCAGTACATGTCATTTAGGGAGATAAGATAAAATCTATGCTTCCAGAAATATGCAAAACTTGGTATTTTGCATACTCTTTTCATTATGTGAGCACATAAACAGTTTCAAGGAAGATATATTGAATCTAACACCAGGACCGTGGTGTGTCTCCTTGAGCAAATGTGAGAGAAGCATATTTAAAAACAGACTCCTCTTCAAAACACACACCAGATCCTGAGTTTCATCCACCCTTTTCTTTTGTGTCAAGCCAAAAAACTGAGAAGCCATGATAAACTAGTTCACTGGGCCAGGCAAGCCAACACAAAGCTAGGCCCAGGTTCTATTGGAAGGTAGTTACTCCAAGGGCAGGCTTGCCCATTTGGGTAACATCTTGTCTAAAAGGGAGGGGAATATCTTTTTCCAAGTCCTGTAACCTTTGAGGAGCAAACATGGGACTCTATTCCTTCATCATAGTACATGGCTACATTGAGTACTGAAAGTTATATTTCAAGTTTCCATGTCTATAAATCCAGATGACTCTTTTGCCCTTCTTTATAGAGGGATAAACTGATCTGTTCCAGACAACCAGCTAATCCTCACTAGTGCTGGGTGCAGACAGAGCCCTAGGGCAGTTTCCTTACAGACTTAGTACATGTTTGTAGCTAAAATTAATAGGTACAATAGAGTTTTAAAAGTTAAGAAAGCAAAAACCAACCTTGCACTTTTTCTGAAGAAATTTTATGGAGTTTTTAGAGAGGCTAAAATAGTCCTAGAAAAATAGTACTGAAATGGTTTTCCTTTGGAAGAGAACAGAGGATGTGATTTCTTTGCTTGTTCTATGAGAAATCATACAGATATCACACAGAAAAGATTTGAAATTAAATCAGTCCTATTGCATTTATGAGGCAAATCAAGGATCTGTTGAGGAAATTATTCACTTGGAAAAGAAGGATCAAATGTACATTTAAATACTATAAATATATACTTACAGACACATGTATGCTGTATAAATACATACATTATTTGGAGCACACAAAATGTAGACTACTTTTTCCAACTCAGGAATAAGACAGGTACCTAATAACAAATACAACATTAGTACATGAACATCTTTTGCTTGATGCCCTAGAAGCTTTGTCGCTTAATGAACATTTATGCCTCAGATTAATTCAGGTATTTCAAAAGAGTCAAACAACAAAAGGATCCAGTGCATAAATTGCTTTAAGATAGATTTAGACTTCTAAAACATTTAAACACTGCAGTGAATTTTACTGAGGGGTTATTTCCCCAGCAATTCACTAGTTGTGCATGGTGAAGTCCAGAGCTCTGTGATCTATTAGCATAACTCACACCTGTCCCCTAGGAAACTACTGCAGGTTAGTAAATCTCACTGCCATAGAGATGTTCTTGTTAGATGGATACCACTGTTGTGTTCCTCATTTTGTCCTTCCTATTTATAACCCTTAGCAAAAGGTTTATTAAAAGGTCGTTGTTCTGGTTTGTGGGGTTTTTTTTGGTTGTGTTTTTTTTTGTTTGTTTGTTTGTTTTGTTTTTTTTTTTGATTGGACCTTTTTTTTTTTTTTGGTAGGCTTTTCTATTTTAAATTTCCATTTTGTCAATAGGAATCCCTGCTCTGGCTTCCCAATGACTTTGTTTGCTATCCCCAAGCAAACTTACTAGAAAGACAGAGATAAGGCATCATAACAGATCTTAGTTATCTGGTAGGACTGGAGAAGGAACATTTATTCCCTGCATGTGCACTTCTGTCACATGAAGTGATGATGCAAGCAAATACACCTATGTGGACAGGGCTTCACACAACTGCCAGGGGTAATGGGGGCTGCTAGTGTGGGTACAGGGGACACTTCATCAAGCATTTCTAGATGCACCAACAACTAATCCTTCCTCCTACCTGGATTCCTTCTCACTGAGGCAACAAGGGAAAGGACCAGATAAAATTGTTTAAAAAGTGCAGTCAGCACTGATTTGCATGTACTTTCAAAGAGCTTTTACAGTTTAGCTTATCAAGTATCAAGCTTCTGACATGCCTGAACTCCATTAGAGCTACCTTGTAGGTGCTGGTCACACACCTCCTTCTTCCTCTAGTAGTTAACAGTGTTAAACCACATTTTTTTGTGAAAAAACATGAAAGTTATTTATGCCTTCCCCAAAATGTACAGCAAACTACCATACTCAATGAGAGCAAGACCCACAAACTCAAAACACCTTTGCTTTCCAGTGCTATTCCAGCCTTGTAAAGGATTGCAGTGGAGTTATACCTGGAGCACACACTGTAAATTATTCACAGAATTTGCAGAATATTGTCACAGTACTTTTGAAGTGACCATGAAGCACAAAACAAGGTGATTACTTTCCAGAGTTTTATCACATCACAGTGTATAAGCATCCCTTTCCCTTAACACATGGAGCCTAATGCAAAATGAGAGTGCTTTCATGCAGTGCTATAACACACAGCACAACCTAGTTCTGAGCTAGAGACACTTTGTCATGGAAGGAAATGCTAGAGAGCAGAAAAATCCTGTCAGGCCCAAAGCAGCTGCTCCTGCACTGGCTTGTGCTGCTGCACGGATGGAACAGACTTGAAACAGTCTTTTATTCAAAGGCTGTTTCCAAACTACACAATGTGTCATTCTTTCAAAAATTACTAATTAAATGAAAAAGATTACATGGCATTTAGTTGGGAGTAGCAGCAAACTGCTCTAGAAACATAACACTATAACAAAAATAACACTATTGTGTCATACTCTATTTAGGGTGTTTGTTTTCTTGGGCCTAACCTACACATACAGAAGCTTTTGTTGATTTCAATTGATGGTATCGGTTTCTGAGGTCTACAGTGCCAGCCATGCTGTAAATCTCACAAAGAATTATACATCTATTTTTGGAGACACCAGTGCTAGACTAATACAGTTCCAACCAGGATGACAACCTCACTTTTCTAGAAGCCAGACTTACCATTAAAATCAAAACAGCTTGGTAAAAAAGGAATTAATAACTACGTGCCCTCCAGCTTGAGAACACAGTATATTGTGGTCAATAAGAGTTGTGCCAACAACAGCCTACCTGCATCTACCAGATCATGTAAAACTATCCTATTAAAATCTGCATTTATTTCATTAGAGCCTAAGACACAACTCTCAGGAAGTGCTGCCAAGTGATTCTACTGCTTGAGTCACAGGTCAGGACATCAGTTTGGAGCAACCTGTGTTTACCAAGATTTGCTAGAATCCAGTGTTGAGAGAGACAGAACATTGTCCTGCAGGCTAAGGCAACTGTAAACATTGCTCTTACATCCCACAAGTAAAATAATAAAAAGCACCACGGAGTGCACAGACTTCTCAATAAGCCTGTTTTAGACATACTTTCTATGACATTATATGTCAAGTGGAAAGTTGCTTTTAGCTGCAGTCAGGTCCTACATATATATTCCTCTGCCAGTTGGGCCTCAGTAACAACCTCATGGAAAGTACACAATAAATAGAAAAGTGTAGGAAGCAACAATTTAAGTGACTCAACACAGGATGCAGGCAGGGATTCCAACAGCCCCTGCAAGCAGCACTGAGGTCCATGCAGCCTTCTCACCAGTGCTGGCCACACTCTGCCTCAAGCAGCAGTAGTCAAAATTCAATTTAATCTGCATCCACATCCTGAAATTAACAAAGCTGTATGAGGGGAAAAAAGCAAAAACTTAACATGGAAATTAGACAGCTCAAGGAATCTAAATTATTACTGGAACATTCATGTTTAATTAAAGACTTTATGTGTGTGCTCCTTTTTTGCCTGTTGAAAGAATATTTCTAAAGAGTCCCAAACTCCTTCCCCAAGGCAGCAACTAGATTTATATCCCTGAGTTAGACTGAAAAGTGTAAAAAGGGTGCAAGAAAGTTGGCATTATTTACAACTTTTGGCCTGCAAATATGAACTTATCTTCAAGATTTTTTTTTTAATATACCATAAGTACTTTTGAGAGCTCTGATGACTTTCAGGTACCACCTTTCAAAGTGTAAAGCAGCTATAGGAAACAATCAGGGCATACAACTGAATTTCAGAATTTGAAAACACAGCTGAGAGAGATACACTTACCTGTGCACATGCAATACACCCATTTGTAAGCCATCACTCTACAGAAAGAGCTCCACAGGCACTAATCAGGTCAGGACCTAAATACCTAAGCTCTGGATTGCCCCTACAACAGCAGCTCTAAATACATGGCAAGTCTGCTGAAACACTAACCAGTCACCAGCTGCACGTGCTCCATTTTTCCACTGCCCCTCTTACCCCACACATCTTCACCAGTTGAAATGTGAGTTCACTATCTTAATTAATCTTTGTAAATTCCAGGGGTAGCACTGCATCACTAACTCCCTAGAGATTTCTTACTCCTACACAGTCTTCATTACAGAAACTTTTCATCTTTTATACCTCCTTCCAAAAGTTATGCAATGCCAGGATCCTAGAAATCGGGGCTATTGAAATAAAACAACTGTGCTTCTGACTGGAGCCTTTCACATGAGTCTGTTATATGCAGGGTTGTACAGCTGGTTTGCTTTATTCAAGGCATACACACCACTGGATCCACTTACCAATATTAATCTGTTATGGACAGCAGCTGACATACTCTACATTTTTGTTGGATGAACTAATAAAATGGGACATTGGCTTAAAAACCAAAATCTTTAGGAACAATCTCGAAACGCAGAGGTTGTTTAGTATTTCTCTTCCAGTGGCACTCACTGCAGTCAGATTGCCTTATGCTGGATAGATCACAATGCTGTGGCTCACATCACGACAGGTACAGTAAATGGTTGAATACCCTACTTTCAGCATTCACTTATTTGTCTATTTTTTCTCCATCAGAAAAAGGCCTTGAGAGAAAAATGGCTCTTGGATGGCTTTAGTTCTATGACTCCAAAAGAAGAAGAAGAAATGCAAAAGCAGAATCAGGAGGACCAACAACGGACTCATGAGCTGGAACAAGACATTTTCAGGTAGGGAAGTACCCCTGCCCTTGTGTCTGGGTTAAAATGGTTCCATCCTAAAAGTCCTATCTTATTTTGGAAAAGATGAAAATGTCAACAAGTGCTAAACACATGCAGAGTAAAGCAATCTTTTCCAATCTTTTTCATGTTTTCTACTCAGAACTAGAGAATACAAACCACAATTTTCCATACTTCAAATTGTAACAAACTGCACAATAACTAAATTGCAGAGGACTTGTTTCTCTAATTCCAGATATCCTTCCCATGCTGTATTCAGTAGGTATAAACCACAACATATGGGGCTTGCTTTGAGATAGCAATTGTTGAATCAGAACTTCAAAATAACAATAAATTTTGGAAGTTCTTCAGTTTCTCTAGGTCCTGGTACAGCCTTTAATACCTGACTTTCACCATAACAGCACTTCAGAGCAGTACAGGCTCCCTAGCCCCATTAGTAATACTTATCTTCACTTTTCTATGTCCTCTGTACTCAATTTAGTCCCAGAAATCCGCTATATTAAAGGTCTTTTTTTCACCTTTCATTAGAGTTGTTTCTACAAATCTCATTGCCTAGTGCATCCCTATCACACAGGCCTAATATTAAGTTAAACTGCAGAGACTGTCTCATGAATGTCTCATGTCTTATTTACTATGGACATGATTCCAGGTGCTTTTTAGCTTCAGTTAGCACTTCCCAAAGTGAGGAGCTGTGTACACAATCAGCTCCTTCCCTGGGTCAGGTACAGTAACTGGTACTACCCCTTAGCACCCACAGAGAGGATGAAATGTTCCTGTTTAGATTCTAGAAAGATGACTTTTTAAAGTCATCTTCCTCTATTTCAATTCAATAGCATTTTCCTCTCTACTTTTCTTTCACTGTCCTCCTACAAACACTCTTAGCAAAGCTGTCACCAAGATTACCTTCTCTGGTGATCTCCCATCCTCTTCCCTCCTTGCTCCATCTCTGACACAGATAATAATTCTCTTGGCTCACAGGTAGCAGCCTAGTGCTAGTTTGTCCTATAATTATGCTGACTTCTTGCTCAAAAGCAATTTTCTCTACAGAACACACCTCTGTAGGATTCACAGCTGCAGTGGTAGGAGGTAGACAGCATGCCCTGAAAAGAGCCCAGGAGGCTGTCACTTTGAAGGCATGCAAGAGGGCTCCTCACAACAGTGTGATTGCCAGAAAAGAACAGCATCTAGGGCTAGAATGGGCTAAGGAGCAACAAGGAAATGGTGCTGAGCAAGTACTGCCCCATCAGACCACTGGAAGTTCAGCTCTTCTCTAAGTAGTGAGAGGAGAAATCAGATTCAAAGTCCTGTTGACTGTGAGCAAAGCCTAAACTAAGAATTTAGACAGGTTTATTCACATGCCTTTTGCTATAAATTATATTTCCTACCATTCCCCAACAGCTGTTTAGCAAGGGCATCTAGAAAAACATCCACATTGCCTTCCAAATAGCATTACATCTTGTTTATACATATCCAGCCCAGTTTCAAACCAGCCAGTGGTGATACAGAAACCTAGGAATAAAGTCCACTAATAAATATAAAATATGCACCATTCAGTACTTGCACAGTGCTTTTGCTATGCCATAGATCTCAAAATCAGCCAATCAAAGCTTGTCTGACCTTTGACCTGCCCTGTAAATCAAACATTGCTAAACTGGTCATGTACACATATCACACAGTAGAAATAACATAAAATGAGAGGCTCAGTAGATTTCTTTCTTCTAAGCATCTGACTATTATAAGTCACTTGATTCTGACATACTCAGTTTACTCTGCTGATTACTCTGTGTGTGTTTTATCTTCAGTTAAAAAAAACAAACTTTGAAGACTTTTTGATTACCCTTAGATCATTTTTTGTTTCTTTCTGCTGAGAGGACAATTGCAATTGTAGGCAGATTATTTACAGTAGTGGTAAGGGGCTTGCCATCACCCTCCTGAATGGGACCTCTGTTTTAAAACATTCTTTATTTGGGAGTCAAATTGAGCTGGTGTATGTCTGCTAATCAGATTTGAACATTTTTCATAAAAGGAAGTGTTCCATTCTTTGTATCAATAATGAAACAGTGAATACCTTGCAGACAAATGGCTGAATGCTTTGGTTACAGACAAAAAAATTGCATTTACATTATCTGTCCTATTTATCCCCTTTACATGTTAGAAGCTTCAGTGAGCCAATTAAGCACATCCTTGGTCAGGGTACAAGCTGAATGAAGAATTAGGAGTCCTGTTTTCTCACTTAATCTTCAGCTAATAATACTCATTTTTGATGGGATTAGTTGCTAAACAACATATTTAAAAATGCAAAACAACTAAAGTATATTCATTTGTTTGTAATGTGATGCATGAAGGCAGATTCAGGCTATACTCCAGAGCTGCTAAAGCATTTAACTTACCTCAAAACATGTGAGGACTTGCTTAACTGCCTTTTACCCTTAGTCTGGAATTCTTCAGGGTGGTATCTTCCTATCTGCTTTTCATTCTTTTTTTTTTTTCCTGGGGTGGCAGTGATGCCAACACCAGCAGATCAGCTGGTGGCCAGCAGCAGCCAGGCAAAGTCCATAGATTTTCTTGATTCAGCTGCTACCTTGGCAGAGAAATCTTCCATTTAGTGTCTTGACTTCAAAGGTTTCTTCTCTCACCCACACCTCCATACTACTCATTCTCCCCTCTCATATAACAAGTGCTACTCAAAATGAGAAGGACAAATATTCAAAGGACTGATTTAATACAGCAGCTATGTCACACTTCCATTTCTCTCAAAAAAAAATGCAGCACTATACAAAAGGTAGTTTCTTATAATTGCTAGAATAGTTGCTAGATCCTTTCAAGACAACTGTGATATAATCTCATTAAAATGTCATTGATTTAGAAGTTTCTAAACATTTAAACACACCAGAAAAATCCTGGCCTAAGACACTCTAAGACACTTTTCAACTGCATGATATTACAAGGGCTTCAATTTCTTTGAACTATACAAATTGCATCTCTTAGAAGTTTTCTTTCCACAAATTCCAGTGTGCACACTCACAACACACTCTGAAAGTTAACCATAAAATCTGTTTTTGAAAGTATAACTGCAAAAGAGATACTAAGAGTCTAGATGCAATTCCCATCACATGGGAATGAGAATTTTTCTCTAAACCCACTGAACATTGAATCAGGTCTCTTAATTAGCATATAAAGTGAGTGTTGGTGTGAGTGTAAGAGTAGCTATAAACTTTAATTCATTTCTTGATCATCCAGGTAAATATGTGGCATTTATAATCTTTTATTTATTTGGGTTGTGTTTTCTCTTTTTTCCCACCTCCCTTTTTTCAAATTATCTCCAAGATTTTTCCTCCTCTTCTTTTACCTGTGTGTCTAGGAGTCTAGAGCCCAGACTGAAATAAACCCACAGTACAAGTTAATGATTTTTTTAGCTCCTTATGCTTTTGTGAGTTTTTAATGATTTTCAAATTATGATAATCAATCAAGTCTCATCTAAAAATGCAACATCTCAATATATTAAACAAAGACTGTTCCATAAGAAGTGCAAAAACATGGCACATGGTTATTACTTTCTTTTATAGCTGTCCAAAAAATATTCATCCCCCTCATAAAAGTTTTTATATTTTCGCACTATAATCAGTACCTTTGATCAGGGTTCTAAAGATGTCTTGGAGAGCTCAGGTCCAAAGATTTAGTAGCTTTTAAATATTTTTTTAGCATTTACTTTCATCTTGAAGGTATTTTTTTCCCATCTCAGTTCTGAGACCTGTGATACCTTTGTATATCAAAAAAAAGGACGTTCTCACCAACAGATAAAAGTCCACATAGTACCCCATTAGTGTAGCTCTACAGATCTGAGTTTAAATAGGGCAAGAGTCATAATTTTAATTCATATTCCTCAGCCACACAAGGAAATCAATAATGCTTATGTGTCAACCTGCATTCAGCTTTTCTAGTCTGATTACTTTAAAGGGATAACAGACTTTAATCACTCATGGTGACTTTGGTGTAATATTGTGAATCCTAGCACACAGTAAAGAAGTCAAAATACAAAAATACAACACTTTTTCCCCTCAGGGTTATAGGCCAACACTTCTATAACCATGTCTGTAACTTTGTCTCAGACCATCTAGCTCTGACTTTTCTGACTGTGCTCAGCAAAACACGGTGTCAGCTGCAGCTGCCTTAGGTCTGCAGTCATTGATTTCCAGCATGGATTCAAAATCAATGGAAGGCATATTTCCCTCAAATATGGAGGCTTTCAAAATGTTTTTTTTTCTCAAGTCAAAAAAGTTCTTTTCAAAAGAACCAAGAGACTGAAGTTATACAGCATTAACCTACAGCATAAGACATTCAGTTCAAGTCCCACTTCAGAGTTAAATCTGGAGTTGGATCCTAGATCTTCATAGAAAAGTGACTTCCCAACTACTCAGCTAATAAGGCAAATTCTACCTAAGACCCAACAAATACATACTTATGCAGAAAGGAGCAGTCTTGACTCAAAAGAATAAAGAAATAGGACGCAGGACACCTGTTTAAGTCACTGCCTTACTCAACAGAGAAAAGAACTTGACTGAGATACATTGCAGGTGTGCTTTAACCCAGGACAACCAGCATAGCTTTCTCCCTTTCTCATGAAGAGATTAAATGTTTTATCCTGAACCTTTCTGTCGAGAAATATTTGTCATACACTAAGAAAATAAAAACTCTAATCAGGAAAAAAGATACCTTAATCATTGTACTCAGCTTTAACACACAAAAAATACAACATAGACTTAACATATAAGGGCAGGGAAGGGAGCTGTAACATACAAACCAACAGCAAGTGTCAAAAGCCCAAAAGAAATTTTGACATCCAAGTCTCAATATTCCTTGCACATAGCAAAGGTTTTTTAAAAAAAATAGTAAAGCTATCAGCCAAAACCTAACTAGCAAAATAGTTCATGTTTACATGTAGAAGGCTTTGCTTGTTGTTCAGTTTTGTTTTTTTTTCTTTTTAAATGAAAATACTACTTTACACTTATTTCCCAATGTGTCCCAATAAGCTGATCTCCTATAAGAGCAAAGTTTCACAAGGTAAGCAGAACCAGCCCCACTAATGTCTGTATTCCCAATGCATCAACTCTACAGTGTTGTTCTCTGCCTAGTATTAAATCAAATGCAACTGTGATTGCAGACTGGAGAAGGAAATTGAGGCTCTGGAAAGACAAGAAATGGAAGTCTCAGCTAAGGAAGAAGCCATTTTAAAGAAATTGAAGTCTGTTGAGAAAACAACAGAAGACATAATAAAGGTTAGTGCTATATTATTCCAGAAATAGAATTTATTACTCAATCCTCATCATATCCAGGGAAAAGGGAACTAGGTGGATCCCATGAGTGGTTGTGAGCTTTTATCTGAAGTGACAGCAGTTCAAACACAAGGGGGTCAAGATGTTACATTGTTTAGGTGCCCATAGGTTCCCATTTGCTTATTTACGGGGGTGGGGGACCGATTCCTATCTTTACTGGTCTATAGCACATCTCCACAAAACAGAATTGCCACTGACACCCTGAAACTTTGCAGCTCAGCCAGAGACAGACATAACAGGTACAGACCAGGTGTAGACCTGGTCTATTCATAGTCCTTCAAGTGATGTGCCCAGCTAAGCTGCATCATGCTCTCCCACGACAGAGGTTATGATGAAACACATCTTAATGTTATCAGTCATTAGTTTTTGTCAAAAGGTCATTTTAATACTTTTTTGTCATCTTTAATCATCACAAAAAATACAGTGATGAAACTAAACTTCAGCTCTCCAGTTGATTTCACATACATATACACATTCTCTAAAGATACAAAGGGAGATAGTAAAACTGGAAAGCCAAAGTAGAACCTTTAAAAAAAATCTTTTAAGCCAACCAGGTTGGGCCACAGTGGGAGGCTAGGTTACTATTTAAACATTTGATAATATTTTTGTCCTTCCCTGTGGGACTTGGAATCATATGGGCAAAAAAACTCACAGACATTTCCCTTTCTCACTCACCATGCTCCAACTGAGCATGTTTCACTTTTAGCCCCTTCTCTGTATGAAGCTGTGTTCACAAAAGGTTAAAACTATCAGGGAAACCAAAGCACTGTCTAGTTAACATCTTAAAAGTAACTGTCACTTTTATTGTTAATGGTTCTCTTTCCCACCTAGTCTGTGAAGACTGAAAAAGCAGGATTTGAAAAAGGTACGTTAGTCAAAAGAATATTTTTTAAAAGGTTCTTGTAGAAGTAAGTTAAAACATACTAATGCTTTGTGGATCTGTGGATCTTCTCTACTCAGAGTCAGCAGACTACATATATGCCAGCATACCTGACCTTCCCAAGTATTTCAGACCTTCTGCACTGAGAAGTACAGCACATGCTGACACTGATGATGAAGAAAAGAGAAAAGGTACTGCTTCTTTGTAACTCCAGAAGGTGTCAATATGTACAAAAGCTTCCTACATATTGAATTGAATACACTTTAAGCAAAGAATAGACATTACAGATATGAGACACATTCTCATTTAAGCTGTGTTACCAGTTAGGTCATCAAAACTGAGACATGAGGGAGTGATACAAGGTATGTGGCACTGAGAATAACACCATTGACACTTCTTTCCTGTGCTTCATTCCTCTGCTTGTCATAACTAAGTACAGACTCCCTTCATACCTTTCATTTCACATTTTCTATCTGCACTTACAGCTGTTGGGCAGCTAACAGTAGTCTGGTTATCTCCCAACTACTACAAAGCCTCCTAACCCTTGGGAGTGCCCAAGACTCTCTGGCATCGCAGCACATAGAGCTCCTTCAACTCCTATTGCCCAGCATAATGCCGAGGGCCAAGGTTAAATCTGGATTTCTCTGACTGTCCTATAATAAAAACTGTCTCCTCAACAGCTGATTTTTTCCTCACAGAATTGGATCTAAATGAAATTTTGTTTCCACAGGAAAAAAGGGGACATTCAAAATAAGAATGTAATATTTAATAATTCATTCTGACAGATGTTCTCTATCATTGTTGGAACTCCTGTATTTCTTGCAGCTACTGCATTACCAGTTTAAGCATTTGTTTCTTTCAACAGCATTGTTTGCCATGGAAATTAAGGTTGAAAAAGACATGAAGACAGGAGAAAACACAGTGTTATCAACAATACCTCTTCCCTCAAAGGAGTTTAAAGAGACAGGAATTAAAGTCTATGATGATGGCAGGAAGTCAGTCTATGCAGTGTCCTCAAATGGGAGCACAACACAAAATGGGATGGATGAACTTGCTCCTGTTGAAGTGGAAGACCTGCTACGGCAGGCAACTGAAAAAAATTCTCAGTCTCCCACAGAGTACCATGAACCCGTGTTTGCAAACAAATTCTGCAGGCCAGTTACTCCTCAGAAAGACAAATTAGTCCCTGGACCAAAACCGGAAGGCACTGACAAAAGAGAGATGAATGGATTTAGCAATCATCAGACAGAGATCTCCTCCAAAACTGAGCCCTTTGTGGAGCAAAATAAAGAGAATGGGTTTAATCTTCCAAAGGTAATACAACCAAAATCTCCCCCCCCAGTAATTTCCCATTCAGAAAAGAA
Source organism: Lanius collurio (assembly GCA_020086605.1). Classification (NCBI taxonomy): domain Eukaryota; kingdom Metazoa; phylum Chordata; class Aves; order Passeriformes; family Laniidae; genus Lanius; species Lanius collurio. The sequence continues at coordinate 7,452,567 of JACBWW010000016.1, read as the reverse complement.
AGTGCACACTAATCCTGAAAACAGGATGATTCATAATGAAGAAAGAAATGCTGCACATGAGGAATTAAAACCTTACCAGAATACAAGAGAAAGACACAGTGAGACAAGGTTTTTAAATCCCCATCATCCTAATGAAACATCTCCTGCACCTCAAGATGAGGAAGACGTTCGATACAACATTGTCCAGGCTGTGCCTTGTTACGTGGATGAGTCTGAACCGGTAACAATGGTTTTCATGGGTTATCAGCGCATTGACGATGACGACACAGAAGCAAACCAGAAGTTGTCCCGATATGATGGGGTTATCCGTGCAGAACTAGTTATCATTGATGACGATGATGAAGATGACAGCAAATCTGAGAAACCAGCATATCATCCCATAGGCCATTATAGTCAAGTTTATCAACCACCAAACAGAAAAACCACAGAAGTCCCACAGACGAACACTGCGAGCAGTCTGAGTGCAAGCCTGAACAAGGTAGCCCACAAAAATTCCATCTCCCTGCAAGAACAAGAGGAACACTTAAGCTCACCAACACACCATGCTCATCTTCATAGCCAGGTGTCTGGAGATGGTACAGAAGATCCCTCGCTAACAGGTAACAGAAAAGGAAAATCCTGTCACTGCTGTTTGCTCATGTAGAAACTGATATTGCTCTTATCTGCTGGCAACTGTCTCACTTCTTGCATTGTCTGGAGTGTTTCAGACTAATATGCTATTAACAATAATTTCTTTGCTCTTGTTTGTTAACAAATACCAATCTACATTTTGGATCTGTTGAATTTTTTTGTCTTTAGCAATGCGCTAGTTACAGTATCAAAATTTGGAAAATAAACTATTGCAGAACAGCCATTCCTGTAACCTTCAAAGATTAAAAGTAGTTCTCTTTCAAGTTCCATTAATGCTACCACAATTAGTACAATTAGTTTTCATTTCTTATAGGTAACTAACAGCATTGCTACTTAACACTTCCTCCTCCCTCACTGGCATGTTTTTGTACCTGTCTACATTTCAACTACTTCCTAGATCACCCAAGTTACTCCTTAAATCAGAAAGACTTCTTATTAACTAGTTTTACTTTGTATTTTTAAGGAATCAACATTGCCAACATTGACTTGATATTGTTTATGCAAGTTTTAAGATTTTTTTCATTAACCTGAATTATTTTTATAGCTACTGAAAGATAATGAAACAGTTTTCATCACTACACAGTTAGTCCAATAGTACAGTTATTTTTGAATACTTTTTATATTCTATTAATACACACAGTATCTATTTCTTACTATAAAGTTTTATTATAAAAGTTTGAACGCAATAGCAAAATCTTTCAGAAATATAGAAAACTCTTATTTATGATTATGTTGCACTTTAATGCAGACAATTAAAACTGCATTTAAGTATACTTACAGAGCAGCAGATTTCAGACAGTACTCACATTCCACTTGAAGCAAAGAACACTCTGGTTGAATTACAGAAGAACAGGGATCCTGATCCCACATTCTCTCCCTCCAGAAAATTTGCAGAAAAAATGTAAGTTTGGGCCCTGCTTAAAGCCATATTGACAGCCCAGGAATTCTTTACACTACTTGTAAAGCCAGGAGAGAGGATGATCATTGAATCATGTAAGAACTTTCAAGTATTTTTGCATCAGTAGTCACCAATTGGGAAGAGGTGCTCAGTAAGCAGTGCTCTCAGGTTTTAAGAGTATCAGTATCATGGAGACATACTCATAACAGCCAGAAATATTCCAGCAGTGCTGCACAGCATTTCTGATCAATAAGGCCACTATACTTTTCTATTACTTGAGGACCTTTGCTTTCCTCGAGCACCCATCCTGCCATCTGTGCACTTCCCTGTGTCCTCCAGTACCAAGGGCTGCTGCTAGCAGCTCTTATGCCAGCAACTGGAAGCAGAAGTAGTACAGGCAAGATAAACCACTCCAGAAGTTGGTCCAGCCCATTATATTTTGGGGATAGTCCCTTAATTCCCCCATCACATACATATAGGGTAAGGGAGAAGGGATACACATCCACCCACCAGCAGGTTTCTACTGAAACAGGTAATTTATCCTACAGTCTGCTGAGTGGGTGCTCCTGAAGGTATCCTGGGAAAGAGTTTTCCAAGTAGTAACTACAGGCTGGCAGTACCATTCAGATGGGCCATATACAGGCCATGAGAGTTCAGCTGAGCATCTCTATCTGTAACAACCCCTGTTTATTTTTGTCTCCCAGAAGAAGCATCTGAAATGTCTACATTTTTCCCTTCCACTCAGACACTTCCTAAACAATCTTGGTTCTCTCTCATTTGAGGATAATGGAAAACAAATACTTGCTTTCAGAAAAGGGGACTTAAGTGCAAATATAGCAAAGATATTTGAGAATCCATCCTGTAAATCAGCATTTGGTCTCACCCATTTACTTACACCTATTCCACCAATAAGAAAATGGCCAGTTGGGAAAAACGGATCCCAACTAAATTACAAGCAGTTTGGCAACTGCCTCAAAAATTTCCATAGTCAGCACTGCTTCCAAGAGAGTATCTTAATGGCTAGTAGAATTTGGAACTAAGCCATATTCTTCTTTAGCCCTCCACTTATTTATTGCCACTCCCTGGGACATTTTTGATCAGTGGAAAAAGCCAGGAAGTGACTCAATTTTTCCCAAGCAAACCTATAATCCTACTGAGATTTCTAAAAGGGAAACAAAACCAGGAAAGCCTCTCTACATCTAGAACAATGTATTATACAGAGCTGTTTCTTAGAGAAGTACATTGTTGTCAAAGCAGTCATTGATGCTCACCCTAGCAGGTTCACCCTAAACACCACTAGAGAAAAGAGGGGAGCCAATTATTTTTGGTAGATCATTCATTACTAAAACAAAAAACAGTAAAACAGAAAAACAAATTCCCTCTGAAACTGAAGCTTTGCAAGGCACTTAGAGCATTTAAACATTAAACAAGCACTGAAGACTCTGAAAAACAATGGAAAGCAAGGAATCACAGGACAGACCAGCATGATGGCCCCTCACATGACAATTTTTCTTTAGGAAAGAAATGAACCTTCAGAACAAGTAACTGAAATAGCTAGAGATGGCCAAGGACACAGAAACAGAGGAATTGTTCTCTATATAGAGAAATATCAGATTAAATTAAGAGTTTTTTAGGCTCACAAACGTACAAAGATGTAGGACATACTCCTTCCATATAGCAACAATTTGCCTTTCCCTATAAGCTCCTGTCCCCATCAATATCCCAAAGTATGTGCTCTCACAAAAACCATACAGAGAAAAGGATGACAACACTATAATTGGTACACCTGTATTTGCATTGTTAGGGCTTATTTTCTTCTTTAAATTTCAGGCAAATTAGTTCAAGTGCAAATGTTTTGAAGATGTAATACTCATTAGGGAAATGAAAAGTCCTTGGGAGGGAACAAAAGCTAGACATAGTGAAATGAATAAGGAAATGCAAAACTAAAGCTGAATAAGCAGTAAAACCTACTGACAGTGTGGAACGAGCTCTCATGGGACACGAAGGTCCGAGGCTTTTGGCAGCTAGCTAGTCTAGATGAGCTTTTTTTCCTCCTTACCACTGGAAGCTTTGCAACCTTCAAAAACACAATGAAGACAGCTCCATTTGTGTTTAAGAAAGTAAAACACAAAAATCCTTTTCAATGAAGATTCATGCACACCATCTGTTTCTGTAATGTATAGAGTGAGAAAAAAACAGACTATGAGGTGTGAAGCATCAAACTGACTGTTCCCAAACCACATCCAGGACTTGAATCCTTCAGAATTCTTCAGCCTGTAAAAAGTACACAGTGTCTTCGTAAGAGCTAAGGTTAACATCAGCAGCTCTATGATATAAAGTTACACTCAGATGCTTCTATGATTTGCAACAACTTCAGCATTCAAAACATAACTCGAGTTGGGCACTTGCTGACATGTGTAAATCAAGTAAACAGCTGCTTTGACCCCTTGTCTCAGCACAGAGACATATGCAGGGTGAAGGAATGAGATACTATTTTGGGTGACTCTTCAAACTAACGGGTCAGAGTAATGGAGATTATTCCCACTGCATTCTCAGATCAACAGTGTGCTGGGGGAGGCTTTTACATATAAAACAACAGCATTATATTGCTGTTCTAAAAAAAACCTTAACATTAAATCACTTGCCTTGCAGTGTCCCTTTCAAACTTACCCACTTTATACAGTTACAGACAATAGCCATCCTAATGTTTATACAGGGACTGTTACTACATCAGATGAAATCAGGAACAACACAACACCAGGAAGAGAGGAAAGTTTTCTCTAAGCATCACTGAAAATGAAAAGGTTTCCAAACAGTTACAGCTCCCACTGAGGAGTTTAGTTTAAACAAAGAGTTTGTTTAATTATTCATGCATTCTTTTAATCTGTCAGCATCCAGTCAAGGGCAAAACCAATTCTGTGTAATATGCTAGTGAAAGTAACAGAAAAAATAGAAGATAGCTGTGCTATTTTTTAAATAGCTATTATGGGGTAATTTCTTAATATACTCACTTTATTGCAAAATTACCAGAACTAACACCTTCTACTGATTTCTTTCTATAACACTAAAACAACGCTTATTCTGCTGGATTAACCACCGGAGGTATGTGAATTCTTCATTTTTCTAAATAGGGAGATTTTGCTTCAGAAATAGAAAGAAAGACTTAAAATGCAATGGCTTTGTTTGTTTATTTTTTCAGCTCTGAGGATGAGAATGGCAAAGCTGGGGAAAAAGGTGCTTTAAGAGCTATAATGACATGGAAGTAAAAGTTACCACTCAAACCAGATAAAGCTAAGAAGACTTTCTTCCACATACTTTTTCTGGATCATAACGCTTGTTTTTCTCCTCTGTTTCATGGGCTATTTTGCCCTCTGCATAATCCAATGGACTTTAATGTACTTTCGGATTTGACCAACTGCCACACATACACAAATCACATCCTGGATTTTGTAAAAAGTATTGGGAAGTTACCTAAGGCCATAAATGCAGTGTATATACAAGTATGAAGACATGTGCATACCTGTCCTCACAATCAGAAATATGCTGTTGCTATATACACAGAGCAGATAAACACCCATCTCCATGGAACTTCATGGGCCACTGTTTCACATTAAAGTGTGCCAATCTGATTTTGACTGAAAATGCTATTCCAGCCTTCTTTTTGTAAAAGCACTGATTAATAAAAAGCAAAATGTGAGAGATGAGCAGGAAGAATGTAAATATAAAAAGTGCTTTCTAATTATACTACCTTGGATTAAATGCAAAGCATTCCTTTTTAAGTGATACCAGAACAAACCAAAACTAATTAAGCCAGCATATTTAAGTATTTAGCCACCTTCTAGAGCTCGGCAGTCCATTCACCCTTCTATGTTACATATGACAGTGGAGCCATCCTCACACCCTGCTCTCTTCGCCATCCCACAAACATGCAGCCCACCCACAACCTCACAGATAAATCCTGTGCATAATAATACAAATAGCCTGACCTCCTGACCATGGTTTCACCTCCCAGCTTGCTGAGAAAGCCCTGCTTTTCCAAGAAACTGGCTGCAAGACAGGCAACCAGTTCATCAAAAAAAAAAAAACACCCACAAAAAAACCCCAACCAAAACAAACACAACCCCCCTCCCTCCCCAACAACAGAAAAAAACCCAACAACCATACTGTTTAGCTTTCAGCTGGCTGGGGAGCTAAAATCAGGCAAGCCTTCCACCAGAAATATTGAGTTGCCAAGGGCTTGTCCTGCAGATGCAAACAAAGATGAGTTACAGGTGCAGCCAATGCTGGGCACTCTTCTCTAGCAAGTTTCAAGGCTCCCACCAAAGAACAAGTTAATTCTTTCCACATGATGGAGGAGGTAAGGGCCCTAAAAGAAGGTACAATCACACCTAGAAAAATCACATCCAAGTGAGATTTTCCAGTACATAGTTCTTGGGTGGAAAAAGTGCCTCATAGCACACCACACCCTTATATTCAAATCAGTCCAACAGCTTTAATTCACTAGGTCTTAGCCTCATTTGTAACACTGAACAGATAAAGCTCAGGTTGGGGTATTCTGGTATAGGTGACTCAAATTATACACCAGCAAAAAACCTAATATAATTTTTTCGCTGGTCTTCTTTTCAAAGCAGGAAACTGAAGTTACTACCTCATACTGAGGCACGATGGTAGTAATTGACTGACTTGTAGCCTCTAAACATTTGGTGGCTCCCAGTCTGATGTGGGGAATAATCTCAAATTTTAAGATCTGTCAGAATTTTTTACCTGGAGAGTGGAATAGTAGATAAGAACAAATAAATTTTATTATAGTACACTTCCTCTATGTCTACCCTGTTGTTTGTTGTTATTGTTTTATAGTGGTTTTTTTCCTTATGCTTCTGCTGTTATTTGCTAGTTGTGATAGCAGAAGGCTTCACCCTCAACTCTTAAGGATACACTGAAAAACGAGAGTAGGTGAGTGATAGGAAGAATTCAGGAGCAGTTTTTGTAACAGCAGCAGACAGCTATGGATACTCATCCTCTGCCTCCCCCAACAACCTGTACTATTAAATAATACAGAAAAGGGTCCAACTACCATCACAATATGGTAAAAGTAGTTTAAAAGAAACACTGAAAAGTTTTGTGCTTCTGGAAAGCAGAAGTCATCTGAGTGCTACAGCTCTAGAGCTTTCCTGCATCCTGTATCAAAAAGAACAGAAATACAAGGTGGAAAATCATATTTTTCAAATGGCAGTAGAGATGCCATGCAAAACTCTAACCATTAAAGCCAAGTTATTTCTAAAGTCAGCAAGGCAAAAGTCTCTCTGAAGCAAGGCCAAAGCTAGAGCCCTCAAGTGCAGTACCATTTGTGTGGGATCATTATCATAAACAGCTGGTTCAGTGATGCAATCTTGTGGTTTACATTATGTAAAGTCACTTTTGCACAGCACAAGGAAGACCAAGAGAAGCTAGACAGTGGTTGAACTACGTCAAGTATGAACTAAAACAGCTGGTTCCAAGCATGTTCTGAAGATGTCCTGTGCTGCTTCCTCAGGTATACGCAACAGTTTCTCCCTTTACACAAGCCCCTTAGACAAGCTGGAATCAGATTTATGGGAGCAAAGCATTTCTCAGGCCTACTAGCAGATCAACCCTGTTAACCATCCTTCTATTCACTCACATTCTTCTTATTTCAGCCTGCAAAAAAAAAAAGGTCTAGAGCCACCGAGGTACTAACTTCTGCATAGAAACAGAGAATACTGCAGTTTTTCCTTAAGCATTGCTGTTCATCTTTGTCTGGAAAAGGATATACCCAAATGACAAAAGAAAACCATCCCTACCTGCTCAAACAAAAGCTTAAGCATAGCTATCAAGCAAACACCCATTCCACAACGACTATATGCATGAGCTGGCTTGAATTTAAAGATCGATTTTCTTCATAAAGCATGAAAATTTTCCAATAGTTCATTTAGGAACACTTCCTATTTTGGAAAACCCTCACATGTCTCAGCCCCTCACTGACAGTTTACAAAAAGCAAGCAAAAAACAGTAGTGCTGTAATTTGAACACGGGCGCCACACAGTGTTGCAAACTGTGACAGAATGCACAGAGCAGGCAGTCTTCTCTTCAGCCTTCTCCGGGTGAAGGAAAAAACATGGCCATTATTACACTGAACTGGGCATCTCCCCATCTTTGATTTTTGACAAAACAGAAAAAAATGTAGCACTCAGTGTGAGAAGGAGAAATTAAGTACACCTTTCCCTGGTTCTTCCTGAAGCCTGAAACATCAACTAGCTAAAAATTACTTCAAGTGAAACAAAGTAGCAGTGAATTCCATCATGTTGGAGTTATGTGCACCAATTAATTTTTGTTCAAAATGCAGGCAAAGAATGTGATTTGTAGCTAAGCCAAAAGCAGATGACCAGTATTTGGAGGCTGCACCTAACAACTTAATTGAAACAGTAAACTACTTGTGAGACTGATCACAAATTTCTACCTGTTACATATTTTCCTGTCAATATCAAACACTTCCACAGATTTTTTTCAAAGGAGTATAACCAAATCTTTGGAAGACACTAGAATACAAAGCCACATTACTTCCTCTTACTAGTCATGCAGAAAAAGGGCAGGGGTGGTGGTGTGAACAGAAATGATGTAAAATTAGCAAGTCCTTCAATCAATTAAGTTACAATACTGCACAAAAGGGCTCCTGTAAGAAACTAGACAATACTGCAAGCACTGGGAAGAAAGAAGTTACCCAGAACAACTGCCATTTTTAAAGTTGCATTACATGTGGAACAAGGAAATTTTTTTCTTCTTGAGGAAAAGAAACTGCATTAAAATGTGAAACTATTTTAATGTTCAATTTCAACAATAGTTTCTCCAGGAAGGATTTAGATAGCTTTAATTTACAAAATAATATCTACAAAAACCAGACCATTTTGCTGCTAGGCAAGACTTTTCCAGTTTCCATTTTACAGCATTTTCACATTACTAAAAGGGACAAGAACTTTTATTGAGATATTTACATTCATCTTTTAAAACCCATGTTCATTGTCACATGTAAAAGAAACAATCCTTAGTACAGCTATTGGATTACAGAAAGAATCTGGCATTAACCTTAATTTAAAAAGCCATCAATCATGCATAGGTTGAGTGATTTTTCTTCTATAAACTCACAGTAGACAGAAGAGTCCCACAGAACTTTAACAGTAGAGGAGCCTGAGATTCCCAGGCTTTGGAGATCAGAGTTCTCTAAAAACCCCTCACACTCACACAATTGGCCCCATGCTTCTTGCCCTTCAGCCTGGGTCATGACTCATTTCTTCATAGTGCCCCTTTCCCAATCTGCCCATGACTTTTTTAAGGGGGATGATTCAGCTCAGACTCACTCACAGTCAGCTGCTGCTGACAAAGGGATTAATTCCAGCTCCATAAACACCCTTATGGCTAAATCAGGTATCTGAGCAGCCAAAAAAATCACCGACTACAAACGAACGTGTAGGTTCCTGAGTATTACCTGTCCACGCAACAGGCACTATGGACTTGGGAAGGTGGAGGAATGCAAAGCACCAGGCAGCTTTAGGAACTGCACAGAACCACCACTTGACCCACACCTACAAGTATTTTACAACTGGCCATACTTGTAGAGATGTTGCTCTAAGTCTATACCAAGTCAGGTCTCACTACTTATTATTCTACTCAATACTCCCAACACCTTCATTCCCAGCTATCTTAGTAGTCCTAGCCTAAAAATATATTTTGAATTGTTACAACTAAAAATCTATACTTTTCAGTAAGAAAAATGAAGATGTGTGGGAGAAAGCTGTTCAGAGCCACAAAACACAACTGCAAAGCATTGTAACTGCACAGCATATTAAGGTTTCATTTCCAAAATGCCATGTCAAGAGTATCCTTCTGTACCAAGGCAAACCATGAACCAAAGAAGTTAAGCAATACAGTGTCTTTCTTGTCTCTGTACATAGTTCATATATTTAGAGAAATCTTTTGTTGACTAAAAGATTGCCCCAGTATTCTTTCAGATTAGAACTGTTACAGAATTCTGGTAGTTCTGTCTACTAGATATGCCAGATCACTTAACACTAACAGAAGCTGCTTTGTATGAAGTCAACCTAGCTCCCAATTTACGTTTTGCTCAATAGCACAAATACAACTGCAACATTCCAGAGCAAGTATTTTCACTTCCATTAAAGCATCTATTGGCATAAACCCATCTTATTCCAACAGTCAAGTAATTCAGAAGTCATAAGCAACCAAAGGCACTAAAACAGAAATCCATAAAAAAAGAAAGGTTCTTCTTAATTTGACTTTCGCATAAGTTACAATAGGTTATAATGCATGTATATTGAAAACATGTCTTCTCTTCAAGGTTTAGAAGCACCAAGAGGGATGAGACAGAGCAGTATTTTGAGTGAGGTAATGGTGGTTTTACTAAAGGACTGAAGTTCCTAAACTCCTATGCTTGTGTAAGTACACTGCTCTTGAGCAGACAGTGGTTTTTGCATTTTTCTTTTATCTATTTAGCTCGTGCATCAACCTGCATTTGTGACAATTTTTCACTAAGTTTTGTGGTTTGTCTGGTTGGGGGTTTCTTTATGCACAAAACTATCAAGAGCAGAAGTTGGCCTGTCACATAACATTAGAACACAGTAAAGTGGACAGATTGATTCAGATCAGTCATATCTTACCAGTTCCCCCACAATATTCACAAAAGGTTTAGGGAACTGACTACCATAATAACATTTTCAGTACACCTTCTCAGTCTTCCTTTAACCCATAAGCTTCAATCAAATTAACTAGTGTGCTTAAAAAAATAGAGATTTCATTCCTTACTCAGGCAAAGGTTTCTATTAAAAGTCCCATGAGAAGACAGCTTTTGTAGGACTGCAGGATTCCTCTCTACATTTGAATGCCAGATCTCCCTGAGTGTGACATGCACGTGCTGTTATTCTTCAATTACATCTTCAGGCACATGTTGAGAAAACAGTTGTTATAAAAAGTATTCTTTGCAGATTTTTCAACAGCACAGTATTTAATCACAAAATTCTCAAATACTTATTTCATACTTGGTTGATTGCTATCAGGAAGGCAACAAGGAATACTATATTTCCACAGACATAGATGGTTAACACAATCTGTTTAAACATACAACCCTGCAAGAAAAGGGAAAGAAAAGTCATCAGCCTTTTTATTTGTTTAAACAAAGAATCATCCAATTTCACAAGTTAGTTACCAAATTGTGACTCACCTCTGCTTCTGCAGATGTGAGTGACTGCAGTATCTGTACTCTGTCATCCTCTATCACTTCAACTGTTCATGGGAAGAAAAAGAGAAGTCAAGTCTGCCCTTAAGAGGAAGGAGGGTTTCATTTTTATACTGCAGAAGTCTTGATCCTGTTACTAAGTCTTATGCAGCATGAAATCTGAAAAGGACTTGGAAGTCTCATTTGACATTTCATGACCTGTTACTATCATGCTCACAGCAGAAATGAAAAATTTTTCTGCAGCTGACCTACAAAAAGTAAATTCTGGATGTTGATGTGAGAAAAAAATTTGTCTCCTTTGCTAGACTGAATAATCAAAATACTGAGTTTTTGAGCTAATACCTTTTCCTTTTACATTGTAACATAACTGGTTTTAATTATTATTTTCATTAGCAAACATAAGAACACTCATTGTCCAAAAATTTCAGGATAATTCTCCTATTTCTCGGAAGTAATTACTGCAGTTAAAATTAAATTCACATCCTTTATAATCATTTCTTCACATGCCACCTTACACAGACTTAATAAACCACTCTTCAGTACTGCAGATGCCTCATCTCAGCCTTAGGACATTCACATGTGCACAGTCACCTCCTCCCTGTGACACCAGCCACTGGTGCTAACAATTTCCAATGAAGTTACTACCCATCGCTTCACTAGACATACTGCAGTCAGGATTTTACTTTCCTTCCCCTGGTCAGGCAAATGGCAAGCATTCAAGCTTGCTCCTGCAATAACAGCAATTTGACAACAATTAAATGCAGATTAAATCTGCATGAGTTAACCTGGATTTAACATACCCAACTGAGATTAAAATTATGGCCAAAAATAAGAGATTCTCAGAAATACATGTTTCAGTCTGCACATTTCAGTCTCCTATGAACTGTAGTTTTCTGAGAAATGAGAAGATACTATTTAAAATAGCACAAATCCCACCTTTCTAGAACACTTTTGTCTTGAAAACTGGTTAATTTCCATATTTCCATTAATTTGTCTACAGAAGATAGGACACTACTAAAGAGTTACTCCCTTTCAGCTTCCAAGTTAGAGGCTAAAGAACACCTCCTGAAATTCAGCCAGGTTTTATGCTCAGCAAGCAAGGCAACAACAAGAGTTTTGGTGGGTTTGTACCTTTACGAACGAGACAGTAGCTGTGTATTTCCAGAAGGACATCAGTACCAACATGCCAAGCCACAAAGCCAATCATTGTATAGGTGTCCCACGGATCTGGCAGGTCAAGTGCTGGCAGATCCATTCCCAAGAACATAGTTACCACTAGTCAGTAAAAACAAGATAAAAACACCAGTAAGAATGTTGTGCCAATATACTTTAAAAAGGCTCTCAAAGGTTTGTAAATAGATTTCCCATGTATTACCTAAAAGTGCTTGAAGAATGAGGTTAAAAGAGTTCATAGAGCAGCAAGTTGTTGAGGGTTTTTTTGGTAGGGGGAAAGGGGGTTGTTTGAATAGGGTTGTTTCGGGGTTTTTTTGTAGTGTGAGGGCTGAGACAGGAAGAAAAGGAAAAGGCCAAGATGGTTTTCAACCTGCTTAGTGGCCCTATCACATGCCAGCCACATAAATACTAGCATTTGTGACTACCAACAAGACCAGTCACCCAGTATAAGTACTTAAGATTCCTGTGGAAGCTTGCCTCTATTAATAGAATTAAACCCAGCTTCTGAGTCTGTAAGTGAAATTCCTATCTCCCATTAAATAACAATGAACTATGCTACTGTAAGAACACTACTCTTATATCTTCCAAGACAAAAAAAAAATATGAAGTAAGAGCAGGTCCTCATTACAGAGTTATTTCAGATTAGTCAGTAATTCCTTCGGTTTTAAAGTTACTTTTTCTCTAAGTTGCATCCAATAGCCCCTTAAAACTCACACAAAAGATGGCCAACAAGGAAAAGGATCTTCAGACATGCCTGGACTGGATGTCCATAGATATTTTAGATGAACAACAGCCCAGACAAAGGACAAAGCTCCTTTAAATCAGTTAAATGAGAGTTACAAGAGTTACTATAGTTACAACTATTACTTCTACTCACCAGCTAATATTCTAGCTGTTGTACCAGTACTCCAGTGAAACCAGTTAAACAATTGCCTCCTACAAAATAATGAAACACATTTTATTGATTACATAGTTGGGGGAAGGGGGCAGAAGTCAAAGAATATTTTTGCTTCCTTTCAAGTTGTAAAAACTTTCCAATGTAAAAAGAATTTTTAAAGTAACAGTCACATGTAATTCCTGTGGCTGTAACTTGATGAGTCAGTTTTACCTTGGTGCGTGACGAGATGGTCTGAAACCTGCCATAAGTGGTTGAAAGATTGCCAAAGCCATCACAGCACAGCCAAGATAAGGATGAAAACCTGCTTGCTAAACAGAGGACATTTTTCTTAAATATAATATCTACATAAACAGAGAGAAAATATACCAGAAAGTTGCAAATTTTATTTATCATTATATTAGTAAGTTACAGTGGAGCAGCACTGGCAGAGACAACAGGACACAAGAAGCTGCCCTGCAGCCAGATGGAGATTGTTTGCCTTGGTAGCAGACACACTGGTATATCTGCTCAAGGTTTGTCCCACCTTTTTGCTGCATTGAGAAATTCTATCAGCTGAAGAGCAGACTAATATGACTGCAGAAACCATAGACCAAGCTCTCCAGCCTCAATCCTGTGTCTTCAGGATAGGCCTACTTTATAACTCATCCCAGCACTGGTCTTCTCTCTCACCCAAAAACATCTTATTCAATTTCCCTAGTTCACACCTGTAACTGTATTCTCCCACCTTAAATTCAGATACTCTCTCGACTTTCCAACTTTTTGCCACCTTGCATCAGAGTACAGGTGACAGCAAGAGGTATGCAATCTCCATCTAGATACTGCTCCAGACTAAACTTATCACTGGATGCAGTCATGACTGAGTTCACAAAAACACTTATTCCAGCAGGTTTACCATGCAAATCACACCCCCTTACTCTCCTTCATATTCTCTAAAGAAACAGTAAGACCAAAGTAGTACATAGAGAAACTGTGAGAAAGGAATTTTTTGGGGGAAAGAGGAAGGAAGGAAAACATCGAAATTTTTCAGCTGTAGTTTAAGAGACATTCATCTCCTGTGTTGGTAAGATTTGAAATCAGCCTAGTTAAGAACAGCATTCATAGAAATTTACTTAGAAATAGTTATAACATGTTAGTTGTTCGTGGACCTCCTCATTAATTTAGTCCCACCTTTACCTTTGAGTTAACAAACAAGACAAAAAGTACACACTTACTTGGCTCCAACCTCCTCGGTATACAAAAGGCAACACAAAAGAAATGCTTGTAAGCATGACTGTGGTCAACATAAGGATACGATGCACCTAGAAAAGGTAAGTTTGCTTTTAGAAACTCTACAGCTTTCTTAATACATCATTAAAAGACATTAAATAGATCTACAGTTAAAAGATATACTTAGTGCCCACTTTAGACTTTACTTTTACTGGTAAAGTAGATGAACTTCTGATTTTTAATTGTTCCAGTTTATAAGATTACATGTAAGACATAAATCATCCTCATAATGAAGACCTGTTTAGTCTATTTCTTGGATCTAGTAGGTTTATAATTCTGCTTGCAATAACATTAGAAAATAGAGCTGGAGATATATGGAGATTTTGCCCACCTGAAACCACAATTCCTTTCCAAACAGGAATGAATGAGACCAGACAGGTTTGAAGAATCGTGCAACAATAACACCAATACTAACTGTGGTAATCCAAGCAACAAACATCAGTGCTCCTGAAAACAGAAAAAACAGACAAAAAATGCAACAAGGTGAATAATAGGTAACTTAAGTGCACATGAATACAACTTCAAACACTATGTAACAGCTTAGTCCACATCCACACAGTCAGAATTTACCTATGATTAAAAACCTATCACCTGGTTCAGGCTACAGCTTTATAACCTTTATCTTGCTAGAGGACAGAAACATCCACACAAAAGATAAACATACTTTGCCCACGCAGGACAACAGAGCAGCTCTGCCTACTGCACATTTCATACATGCTAACACACTTTGTACATACTGGTGAGAGAAGCCATTCTATCACCAACTCCGACATCAGAGGATGAAAGATGACATTGCTACAATCTGTGTGACAAAGAATGAGTGACAGTTCTATCATGGACCTGCATTAAAGTCCAGTAGCGTGGGAGAAAAAGTAACCATTAACTTCAGTGTCTCCAGACTGCCAGTTGAATGGTTTCTCATTTCAAATAGAACTAAACCAAAAATGCAACTAGAACAACTTGAAATAGAAAAAGGTAGAGATAAACAAGTCACAATTATAAATTTAAGGGAAAAGGCAAGTGCAGGTTCATTTTCCTGGGAAAATAAATTCTTACCACACTGTTCTTGAAACGAAAAATTATTAATAGCTTCCCTCTGCCACCAGAGTATCAGATCTTGCCAGTCCAACAGAATACACAATGCAAATACCAGAAAGTCAAGAGGGAGTACCTACTCTGCAATAACTCTGCAGTCTCAGCAAGTCTAGAACTGGGACACAAAACCAGAAACTGCAGCTTACCATGAGCCTTGATAAGTTGTGGGGATCTGGAACCTCCGATATCCTGAGGAAGGCCTGTGACGTTGTAGAGCCCATCAGTGACCAGGGGCTGGCGACGATGTTTGTGTATCAGTCCACCTGAGCAGTGACACAAAGTGGTTTATTTCCTGCTTATGAAAGCCACTGCACTTGTAAGTGTGCCCATTCATAAATGCAAGCCTCGTTGTGACAGCTGAGCATAGTCATACAAGCTAACACACACTGGGGAAAGAACCTAGCATCATCTAAGCTATCCTGCACACTTAACATACAAAATCCAACTCACTCAGCTATGGGAAATACCATTCTCCACTACCTGCACAAGACATGGAGAATAAGTCCCTTTGATGCTAGTGTCCATTTGAAAAGACATGTGGCCACTTCTCAAGAAGGTATCAATTCCTTTCATCAAATAAGCACACAACACATATATGAGTAAATTTGCAATAACTTCCACAAGCAAACCTATGATCCAGAGAAGCAGTAAAGGTGACTGAATTAAAGGCCTCAAACTTGGAAACCTTAGTTCAGAAACCAATTCTCAGCTAAGCCACATCTTACAGAAGGGTTACTAACTCATTTAGAGCTGTAATAAGAAAAGCTGTAAGTCAAGTATACCTTCACTAGCTTCCCCATCTGCCAGAAAGATGTAGTAACTGGCATCCAGATTAAATCTCCCTTTATAAGCAGGGAGACGAACACTCCTTCTAAAAGAACACTGAAGAACACCATCCACAAGCCTCCATGACACATCTTCAAGGGCATTCTGTAAAACAGGAGATATTTAACACCCAGTGTTTTCAGATTGCCAGAGTAATTGGCTCAAAAGTAACCCTGCAAAAGACAAGAGTGTCACTGATGTACAAAGAAAGAATGTGAATAATCCAGGGAAGGGGGATCCCTTCTAAATTGGCACACAAGAGGTATGTCAATAAGTCAATGTAGCAACATATTGTTGAACATATCACTAATTTTTACAGCTCAAAGGATTAAACAATCTCTAATCCAGGATACATCAGTTGCAACTGCAGTTCTAACAAAGGGATAGACAAAAAATGGGTGCAAACTTTCTAAATAAGCTCCCACCATGTGACTATCTTTACATATTAAATTTAGACTTCCAAAGTTAACATTTACTAGGAAGTAAGAGCCCAACCAATCTCACCTTCGAGAATTAAGGATCCACCTTAGTATTTACACCTGCTGTGCAATATAAAAGCACAAAGCAGCAGCATACCTTACTTCAAAGCTATGTCTGTGAAAGCATCTGAGATGTTTTCAAACATACCTCTAAATCCAAGAGAGGATAACTTCGCTCCTTCAGATGGGCAGTGCTTACGTGAATGCGGTGATCCTCATTAACACACAGATATGCATCATCACCACCCTGCAGAGTTGAAAAGAAAAACATCTATAGCTCAATAAAAAAACACCACTGGCAGTCTCCAAATGCTCTTTGATATAGGCAGCAAGACCTGAGAGATTTCTGTGGTTTTCAAGCTGTTATTTCCCATCTTTCAAACACATCAGCATTATTACTGAGAAACCACATTAAGTCAAAGAGATGACACACAGAGACACGCGTTATGATTCACAGTCCCCTCCAGAGTAACAACCACATTATCAGAAGTTTCTTTAATTATTTAGAATTTTAGTAAACTAACTAGACAAGACAAAGATAGATGTTGAAGCTATTTAAAAATCCACTTCAGTTACAAGATTTTTTCCTCCACAGCCATAAAAAAGTGTTGTTAAGAACCAAGCGTTCCTGCACTAGGAATAGGAATATAAACAGCATTTCCTTTGTGCAACAAGTATCTTATGGATTAAGAATTTGTCAACAGCATCATCCCTTCACTTTAAAGTTAGAAAGAAGTATCTTTAAACATTTTTCAGACTGTTTGTATAGGGGTAACATTCCAGGATCAAATGTAAATGGTTTTCAGAATAACATGTCAGCTTCTGAGAGGTAAGATCTTTTGGATGGGTAAATAAAGATTGATCTAACCAGGAATTTCACTCAGAATTCTGCCACAAGAGATATCCACAGGGCAATTCTACTGCAATTAGTCAGTCCTGAACTAAAAGCAAATATCCACCTATAGGAAACAACCTGTGTTTTAGCACTTTATGTGACAGAGACTATTTCCATTTTCCATTTGCATTTCCATTCAAACTTCACTAACATCACAAAAGAAACTACAGAAAACAAAATAGAACACTCACCATCCACTGGTCATGGGACAAGGCAAATGCTAAATATCCTTCACTTGGACCACTCATTTCAATAAAAACTGAACTCTCCTCTTGTTGGAAGGAGAGAAAAAAACAGGAAGCACTTCCAGGATCACAATTTGAAGGGTTTCTAATGCAGAACTTCATACTTCCACAGCCCGATGCACTAAACTAGACAAGCAAACAAACAAATCATGAGCAATGAGAGTTTCTATTCTCCTCCTCCCTTTCTACCCATGGTAGAAAAAAAGCATACAAAGAACAATAATGTCATCTATGTCTATACACCAATCTCTTAAACTATGTCTACAATTAGCCTAGGACTACTAAGTAAAATGATGGTGAATTCCAAGCTATATTTGAGTTGAATTTTCACTTCAAAGTTATTCTATTGTAATGTCTTTGAAAAGTCAGTAAGGACTTCAGAAAAAACTTCCTTCCATTTAATATTTGGAGAGGTAATATCAGCTGTAAGATGAGGAAGAAAAGAAGGGTACTCCAGCTTTGTGTTTGCTTTTTAAAGTAGAAACTCCACTGAAACACATTGAGAAAATACATTTATTATAAGTTACAGTTATCCTGGATCAAAGAGCAATGCTTGGTCAATCCATTCAAAACTCAGTAATAAAAGTCAGTAACACAGATGAATTCTGAGAAGAAAGCTTCTGCAGTTGCTACATGGGAAGCTATTAGTCAAGACCAGAGTAAGTCTTTTCCCACCTCTCATGACAAGTATGCATAGTATTTTCTGATCATTAATTTCTAAATGTTCTGTTAATCTTCTGACCTGTGAGCAGCATGAGAACATTTAACCCTGAGAAGTTCAGGTAACTCAACTAAAACAGCAGGGTAGCTGTCATGTTGTTAGTCTTAGATAGCAGTTACTCATCCAGCATCTCTACTTTCCTGTTAATAGGCTGTATCAATTTCATCTCATCAAATTCCATCCATCACAAGCACTAAAGATAGCCTGATTTAGGTTTATCTTTACTTACCGGCTTTGATATGTAGGAAACTGGGTATGAAGTTGACATAGCCTCTGATGTTCCATGCACAGGTGGTGTTGGGGACAGCACATCAGTCTGAGAAACAATGGGACCTGGAATCTTTACCCAGAAAATCCTGTATTTCTTCACAACTGTGGCTCTTAAAAAACACAACATACACACAGTCATCACTGTCTACATTTATAGTCGACCGCTACTTTAAAAAGGAAAACAAAAAAAAAAGGAAAAAATTCTATAGCTCACACAAACTATTTGTAAATCCCTCATCATTTATGGAGACATCTACATTTTAGGGATTGAAGCAGGAAAATACTTTAAATCTCAGTAGAAAAATTATTTTAAAGCATAATACCACATGCTGCAGTGGATATAAGAAACATTCATCTATGTGGCATAGATTAGAACTTCAGAGAAGAGTTGCATTGCTTTTATCCCGTAGTTCACAAAAAGCTAATAGTGTAACAGGAGGGTATATATATCATTTGATTAAATATAGGCAAAGAAAAAGATTCTTAACACTGTATACTACAGGTATGAGAAGTGAGAAGTTAACTAGAAAGAGTAAAGAAACTTCAGTTTCCAAATCCCCATATAGTCCCCCTGGAAGAAGGGAAAAAAAAAAAAAAAAAGAAAAACCATCACCTTCACGCTGTCCCTAAAAAAACAAGTGTCTACATTAATGTAGACTCTGCAGCAAGTAAGGGGTCTTGGCTTTTCAGGCCAATGGACCCAAGGACTTTTCAGGTGCTGGACAATATTTGACATAGACAATGGTGCAGGCTTACCTTCTCTGCATTTTAATAAATTAGAATTGATACTAGGTTTACTTACAGAAACTGTACATGTTTTGGAGCATCTCCAGGAGCAATCCAATAAGCTTTTATGTCCTTCTTTTTTGATTTACTTGTGTGACTGACAGCTGAATTCTAGAAACACACGCATATCAAGTTACACAGTGGATATGCATTTTATTAGTAAACACAGTCAGCAGAGGCTGCAACTAAATCCTGAAGAGACACTGCCCTGTTACACTGCACAACCCCAGTTGCCTTTTCCCCAGTCAGTCATGATTAGCTCAGGTGAAGTGCAGCACTGCAACTTCTGCACACTAACAAACTCCAAGGCTAAAAGGAACAACTTTCAATCTGGAAGACTCCAGCAATGAGATAGAGGTCCCTGGAGCATTTATGCAGAAATAGAGAGGTTTTCTTAGTAAGATAATGTTCCACTTTTTGACAATAAGAGGATGAAGAGACAGTGCAATGACCCCTCCTTTTAATACTAGGAATACACCGTGTTCATTGGGTACAAGTAAAAGTTAGGTTACAAATGCTGCATCTTCCTGCAGCAGACAACAGTCTTCTGTCACCAGGACAGTTTAAACAGCTCATAAGAATAGTCCAGAGCTGCAGTGAGCCATGCCTCTGGACTCTGAGTTGGACCAATTTCTCAAGAGACCCACTGAACTCAAATAGGATTTCATAGATTAGCTCTGTTCTATTGCAGACATAGCCAGTACAAGCCCCTCAGTGCTCAATGCCCCATTTTAAGGCACTGGGCTCTACCTTGGTCCGACCACACGTCAGCAGCTGAGAGCGTCTCCGGTCAGCTAACACAAAAGAACCAACTGCAGGGCTATCCAGGTGCTCTGCATCCCGGGCTTGTATGAAAAAGCCTTCAAAATCTGGTCCAGACAGATGAACTGAAGCAAGAAGAAAAAATAAAAGGAAGTCTAACTCTACTCCAAAAGAAGGAAATATTTCAACAGTGACTACCAGATGCTCATTTTCCAAGCACTGAATGATGCTTAATGGATTACCTATACAAGATTCAATTGCTTAGATAAATCCAGTTTAGAAAATCGAGGAAAGACATACTATAATTCAAAGAAACATATTAAACTCTTCAGGTATGACTCACACAATACCTTCTATGCTGTCCCCTGGTTTAAATTCAGTCCCATTCACTGTAATGGTGTGCTCAGGTGACAGCTGAGGAGAGCTACCATGACAGGGTACCATGCTAGTGCAGGCTTCTCTTACTTTTCCATTTGGATAGCCACCCACAGATCCATAGAGGCAAACAAACATCCAAACAGCAACAGCAAAACCAGGCAGCTCCATCTGTATAAAATAAGATTTACAGGCAATTAAATACAATACATATTTACATTACAGGTCACTATTTATCTTTAGAAATCAGTTGAATGCCAAAAAACAAAACCACGTTTAAAAAAAGCATTCACAAGAAGAAACCATTCTACTAAATAAAAAAAAAAAAATTCAAGTTCCTTGAACATCTGCACGGGACAGACGGATTTTAAAACATGCTTCACAGACATATAAAGGCTGACAGCATTGAGGAACTACACAGCTACTATCAAGCCCACTTATTAATCATAGCTTTAAATTTCTATCATTATAGACTGCCTTTTGTTTCCACAACCCGTGTCTATTTCTTCACATATGACAAATAATTCCCCAGTAACAAGTTCTTCTTTCTGCAGGGAAACTAAAGTTACCAAATGTCAGAAGTAAGTTTTATACATGCAAGAGTGAGAATTTGGTATGAAGATTTAGACAAAGAAATATGTATGTTTGTTGCAGACAAGCACAAGACTTCTCCTTTGAACTCTTCCTTTTGGATACTGGACCTCTAGACAATTAGTCAAATAATGGGTTCCTTGTCATATTCCTGTTAAGGGAATAGCATGCATGAAAAACATGGAGTAGCAGGACGACAGATCCCCAAACATTTATATGAACCCCTAATTTCAGCTTTCATCACACGTTTTGCCCTGCCACAATACTATTGTCATAAAAGCTATGACAATTGTTTTGCTACTCAGTAGCATGCAGCTTACAGCTGTATTGTGGTTTTACAGAACACCTTTGCCATGTCCAAAAGGCCAGAAGAAAAGAGATTAACTTCCTTTCAATCCTTAGGCACAAGAAGAAAGTTATCAGCTCTGGTGGAACATAGACCAGGCAAGTACGCCTGCCTTCTGGAAAGGCCATGCCTATTTTGCAGCAACTGATAAGAAGTATCAGGTTATGAAGTTCCCTGACAGCACGGATGGACATGAAGATAAGAAATATACAGAGCCATTTCAGACTGAACTCTTGATACTTAAAAAGGAGTCAAATGAAGACAAGGCACATCATTTGTCTTACACAATAGGAGCCATCAACACGAACTCTTTCAGAGTTCTCATACATTCGGTGCTAAAAATCCACAATTTCCAAGGCAATGCTGTATTTGTACTTCAATGTAAGGGCTCCTCAGAAACTTAACACCAATAAATAGAAGAAAATCAGAGGCAAGAGTGTGTTGAACAGTTAGGTTTCAAGAACTAGAAAATAAAAACCCAATGCTCAACTCCTCTCAAATATTCAAGATAACATTATGATCATATCTTTAACTGCTAGTTGAAGTATTTCCTTCTAGTTTCAATACTTCTCCAAACTTTCAAAGTTTACATCAAAATTATTTTATTCATAAGTTAAAGAAGCCTATAGAAAGTTAAAAATTAAGGCTCAGTACCAGAGAAATTCTCAAAACAAGAAGAGATAAGGATGCATATCACAGAGACAAGGAAAAGAGTAGGGTAGTAATCTGGTTTAAGTAGAAGAGGATGTGGTAGGGATGTAAAACGAAACAAGAAATATTCTTTGCCAGATTCAACTGACTCAAAAGCTAGCAGAAGACAAAGATTAAGCAGAGATTAATAAAATTAAAAAAAAATGAAATCTGAAAAATATTTGGATAAACAGAGTGCAGTAAATAACTTCAGGTGTTGAAAATAATTACTATACTTCCTGCAGCTACCAACAGCTAAGAAAGCCCTGATAGCCTAGTAGCTCATGAGCACAATGCTCACACTCCAACTCAGGACCTCTTCAGAGAAATTATCTTCTTTCAGCTAACTTCATTAGCTGCATAGTGTGAACTCTAACTTCAGAGAGAAAGAAGAGATGAGACAACAGGCAAGGCAAACATACTGTCCGCTCAAAGGCACAAAAACTACCATAGACAGAAATTTTCTCCTGAGCACCATCAGACAAGGGCAAGCAGAAGAGGAAAGAGCCATCTGAAGGGGAATAAGCTATATTAATATAAGGGGTTTATGATACATTTCTTTAGAAATATACCCTACAAATGAAATGCAGTCTTGCTGCCAAAGAGTCACCCTCCCTCTGAACTCATAAAAAGAGCTTGGTTTGACCTCTCCTGCTTCATTAAAGGTGGTCATACCACATCTGGATTGAGAAAGGACAGAAAACAAACAGTGCTCACATTCATAATAATCCATTACGTTTAAAATACAAGCATACACACACCTCCTGTGCACACAAAACAACAAAACATACAACCTCAGCATCTTGTTCTTTCTAGGAAAAAGAATTTCAAGGGCTTATGTGTTTCAAAATTATTTTCATAACAGTTTGTGTGTAGGAACTTACCTTACAGGCAGTCCTTCTGTTACAGTGACAAAGTCTGAGTAACACTGCCATTGGCTCTCTACTTGTCGTGAAACAACTTATATTACTTTGTAATCCTGTCTATTCGGTTTGCATCTAACTGTATTAACCTTTACTGTATCCAGGAAGCTTGTCTGAAAAAAGAAACAATACATACACAAAAAATAGAAAGGCTTATAAGAGCATCAGGAACATATTTTATAGGGCTTCCCTACACTTCAGCTGAAATGCATGAAGCTATCATGAAACACTGACTCTGCAGCTTCCTTTGTGTTGTCAGACATTTACTTCCCCAGTCCTCAAAGAGTTTAATATTAAGTAATTGTTTAATTATCTTCTGATGCAATTAAGGGCAGGGGCAATCTACAACCAACTTTTGATAACTTTTTCCTCCACATCTTAGTTGACACAAATTTGCAGCATGATTTTAGAGCTCATTATGCATTTACTTCCAGTCAAAGAGACACTTTACATTAAAAGCAGAATAAATAATCCTAAAAATATGGCAACTTTGTCTTTTTTCCATGTATCTCACCAAGAATGAACAGAAGGCAAGGCTTTTGCCATTCAGTTGTTTAATTATTTTACTTGTGCAGCTGCTCTGCATTTAATCTTTAAGGCCCCAACCTTGCAAATTTTTCTCTATATGAAGAACCCAAAGTTGGAGACTGACCTAAGAAATCACAGTTTGTTATCCCAACAAGTAAATTCAGCTACAGCATGAGCACATTTACCGGCACCGTTATCACAGGGCCATCTCCTATGCATGTCACTGAAGAAACAAAGTAAGAAACTAATACCCTCATAACAAGAAGCAAAAAAACATGCCAGAGGAACTTGCTTGGCATGGCTTCTAGATAAAATAAGCCATAGCTTACCTTTATTCATTAAGGCACGCAGGTTTAGGAGTTCTCTCTAAAGAAATTCAGAAATCTTGCATGAGGGGCAGCAGCTATAAACGCCACCAGACCTTCCTTTGCTTCATAACTGCAGCATATGTTCTATTAAGCAAATACACTTTCCAAAAAGCTTGCAGCATCCACACTTTGAGCACTCACTGGCGCGAAATTAACCAAAGCACTCCGGGGCTACAGCAGCTCTTCAGCCCCGCACGCCCTCGCTCCAGGGAGCCCCGCTCTCCTCTCCGCCACCGCTGCGGCGGAAAAGGGCGGAGGGAAGGTGAGGCTGAGGCAGCCAACCCCTCCCTCTGCTCGAGCGTCGGCCGTGGCGCTTTTCTGGCTGCGGGGGCGGCCCGCACACGGTGCCGAGGGGCGCGGGAGGGCCGGGGCGGGGCGCGGAGCCGCGCCCGGGGAGCCGCGAAGCGCCGCGCTGCGAACGCTCCGTGTGCCCGCCCGAGGTGCTGCCGCAGGGAAGCGCCGGGAGCGGGCCCCGGGAGGGGTTAGGGCGCGTTACTGCTTTGCAGTGTCCCAGCACTGCGGGTCTGCATGGCCCTCCTGGTTTAACAACTACAGTTTGACTGAGAGGTTGTCCTTGTCGAAGTGTGTAGAGCTCACTGGCGGTGCTGTTCGTGTGCCGAAAGGTGGTCACATAGACAGGCTTGCAAAATCAGGCCTTTCTTATCGAGAAAGCAAATAAGTACTGGCTGTAGCTGGGGCTTTGCTGGCAGAAACTGCAACTGCTTACACAGCCTTCTCTGACTTCTGTATTGTTTAAATCCAAGTTCTCAATTGCTCACATAGTGGCACAAAAAGACATTTACTTAAAAATCCGATGGGAATTTTGCCCTCTTACAGCATAGAATTATTGCATTTGTGTTAAAAAAACACCAACTGGAGAGCTGTAGTAATTCAGTTGCTTACTAGCAGTTCTGAACAGTTCTAGAGATCTTAGTACTATTAATTTGGTAATATTTTCTTTAAAAAGGAACTATCTACTAAAATATAGCAGACTAGGAAATGCTCTGTTACTGTTCACTGTTTTCTCAGTTTCTATAAAAGCAGCATTGACCTTAGAGGTACTCTGTAATAACATATTAAAACTACATTTAACATGAAAAATAATAAAGGATTACTTTGCCTAATCAGAAAAATGATTTGACTATTACACTTGTATTATATTGCTCATGGGAGTCACTGGGAAGCTGAGATCTCAGTGTACAGTAACTGAAGAAACATAATGCACAAGCAATAGCTTAAAGTTGAATATAGCTATTTCCCCCTAGCCAGGGAAAAAAAAATAATTCTGTTTACAACTAAATTCATAAAGTTCCCAGTTTGATAAAATTGCAGGCCTATGTATATACATGCTTTATTATGCCCTTGTGTGTTTCTATCTAATACAGATACATTATTAATAAGACAAATAATAAATACATTCACAGTAAGAAAACTGGTGACCAGATGGACCAATATTCTTGACAATATTTAGGTTCATAACTTTCACAGAGTATTGTGGAAATAATATAAAAATATTTTAAGATATTATTTTAGGGTCTTGGCTCACTGACAGAATAGGGTATATATGTCTGAAACATAATAAATACAAGTATATATGGAAGTAATTTCTTCATCAAGACCAACAAGGAGGGACAAAAATGCAGGCTACAATTCTGTTGGAAATGGTAATCAGAGTTTAAGAAGAAAATAATCATTTATCTGTGAAAAATTAAGGGGTAAGGGAGGGAATACCATTTTGCTTATCATTATATAGCTTCTCTTATTTCAAAAGACGTTAGCTATTGCTAAAGAGCTGTAAAGCAAGAGAACCAGGGCAAAACATCCCTACTCTGTAGCTACTTACTACAAATAACCCATACTACTTCTGCACAAGCAATCCTCAGTCTGTCTGGAAGGGCTCTTTTCAAACACACCATTCTCCTTAAAAAAAATAATAAAATCAATAGTTCTGCAGCCTTAATGAAAAATTTTCTATGAAAGGGTACTGCATGCTAATTTGTTAAGTGTCATATCCAGTATAAAGTAAATAAAATGCATTAGGTTATATGTACTAAAAAAGTCCATAGCTGCATCTACTTTGTTGTGTACTGCAATAGTTTTTAGTGCCTTCATAATAACTATTTATTTATTACAAAGCAGATGTTCTAGCTTAATCAAATGAGATAGACATAGAGGGCTGGGGGGTGGGTTTGAATATTCCTGCAAGCCTGAAGAGAGATGAAGCTGTGTAACCCACTATTGACCTGTCATTGGATGAGGATGTCAAGTGGCAAATGAATGACACAACATCTAACATGAAAAGAAGCTGATGACTCTGTTTGCATAATTTATTATAGAGACTTAAGGAAGTTAGTGAAAGCTTATCATTTTGAAAGCTACAGGAATTTTGTAGAGGAGACTTCATTCCAAGTACATAAAGGGGAATTCTTCTTGCTTAAGAACCGAGAAAACTATTTAGTAAATATATATAATTTTGGAAATTAACTACTGTGCAGTCCAAGGTTTATACTGGTATCTATTCTATTCTTTAAGCCCAAAGCTATATGGAAAACAATAAGCCATTGAAGCTAGATCTGAAGAGAACCCATGTTACATGATTGCTTCTAATCAACTTTCCTCTTAGGTATTAAGCTAACTATTCAGCAAAATGGTGGCATTTTAGAAGGTCAGACCTTGCTGAAGTTTCATACACATGTGCATTGGGCTCTATGTTACTGGCAAGGTTATCACCATAACACATCACTTGAGTTCCAATCGAGTGATGTGCAAAAAGGCTGAATCCCTACCAGATTGTTTTGACAATGGATCATTTGGATCACAGAATTTATTGCTACTAGTGTTACCTATTTTGAAATACTGGCATGTGCTTGAAAAACTGTATTTGGATTTGGCTAAATGCATGCTGGACAGCATGCTTTCTCTGAAGATAACAGTCCTGGCACCAGTATTTACTCGCCTCTCTCTTGTGTAAACTACACATACAAGACCATGCCTTTCAAGATTTTTCAAGCTTTCAGCATTTTTCCAATTTTTCAGCATTACTGTCTTAGTTAAAGATGTATTAGTGAATTAATAACAATATTAGATATGAAGAATTCTTCCTACCAAATCAATTTGTGTATGGTGGAGGGGGGTTCCTCCCAAAGAGAGGGGAATGTTGAGTCATTGAAAAAATCCTGACCATCTAAAAGGAAATAAATGATGATAAAGTCACAATGTGGGATGAGATATTTTTCTCCATAATTAATAATTTCTTTTCCCTCGAGCTCTGGCACTGTTTCATACTTACCTGTTTTACCAACTTACTGTTAATTTACAAACTAGATTAAAGTATTCCCCTTATGCTCAGAAATTTCCTTCTACTGCATGCATTTTTTGGTTAATTTTTGATTTTTTTTTTTTAACATCACACATAAAATTCAGACTTGGAATCGTATTTATACGAAAATACTTGTTTATCTCGAGGTAAAACGCATTTTACAGTTTTCAGTCAATGACTGTAAGAAGCCACCTGGTGGCAGTAGCCAATCAGTCAAATAAGGTTTGCCAGTTGACTGGGCAGAAAGCTGCTTTGTTTTTTTCATCTCTACGCTGACACAACAGCTGAAAACAGCTGAACTACCCGCACCAAAGCTTTCTACCAAAATATGTATCCACTTTGACTTAAATAGATTTTTTTTTTAATTACTTCCTTGCTTCTCTAAAACGAAATAATTAAGATTGGTTCCCTGATACCAGGTCTGTATAAGTGTTATGATAAAATGACACACAACCTGTCACTTTTCTGAGAGTCTCCACTTATGCAGTGCACAACACAAATAAATTGATAAAGGACTTCATTAAAATAATTTCACCCAGTTGAAATGATGTGGGTCAGTGTTTTATCTGATGCACACTATCAAGTTTTATCTGATAGAAGTACTGCATTATTAACTTTATAGAGTTTTCTGTATTTTCTGACCACTGCTGTGATGCTTTTTTAAATTATTAATTTTATTATACCAGCAATATGTGATAAGTTTCTATTGTTCTGCTTTACAGGGAGCAAAGAGCTTGCTAGCAAAGGCATTGACCTGTAAATGCTTCAGTTTAAGGCACTTTAGACCTGATTACAGAATTCATAATGTGAAGCAAGATAAACTGAAATCTTGTACAATGCTCTCTCACACACTTACCAGTTTCTTTGCCAGCCAATCTCAATTCCACCTTTGCCCCCCAGCTTTTTTCCTCAGCCCTTTCATTTGGATTAGGAACTAATTTTCCTACCCTTTTTCATCTCATCTCAGAAATCCTTTCACAGACAACTTATTTCCATTTCTCCACCTTTTCTCAGCAGCTCCTAATTTAACTCCTTCATGGCTTCCAAATGCATTCTTTGTGCAGATCCAGTATGTCTGTGGGATTTGAAGCTGGTCTGAGCTCAAGCACAAGCAGTTCTGCTGGAGGGATGATGCAGAGCACTGTCGCAGCAACACCCTAGTTAGTACATGTCCAGTGCCCCTGTGGGGGAACCATGTGGTGAAGTTTGAGTATGCTCCATGGGAAGGGCTGCAGGGATTTTAGCTCTTACTTTAGTGAGTCTCACCTAAATGTTTGCAGAGACCTTCAAAAGCTAATGAACTGATCAGACCATAGCAGAGCTGGTAAAAGACATATCCAGCATTGTGAGCTGTGAGAAGAAGGGAGAGAAGATAGTTTCCTACCAGTTTTCAAGTCCTGTAAGCAGCAATCCTCAATTGATGAGCACAGGGGAATATCAAGCAAAGTGTAAAGGGACCCAGTCCACACAAGGTATGGAAAGCTGCCTCCTGCACAGTCAGGTTAGTACATAGGCACTTTGGAAGCCAGGATCTCCAAGGAAGTTCCAAATTTTCTCAGAAGCAAAATATCAAAGCTGCACTATTGTATGAGACACTAATTCCTCCAGCTGAAATGGAGACCCAGTTCTTTGTGCAGAGATAGGACACTCAAAAAAAAATGAACAGCAGCAGTAGTTTGTCCCAAAATACAGCAGTAATTCCGAGGTGTTCACATAGGAACCACTGCCCAGTTATGGGCAAACTACTTCTTATCAGTAATCCTAAACTTAAATTCATGGATAACCAAAAGACCTGCTGCTATCAATAAGACAAACACATAAGGACTTTAATCTTCTGGTAGCAGCATTTGGAGATGGTTCAACTGTAAATATTGAAGAAGGGACTCTGATTGCTGTACAGCAAAAGATTTGCCAGTCTGAATTCCAGCTTCATAGCAGGAAACCATAGTGCAAACCACTCTTGTGTCATCTTCCCTGTTCTTGCTGCTTATGTTTAATACTTTTTAAAACAAATGCTTGCTGTCGTCATACATTTGGTGAAATATTCTACTTCTGCAACATATTACACCATGCTAGCCTGTTTAAATTACCCTGGCTTTAATTCTGCCTGCACTGAAAGATTACAGAGTAGGGCTACAGAAACCAATATTAGCTTTCAGATAACTTCAGGTAATTATTTCTTTGCTTAAAAATCAGATTTCAAATATATAGAACAGAAAAGTACAATCTATTGTTTACCATTTGAACTTAAAGAGCTATCTAGATAAGATTTAAGGATTATTATTTTAATGGACCAGGAAAATATTCATGGTATTCTCAGCATAGTTTGATATATTAGGAAGGAACATCATAAAGGAGATGGAGTGTGCAAGAGACACTCTGAATATTTATTTTTGAGGAGAAAATATAAAACTGAAAGAGTAGATCTGCTCGATAAGACATTGTTACAGTTAGTTTAGGAATAAATCCTCTGAATCTGAAATCTCAGCATATCTCACTAGTGTTAAATGGAACAATTCACAGGAAAATCAAAGTGCTGGTAGTGGTTCAGCACACTGGTATGATACGTTCTCCTTCTACAAGAAAAATTGGCCCAGTAGATGTGAATTAATTTTACACTTAACTAAGTTAAATGGTACAAGAATATAATTCAGATACTTTTATTTTTCAAATTACCACGTTTGCAGATTATTAGTATCAAATTAATGTGATGCTGTTAGCTAAAGCACAGTCAAATGTATCTTAAGCACTTACATGGAAAGCTACCTTTAACAACATTTTATATGGGCCTCTTTAAAGATATTTGCATGGAATTTTACGATTTTCTATTAAAAATTAAACTCTATTAAAAATTAACCTTCTGTGGATGTTAGAGCATTGATTGTTTGAGGCCATACAGTAAAACAATGGCCAAACTGGAATTAAAAACAAACCAAAAATGTTTCTGCAATCCAAAAATTCATGATGATACTAGGTTGATCTTTGAAAGGTCAAACCAACACTGCCTTACAGGAAAGGCCAGTAAGGACAAACTAAATAGGTTACTGTCCTAGCCTCTCCATCTCATATGATTTCTGACTTTAATAGACATTTTTATTCCAGCTTATCATTTATTCACGTTCTATCAGGCTGTTTAGACATTTTGTCTAGAAAAAGAAAGTTATAGGTGATTATGTCAATGTTCTCAATAATGTTTTCACTCAATACTGGATTCTAATGTCCAAGAACATATACAAATTTCTGCTGAGCATATAACTGTCTAAGAATAGCACTTGTTTTCAGTCACTGCATAGCAAAGATCTAACTCAGAAAAGACTGCAGTTTAATTAAATTGCAGAGATATGGTTTTAAAGAAAAGGAGCTTTCTTTCAAGTTTGCATTTCTGGTTGAGAACTCCCCATTAGAAAACAAAAGCTAGACAGAAGACTCAACATCTCTTAAGCTTCTTATTGTTTGAACAGTAACACAGTGTTAATTTGTGAATTTACAGGGTATGAGTGTGGAGCATTGAGAAAAAATGTGCTCGCTTTAAATTTTATAAAGTCTCATATTTCCTGTACACAGGCCAAAGGAATCTGCTTTTAATTTTAGTTAGATATTCAGTTAAGTTCTCTCTGTGCTAGTTGGCTTTTACTGTTGTTATTGGGAACCATTTTTCTGTTATTTAAAATAAAAAATGAGTGCCACCATGTAAGTACTCTAAGTTCCCACACCTTACAGGCATAACCTTTACAGGCATAAGCAATATGCCATTAGTGAGATGTGACACTTAGAGAAAAGCTCCCTAAAGTGTATTGACACCACTACTAGGACGAGTGTTCTGTAACACTGTGTTGCAAAACAGGAGGCAAGAAAGGAGAACCACTAGGAAGGTGTATGTAAAAGGACTACTTACATTTGAAAAGGACTGAGTACATTTGAAAATGCTGCAAAATTATTTCCTGATAATTAACATTGATAGAGTATGTACTCTTATTTTGAAGTAACTATTGATCATTTCCTGCTGTGGTATATCATAATCACACACAGAGAAACTGCAAACTGAAGATAAAATGGCACTGTGGAAACCACCCCTTAGATGCCAGTGTAGTAAATGCACAGTTGGTGTTGGCTGGGTCCTAGACAAAAGTGCAATGCTCAAAGGTATCACATGTGCATTGATGTCTTGCTGGTGTGGTTTCCATATGGAGAAAAACTGCTCAATTTACATGTGCCAAATGAAGAGAGACCCAAAGTCTGTAAGGGATGGGCCAGCATAAGAGATTATGCCAATGGAGAGAGGATTAGAGAAGTCCACTCTCTTTCCTGATTACACTTCATCAAGAGACCTGCAACATTCATTATCCTTGAAACAGTATTTTTTATATGGAAATGAAGGCCAGTGAAATGATGTTGTTTCAATTATTAAGTAATTTCACAGTAGCTAGGAAAATTTTTTTGCTGTGTTGTAAATCAAGTCCTTCATTTACACTGTTCACATCTGGTTTAGCTACAGACACAAATGATGGTCAAAATAACTGCCTCGGGACTGGTTTCCTAGTGATGTTTGTCCAAGACACTAAAAAAATCCTTTTTCATAAACCTGGGTACATTTCAAAATCTGTCTCAATGCCTAGTATACAGGAGATGTGCCAATGCAAACCTAGGAATTAGGGTAGGGTGAGTTTCCGTATGGAGTAAGGAAATCAAAAGAGCCACATTTTCAAACTTAGTAGCAGGAGAGAAATAGCCTTCAGTAATACCTGTTTGGTTCTTTTCTGGCTTTTCACAAGGTATTCAACATGCACTTCAGGAAAACTATTTATGCAAAGGACTCGGTTACATAGGCATTATTTGCTCTCCCCCTCTCAGAGCTGTTCTCTGTAAGCAGCTCATGAGATTTCTAAATGCCAGCCCATTTGCAGTGTGTGACAGGACAACAGCAAGCCTGGAGGAAAGGACACTGGTGAAAGGCTCTGTGGCAAATCAACTGCAGTCACTTCAAGCTACTGAAGCTTGCTGAGGACCCTAGAGAAAAGATGGTCCAGATCTCTTTCAATTACCTCTGTTGATTTTGTTCCTATGACTTCCATAACTGTAGAAGCTTCTTGTATTTCCCATTCCTGTGTTGTATCATCTTCTTTTCTGGGACGTATCCAATTCAGAGGAAAGAGCCAGCATGCCAGGAGAGCCAGGATTCTGCTAGGTGCAAGTCTGTCCTGTACACAAACACAGGCAAGCAACCTGAGTGAAGAATAAGGGAGCTAAAAAAGACAATGACAATGGGAGAATTCTACTGGGCACTCAGGAAATATCCATGTGAAATAACTCAGATTGTTAAGTGTCATATCTGAATCTTACCTGAATGAGCCTCACTGAGGTGAATCTTAAGGGAACTGCACTCACGGGAGGGGGGTTTCCTTTTTCCTCCTTTCTGTCTAAGGACCCTAATATTGACAATACATACAAGTTGACATATTCACCTACACCAGCATGAAAACCTTTCGCAGCAATACCAGAAAACATTAACTGTAATGAGGAACAAACAGATTTCTGGAAATTTTCAGATGGAGGAGCAGGTGAAAGAGAAAATAAGGGAAAAATAGCTACAAAATTATTTTAAAACTTCAGTTTGAAACGGGTAGAAGTGTTTCCATGAATATCAAGGCCTTCAGACTTCCCCTAAATGCACTGTAATTAGATGAACACCCTGCAGTAAAACACACTTATAAGGGTATGTATGGGATGGCTGCAACTAATTAGTTAAGCCTGGATTGTTTTGCAAACTCCTTCAAATTCCACAAAATATAACACATTTTAGAAAAAAAAAATAAAAACAAACTCAGTATAAACGTAAATTGAGAAGCGCTTTTTAAAACTTATTTCTAGGCAGTAAAAATAGACTGACCTTCCAAAGCTGCAAGGCTGACCTTTACGCTGGGGTGCAGTTAATGACTTCGGTGGTGAGAGGCCTGGAGCAACTGTCTCAGGTGTTCTGCAATACAAAGCAATGGTAAGGGCAGTCTGGTGTCAGCAGTTCGATGACTGTATGCTGCAAAACAAGAGGAGTGTGGGGGGTTGTTCTGGTGTTTGCGATTTTTTAAAAAAACATGCTACCTCTTGGTCAAAGACAAATCCACGGAGTTTGTAGTCTTGTCCACACACTATATATAGCACTTAAACCCTGGCTGACACCATGTTTTCTCAGCAGCGCAGCCTATCAGGATGGAGCCGGCAGCCCGGCGCCGGGAGCTGGCCCTGAGGCAGCGGGGCGGCAACGCTGAGGGAACTCGGCGAGGAGCGGCGAGGAGCGCCTGGGCCCCGAGGTATCAGCCGGGATTCTCCAGGCAGTCTTTAAAGCCACCTCGCCCTCAGCGGAGTGCCCGGTAATCACACAGAGCTGCGGACCCAGGGGCGCGGGCCCCTCGGGGACACCTCTCTGCCTGTGCGCACCAGCCGAGTGTAAAGGCGCTGCTGCGGCTGTGCCCGTAAAGGCTGGGAGAACAGACAGGTACCACCTCGCCGCGCTGTCCGACAGCCCTGCCGGGCTGCAGGGTCCAGGCTCGCGGGGAGATCAGCCCGCTCGCTGCCGCAACAGCGCGGGGCACGGGGGACACCCCCGGGGTGCCCCTGAGGTATCCTCTCCCTTCAGGGAGCGCTTCACGGCACCGCGAGCGGAGGGGCGAGACCGAGAGCCAAGGGGCGGGGCCGGCTCGGCGGGGCGGGGCCGGCTCGGCGGGGCGGGGCCGAGAGCGGAAGAACAGGGCCGAGCAGCGCCGGGCAGGGCGGGGCCAGGAGCGGAGGGGCGGGACCCAACGGGGCGGAGCCAAGGTCGGAGGGGTGAGGCCGGGTGGAGGCTAGAGCTGAGGGGCGGGACATAACGGGGAGAGAAAGAGAGCGGAGGGGTGGGGCAGTCCCGGCCCAGCTGCCCTGCAGCGCCGTCGGGGCGGGTCCTGGGCTCTCGCGGGAGCTGCGCCGGCGCCGCCCGTCTCCGAGCGCGGCCGCCGCGGAACCAATAAACTTTGTTTAAAAAAAAAAAAAGGCAAGAAAAGGGCAGGAAAGGAGCGGTGCCGCCGTGGCTGTGGGCAAGTGCGTCACTGACCGCCGAACCAGCTCGGGGCGGCCGCCGCGGGCAGCCCCAGCCCCGGCTCCGCTCGGCCTCAGCAGCCGTCGCCCTCCGCGGGGAGCGGCGCCTCCGCCGCTCTGCGGGCCCGCTCGTGAGTATGGTGGGACGGCTGCGGCGGGCAGCGCTCCCCGCTGAGGGCGGCGGGGCGGCCGTGAGGGCCCTGGCGGGGCGATCCGGCAGCGCTGGGGCGGGCGCGAAGAGTGACAGGTGTCAGGCTCCCCCTCCGCGGGGGCACCCCTGTAGCTCTGGCTGCGGGCCGGGCCGCGCTGTGGGACGGGAGCTGCCCCGGGGTGCTGCCGGCGGCGGTCCCCGGCTAGGGCAGGGCTGAGTGCTGCCTGACAGCTCGTCCCGTACCCGCCTCCCCTCCGCCCTGCCCTGCAGTGCCGTGTCTCCGCGCTCCCCCGGGACCGGGGAACATGTAAGCGCGGCCGGCGGCGTGAGGCGCTCCTGAGCGGCCGCGTCCTGCCGGGGGTCTCCTCTGACCCGCAGGGTTTTGTCTGTGTTCCCTCACGGCAGGGCTCGCCTCTCCCTCCCCGCTCTGAGAGTCCCGGCGCGGCGGGAGCGCCGGACGGGCGGCCGCAGCCATGCCGGGCGGTAAGGAGACGCGGCTGCTGCACCTCGGCGAGATGGAGAAGCTGGACAAGACTCTCTTCAGGCTGGAGCAGGGTAGGTCGGGGTGCCGGAGCCGGGTGAGAGGGAAATGGGCGAGAACTCGGCACCGTCTTTGGATGGCAGTGGAAAGGGAACTCAACCTGAAGTGATAGAGTTTTGGGGGTGTAGGTAAGGGTGTTGAGGGTTTGGGTTTGGTTATGGGTTGATTTGCTTGTTTTAACTTGCTTCCACTGCAGAGCTCTGTGGGCTCTGCATACAGTTTAATCTGACTCGTTAAGCTCTTGAGAAGCGAAGAGCAGCTTGGCCAAGAGCCGTCAGTCTTCATGGGACTGAAGCGCAAAGCATTTTTGAGACAGGCCTTGTCCTTCTCCTTTTATAGCCTGTACTTCAGTGACCTGCAAAAGGCCTCCTAAATCAAGGTCTCCAGTGGTTATCTTCTAATGCAGCACCCCATGTTCTAATATTATAATTTTGAAATCTATCAGTAATATCGGGCATTTTGCAATGTCTGCAGGTTTGAGGTATTGCTTCAGGATATAAGCTCTTTAGCAACATCTAAATCTTGTTATCAGATTTGTTATATTATCTGAGCTATGTATCCTCCTGCATACTTGTAAGAACTTGATGTTATTTCTCCTTGAAAGTGTTTTTAAGTCTATGAGGAGAAAATAAAAAAACCCAAAACAAACAAAAACCATCCACTAATTGGTCCACTATTATGCTGGTCAGCAAATTTAGACTACAAAACCCCTAACTTTAAAAACTATTTTTAACGGCACAACAATTTTTATTAAGCGTTTTTGTGGGATTTGTTATTGTGTGTTACTAATCTGGGAACTTAATATCAAAATGGTTTAGTAGAGGAGCAAGGTTTGTGTTCTTGAGAGTAAAAATTCTCTTCAACTAATTGATTTCAAAATTTTCTGACCAGCCTAATGTGAGGAAATGTCAGTAATAAAGAAGTGCAGAATTGATCCTAACTTCCATTTTTAACTTATTCATCCAGTTGTGTCAATTTTCTTGGAAGCAGGGAAGCAGAAGTGCATGGCTGTCAAACATTCAAAGTGCTCCTGCTGGTAGCAGCCTCTGAGAGGGCATAGCTAATTTTGAGCACAGTGTTCCTGATGTCAGTATAACTCTTACAGGAAATAAGATATCAATGACATATATCCCTGTGCTCTAATTTTAGTAATCCCTGTAACAAAATGTCAGGCCAGTACTGAAGAGAGTATACTTAACTGTCCAAAAGTGGTTTTATATATATATTGCATTCAAATGAGCTTCATTTTAGCTGACAGACATTCAGATCTGGATTTTGGCGCTGTGGTGATTTTGTTAATAAGAGAAATGCAAAGCTTGATGGCACTTACATTTAAATGTATTCAGACATTGAATTCTGGTATTAGAGTCCCCATGATACTACTTAATAAGCAAGTGGTTTTTTTCAACTTAGGATACTGGAACTCGGTATCCAGAATTTTTACTCTTTCTAATTCATTATCTATGGACTAATAATTTTCTCCTTTTTAGCAAGTACTCAGGTTTCTTTTACTCCAAATTTTGTTGAGTGCTAGGGCTAACAGGTGGTTTACTGCACTTAAATATGTGACTGGCATGTAATTTTTTTTAAAGTTACCTTGTAAGAACTTGCATCTGTTTCATTCACTTGAAAGAACCTTGTAATTAACCACTTGTGATGGCGACCCTCAGACTTGTAAGTGGAAACCTCTTCTAAAGCCTCTTGACTGAATAGAATTTTTATGTCTAACTTAGTAGACTACAGATGCTTTTAGGTTCCAATTTTTTAACTTAATTTTTCTCATTATCACAGGTATCTTAAGCTTAAACTTAAGCCTCTTTCTGTGTGTGTGTGGCCTGCAGCACATATACAAGACTCCCTTTAGTTTGCTGAGCTCTCTGAAAGTTTAACAATTCATATATTGTAGATCACACACACTTATATATAATTTTTCAATTAAAAGCATAAGTATTTTAATTGTTAAGTGAACCCTCAATGAATCATGAAGGTATTTGAAATATTTTCTGGTTTTAAATATGTTCCTAATTTTTTTCAGATGTTTTCATGGGTCAACCTGCTATATAGACTTGGTAAACCTAAGTACTTAAGGACTACATAACTTAAAATCTACATAAAATTGAATGTAGCCTGGTGATCATGGTGTTTTGCTGTATTTTGTTTTTAAAACTTTCTATATAGCAAAGAGAAACCAATTGGAAAGAAGATGAATAGTGCCATGTAAGTAAGGAAAAAGGATATATGTAAAGTATGCAAAGAACAATGTTAGGAGAGTAGGGAGAGATGATGCAGTTTTGAGTGCCACAATATAAGAAAGGTTTAAACCTATTAGAGAGCATTCAAAGAAGAGCAGTGAAGATGGTGAAGGGCCTTGAGGGAAGCTGTCTGAGGAGTGGCCGAAGTCGCCTGTTTTGTTCAGCCTGGAGGAGAGGAGACGGAGGGGAGACCTCATTGCAGTCTGCAGCTTCCTCGTGAGGGGCAGGAACTGATCTCTTCTCTGTGGTCACAGTGATAAGACCAGAGGGAACAGCATGGAGCTGTGTCAGGGGAGGTTTAGGCTGGATAGCAGGAAAAGGTTCTTCACTCATAGGGTGGTTGGGCAATGTCACAGACTCCCCAGGGAAGTGGTCACAGCACCAAGCCTGACAGAGTTCAAAAAGCATTTGGGCAATGCTCTTAGGCACATGGTGCGATTCCTGAGGAGTCCTGTGCTGGGCCAGGAATTGGACTCGAGTGGTCCTTGTGAGTGCCTTCAAGCTCAGGATATTCTGTGATTCTATGCTGTAGAGAGACGTCATTCTGCTGAAATTCTTGGCAGACATGAGGGTGTACTTTCTTATTAGCATAGTAGCAAATTAGGCATTGTAATAAGAGACTAGCAATACCTAGTCTTCCTGATCAAGTGATTTTATCTTTTTTCTTTTTCTTTTTTTCTTGAGGTTTTGAGCTACAATTCCGTTTGGGCCCGACTCTTCAGGGCAAGTCTGTTACTGTGTACACAAATTATCCAGCTTCTGGAGAAGTTTTCGATCGCCACAAGTTCAGGACACTATCGTGGCACAATCCTACAGGAAAAGAAGATGACTCTGACAAATACTGCAAGTTGGATCTCCAAATTTCTGGGTCATACCAGTACTACTTTAGTCTTGGGTGAGTGAAATTTGTATACCTACCGCCAAATGCTGTTTGCTCCCTTGGTCTACATCTTAACCTGAAGAAGAACATTTTTCCATGCATTTTTCAAATTGCAACCATAGGACCAATTGGAATCCACTAATGAAAAACAGTAACTGGTGGTTATTTAATGCTTTCTGATGTAGAGATACTTTGGAGAACATACAGAACCAAGTTGATCAACTTTCTGTGAATGCTAGGGAAGCAATCTGTTTTTACAAGTTTTCATATTCATCAGCATTCTGAGTATCTCAAAGATTCATTTGTACTTTATTCATTGGCTTTCAGGATTGTTTCCTATCTATCACAAAGGTTCTGGTGTTCTTTACTTGGATCCTTCCTCCTATGTTTTAGTGGGACTATGGAAGAGAATGCCACTGTCTGTAATAATTGTAGTCTGGTATTTTGAGTTTCTGGAAGATGAGTGGTTAAATTCTCCAAGCTTAGGACACTTAGCTCGAGTACCTTCCTGAGGATGGTGCTCAAGATGGAGATCTATGCATAGTGGATGGGCAGTCCTTTGTGTTTCTGTCCTTAGGCTAAAAGGAGGAACCAGCACTCCATCTGAGAAAATAGCAAAGGTATCTCGCCTTTCCAGAGTTTTAAGCTCTGTATCCCAATTGTATTCTTTAAGTCCACTGGAGAGATGATGCCCAAGAGATTTTATTCAGGTGTCATACAGTTCTGTTCCCCCTCTTGCTCCAGCCACTATACTGAGCTAGTGTTTCTGAATTACCTGTGCCATTTGAATTCTCCCTCTGAACCTGACTGGTACAATGGGTGTTAATTCTGCCAATGAAAATTCTTTTTTCCTAGAAATGAAAAAAGTGGTGGAGGTTACATAGTTGTGGATCCTATTTTGCATGTTGGAGCTGATAATCATGTACTACCTTTGGATTGTGTTACACTCCAGACGTTCCTTGCTAAGTGTCTGGGACCATTTCATGAATGGGAAGATAGGCTTAAAGTGGCAAAAGAAACAGGTAATGCTAATACACATTTTTAAGGATATAAGTTTGTTTCATGATTAAAACCCAAAGTTGCACAGAAAAGCTTCAGTGTAAACAACTAAGATATTCTTTATAGATTATATATTTTCTACTACATTCAATTTAGTAAACAGATTAAGTCAATTAATTGATTAAAATATTGGCAGAGGTCAAAAATTCAGGGATTTCCTAATATGGGAAACTACTTATTTTATTGTTTGGATTTCAGATAGACTTGGAAGTTTGTAGAAGTGACAGGGTGATTTTTAGAGCTTTTGTTACATGGAATTTCAGCAGGAAGATTCAGACTAATTTACACTGGTTATGGCAAACACTAGCATTAAGTATATGTTATAAGTGCAGTTTATTATGCTTCTTTCAATTCCCTTGGACTGTTTTTTTGGGCTTTTTTCTTATTAAATGATTTCTTGTTACATAGGTTACAACATGATTCATTTTACACCACTGCAGAAGCTTGGACTATCTAGATCATGTTATTCATTGGCTGATCAGTTAGAAGTAAATCCCGAGTTTTCAAACCATAATAAAAAGTGCACTTGGAGTGATATAGGAGCGCTTGTGGAGAAATTGAAAAATGAATGGAATATGCTTTGCATCACAGATGTAGTCTACAATCATACTGGTATGACTTTTGTTTTTTAATAACCAGATTGGTCCTATAATTATATTTCATTATTTCCCTTAACTTCTCCCTCTTGAACCCCTTTTTGGTAGCTCTTTTAAACAATGTAGTTGTCTCTGGTTTTAAGTCTCTCAAATCCAGAACAACTCTTTGCAATTTTAACTGATGTGCCTCTGTAACAGGTATAAAAGAACTTTGTATTGTTACTGAAAGAGTGCATAGAGCTCTTCTTAAAAAGAATTAATAAGCTGTGTATCTGTATTTATGTCATTTGCCTATCTTTGTGATCTATGGTGTGTAGTTCCCAAATATTTGAACAGTCTGTGTTATGAATTGTTCGATGAGCACAAACTGAGTACTTTCTTGTTAAACTTTCTTGTTAAGCTTGTAGCTGCTTAAAAGTAATGCTCTAGTTTGTCTCTAACATGCAGATGATAAACAGTCGGGACAAGAAGGTAGGATTAAGTAATGGGGAAATGTTACAGCTCAGTCTGTGGGGAAAGAAAGAAGAGAGCTTTATGCTTGGGGCACGATTTAAGAGTAGATGTGTTAATACATTGAAGGTGTTACTTAATTGTGTTAGGGACAGTGGGTTTTCTTCTGTGTGATCTGATGAAATTTAAATTATAGTACTTAATAATTTGTAATTTTGCTGATTATTTGGATAATGAGTTTTCTTTGTGTTTATAATGTAGTTGTTATTGTATGCTGTAATCCTAAAGATTATAATAATTAGCATTCTCATAGCAGAGACTACAACAACTGGTTATGTAGGTTGATGTCTTTTGAGGCTCAAAACCCCCTAAACATAGATATGTGAATTTCAAGCTTTATTTGCTTTAGTTCTTTGGTGTTGACTGCTGCCAAGCATTCCTATCCAATCAGTATGCAACACAGTGCTTCCCTATCTGTTTGTTGAAAAGTTACTAATTATAGTTGTTGGCTCTGTGTCTGAGGGAATTAGGATTTTAAACAGCCTCCCAGTTCTGGATAAAAAAATTTTTACACTTGTCAACTGGAAGGCCAGTTTCTCTTACAGGTGCTTGAGATCCACT
Source organism: Lanius collurio (assembly GCA_020086605.1). Taxonomy (NCBI): domain Eukaryota; kingdom Metazoa; phylum Chordata; class Aves; order Passeriformes; family Laniidae; genus Lanius; species Lanius collurio. Next base: position 7,411,607 of record JACBWW010000016.1, on the reverse strand, counting down.
CATTTTTTCACAGTATATATTTGCATGCTACTAAAGAGATTGTATTTTGATGGACAAAGACCTAACTATAATATTTACACATTAGAATATATTTGAGAAAGAAAATGTCATGTTATTTGGCTACATTTTTAGAAGGACTTTGTCGGGTTACATTCAGAGTTGAAGTAATCTTCATTGGGATGGATGACTCAACTGTTGTACGATGGTGAAAGGATGTTCAGAAGTGTCTTCCAAGAGGATAGAAATATTCAGATGATTGTGGTTCTTAGGTCAGTAAGTAAGGTATCCTTGATGGCTTTGTTGCCTGCTTTAAGACTTCTAGACTTGAATGTTTCCCCCGTCTTTGTTGATTAGAATCCAAACTTCTTGGTGTACAACTGTCTCCACACTTTGTTAAGGATAAATTTAGCACTAGCTGAAAGATACGTTGATGTTATATGCTGTAGAACTTTTCAGGGAGGCCTTTGAAATAAGAAAATATGGGACATTTTGGGGTTCTTTGGATCTTGCTTAGATGCAAGGTAACTTTTTTTCTTAATTGAACAGTGATTTCCAGTAGTTAAATGAAGTTATTCTTGCACATTAAGGTGACTTAATTGTAAAACACATTTCATAGACCCCTTTAAATATAAAAGAGATAAAATGTACAGTCCATTATTTTGAGCAGATTATGGATACTTGCACATCATAATTCATTCTTTAGAATGTCTACATTAAAAGCTTAAGTTGTCTCAGTAATATTTCTAATGTTAATTCTAACAGGTTGTGACCCCTCAGCTTGCAGTGGTTCTGTTGGTAGTTTCTGCTTTCTAGTCAAGACCATTGTATAAAAATGGCATAGCTTCCCCTCTGCTCCTGTGGGAGTCAGGCAGCATCACTTGCAGGATTGGGCATTAAGCTGAGGTGTTCAGTGTTCACACTGTGGGCACAGCAGGGAACAGTGGGAATCAGCTCTTGGTGTCTCCATGAGGCTCTAATGAAAGGCAGCATCCATGGCCCAGCTCTTAAAGGGAAGTCATGCACTGATGTTAAATGTCCCTGCACCTTTGGCGTCTTTACTGGAGTACCATGGATAAACTTCCAAACCCTCTCTGGTAACTGGGTATATTTTTATGAGAGATGTGTTTGCTGGCATTTGCTTTTCACCAGGAGGTAGAAAAAAAGACATTGGGAGTTGGTTTTTCTTTTCTGAGCTTTCAGTGGCTGTAATAAATCATATAAAGTAGTAAAAATAAAGTGAAATAAATTAGGTATTAACTTATCTTTGACAAGAGGCTACTATTATATAATTGTAATATAGCACTTGAGTAAATCTTAATATCAAGCACTTAGTCATATTAAACATCACTTTCTCCCAGCTTCATAAAGAATCAAAAAAAAAAAGAAATCTTGGTGGTGAGCATCACTGCTAAATACTAGGCTTGTGTTTAATTTGTGTAAAAATGAGTTAGTCACTTAAGAAAATTATTTCAGATTTTTTTAAAGAAGAATATAATGATTTTTAGAAAATTTTCTGTAATTCTTCATCTTGGAATTTCTTTATTCCTGTACTTACTTTGTACTATACACATACTCTATACGATACTTATTTTCTCCTTAGCTGTAGCAAATGTAATCATGAGTGATTTCTTGTTACAGTGTGAATCACTGGAGCTTACCTTCTGATCAGGAAACATCCTTCTGTTCTTTACCAGAATTAATGGAAGGCCTGTTGACTTTTTTTTTTAATGCTAACCCCTTAGATTTAAATTATGCGTTGTCTTTTTAGAATTAATTGTATTTACTTATGAAAGTCCTTTGTAGTAAATTATAGTTATCGTTAGAAGACTAGAACAAGCTGGTTTTGCTTTTTGGAGAAGAAAGCTTTTTTCAGAAGTAGTAAAATATAAAGAAAAAAAGAGCAGGAGAGAATAATCTGTTTGGCCTAGAACAGCCTTTAAAAGCCTAAGCCTAATACTGGTTTACATAACTTTAAAACATGGTGGATTTAGTTGTAGGTGGTATTCAAATGATAAGGATTTTAACTTTCACAAATGGTTTGATCTTATAAACATGATATTTTGCCATGTGTCCGCAGCTAATGTAACGTGGTGCTCAGAAGAGCTGTTCACACTATAGACTGAGCTAGTAGATTTTTTTTTCCATTTGAGATTTTTATTTTAAATTGTTTGAACTGAGAAAACTTGGAATTTTAAGTGTTATTTGTTCTGCTGTAATTCTGGGCACATTAGTGACTCTTCACATTTCTAATGTAATAATTTGTTAAATATTTTCTCATGTGTGAAGTACTATGTCTGTTTTTCTCTGCTTTTCTGAAAACCTGTTTTTTGTTCTTAGGCATTCTGGGAGATTTTCTTTTTATTTTTTGTTGTATAATTTAGTTCATTGGTTTGAGATATTCATTCAGAAGAATGTATTAGGTTTATTTTCAGTTAAGCAGTGTTGCAAATGAGTTGCAAAATTGGAAAGAGATGAACTCTTAGATTTTTCTTGTCATACTTCCAAAATCAAACTTCTGTACTAAGTATGTATTTTCCCATACTGCTGCATGCATGCTGTCCATATTAAAATACGTCACCTCAGTTCTAGTGATGGCTCCTTACCTTCTCTGAGTTAATTTTTAATGTTCAGCTTATCTTCTGGTGCTGGTTGATGCTACAGGGGAGGCTTGGCAAACAGACACAGAGTGTAGTGTTTGGCCTGAATTAGTTCCATCTGCACGCACCAGACAGTGTACTCATCTTGCTGTGTAAGACTCAGTGACATTGCCTCCTGCAACTCAGCTTCTTTTTATGTACACAAGTGTCACAGCTACTTCTTTCTTAAATGTCCATTTAATTATATTTTGCATTAATTGGGGTTTTTTTGGGTGGTGTGTGTGCACTTTCTCTGGCTGTATGTGGCATCTGACAGGATGAAGAATATTAAAAAATAAACAACTCATATTATAAAGTTTGGTATGTATGTTTGGCTTTCAACACTCAAAGAACATCAATATCTTATTTTCAGTATTTGATGTATTTCTTGCAACAAAAAGTTGATTTTTTTTTTTAGTGTTTTAGACTTGGTGGTAGTATTGAGTAATTTATGTAACTAATGAAGAGTTTTCTGCAGTCTCTGCAGCTGTATTTTTGACCAAAAAAAAGTCAATCATTAATAACGTTTCTGCATAAGATATTATTTTCTATTGACATGGAAAACTTTAGTTGAAATGTGAATGAACTCTGTATACTGTGGTACCTTAGCTTCTCGATGTTAAGATTCTTACAAAATACAACAAAGGGTTCAATTTATGTACTTACATTTTGTTTGGTTTTTTTTCTCCCCCATCCCTTTCTTCAATAAGCTACTAACAGTGAATGGCTCAGGATGCATCCAGAATGTGGCTATAACCTGGTAAATTCTCCTCACCTGAAGCCAGCTTGGGTCCTGGATAGAGCTCTGTGGCATTTGACTGGCATGGTGGCTGATGGAAAGTATATTGCCAAAGGGGTCCCACCCTTGATCGAAAATGATCAGCACTTAAATGTACGTGAATGAGAACTAAGTGTAAGCTAATAAACTTCATAAACAGCTGAATAAACCCTCAATATTTCTAGGGTTGTGGAAATGACAAAAAATGGTGTATACTTTGCAGCTACATTTATTGAAGTAAGATGCTACTCCCCCTTTTTTTTTTTTTTAGCTTTTATTAATTATATTAATAAACAGCATCAGTAACTAACATAACTTTTATTTTTACAGTGTTTACGTAAAATAATTTATGAAGATGTATATCCAAAAATTAAACTATGGGAATTTTTCCAAGTGGATGTTAACAAAGCTGTGCAGCAATTTAAAACCCTTCTAACTCAAGGTAAAGGAAGATTATGTTGCTGGAGCATGTCAATTATATATTTATAGTTCAACAGACATAGATAAACTTAACAGTTAGATGGAAAACAAGATAATACTACTTTTTGCTATGTGAGACATCCACTGTGCTGATTTAAGCATACAAGAATGCTTTGAGGGCTAGGAAAATCTTTAAAGACTCTGTGCCCCTTCAGTGCCTTTATCCACCCACATCTTGGTTATGCTAGCATTATAAAAGTTGCATGTCTGTTAAATGCATTTCCTGTTTCTACTTTGAGTACTTGTTTCTATTTTGTTCTCAGGCAAAATGAGCAGTAAATCCGATCCAAATCAACATCTTCAAATACTTCAGGACCCTGATTTCAGACGACTTGGCTGTACTGTAGATATGAATATAGCACTGGCAACATTCATACCACACAGGTACCGTGTTACCCATTACTAGTTAAAATCTAAGGGAAGCTAAATTTATGAAGCCAGAAAAAGACATTGCTTTCAGACATGAGGAAAAAGTTAAGTTTTGATTCCTATTAGTAATTTATACTGCATGTTTTTGAAATAATTTTTTCTAATTGTTCTCTGCTTTTAATGTCCTCCTGACAAGCAATGGACCAGCTGCAATAGAAGAATGTTGTAACTGGTTTCGCAAGAGGATTGAGGAGCTAAATGCTGAGCAGTACAAACAGACTAGTCACCATCAAGAACAGGTGTTGAAATTACTATGTTTTAATGCTGAATTATTTAAAATTGCATATAAATGCAGGAATTTCAATAATGCATAATTTAATTCCTTCTAGGCTGTCAATTGTCTTGTGGGGACTGTGGTTTATGAACGAATTGCTTGTGATGGTCCTAAGTTGGGTCTTATCAGTAGAAAGCATCCCTTGGTTACCAGGTATATACATGTTTTCTTGTTTGTTTGGAAACTATTAGAATCTCTCTAGGAAAAGCAAGTTCAAAGTTAAATAAAAATATATATTTATATGTACAAATGTATGTTTTCTTTCATATGGACAAATGCGACTTAGTGAATTGACAGAGTTTTTGTAAGCAACAGCAATAACTATTTCATAAGCAAATGTGACTAGAAAGCATAAGACAATGCTCAGAGCACATCAGAACCTTACATAGTGCAAATTTCTGTTGTAGGTGGAAGAGGAGTGGAACTAGGAAAGTTTACACCTTTCACATTTTATATACTAAATGCCATTCATACCTAAAGTGCTACAGCTTTAATCTTACATTACCAGCTGACACCAAGATAGTGGCAACATCTGTTCTTGCTCCTTCAAAGTTTCTTTCAAAATAGAAAGCTCTCCATCATTTATGCAAGTTGCTCTCTTTTTTTATCTGTATTATGTACTAGCCAGTTCATAGCAGATACTTTAATTTCAAAGAAAATAAATTTCAGCTTAGGTTACTCTATATGTTTGGTGCTTGTCTCTTTGTTTTCTCTTTTAATTGCCTGTGTATTCCATAGGTATTTTACATATCCATTCAAAGAACTGACTGTGGAGGAAGAAGAAGCTATGATACATCAGCCAGATAAAGCTTGTTACTTCATGGCTCATAATGGCTGGGTTATGGGAGATGATCCTCTCAGAAACTTTGCAGAACCGGGTGTGTAAAAGAAACTTGATTTCTTACAAACCATTTGATATTCTAGCCAAAGGAAAAAGGATTTTATTTAATCTGTCTTTTTTCCAGATGTATTCCTATGAAGCTGTAGAATAGCAAATACTAAGCTTATAGCACTTTATTTTCCCATTCAGCATACAGATGAACTGTAAGAACTGGAATTTGAGGTACAGTTTTACAAGATTTTGAGAGGGAAATTACCAGCTTTCTGCCACTGAAATGGGGACATCCTGCCTCCCCACTTTTGTCATTGTCTTTGTTGCTTACTTTGTACTTTGTTCCAACACCAGTGCTTGTTGGCATTTCCATGAGACAATGACAGTGTGGCAGAAAAACTAATGCAATGAAAAGGTGAATAGTATTTTACTGCATTAGTGAGCAAAAACAGGATCCTTGAAAAGTCCACTGAGTGGCAGTCAGGCAGTCAAGAGATGACCCAGTTAATCCAAATTAAGTATGCAGATTACTTGCAAAGGTAAAATAGGGCATGAAATCACCATGCACTAAAATACTGCATTCTAACTCCTTTGGGGACAGTATTGATGTCTAATAAAAGCAAAAAAAGCTTGTTTTCAGAGTAGCCATTCACTTGGTAAACTAAATGGAACAAAGGCTAGTTTAATTGTAATTAAAAACTATCTAAAAGTTTCAGTCTGCTTTACAAGCTAATCTGATGATACTCCAGAGTGATCTGGAGTTAGCAAACAAATATTTAATTTCTGCAAAGTAATCTATGCTCCTTTCACTAAATTTTATTTACTTTTATTCTCCTTCTCAAGGATTGATATAATAACATGTTTAAGGAGTGTTTTTGTTCAGTTGCCTTCAGCTTATTGCTCTTTCTTCTAGGCAGGTTTTTGTATTTTTTTTTTTCCTCTCAGTTGCTGGCTTCAGTTGGCATATTTAATTTCCATTACTGAGGTTTCTCTTGTAGCTCAGCTACAGGTTTTTGAGTGCTTTGTCCTTGTGTTATGCCTTTCTTTTATGCCACACATAATTTCAACTGAGAACACAGTGTGAAAATGTAGTACACAAAGGCACAATAAAGGAACTGAAAAAAAATTGCAGCCAGTTCTTTAAATGATCCTTTGAAAACATCACAGTGTACATTCAAAAAACCACAATTTTTCTGTCCATGTGGTTGTGCTGCTATTAGTGAAGAAAAAGGTTAGCTGTGCTTACATGAATGTTTTAGGAATTTGTGGTTATTTACAGTTCCTGTTTTTTACTTACTGGCTTTGGAAATCCATCACAGTCTGCTGTTAATAGAAGATAAAATTGTAATTTGTGGCTGTAACAGACTATGATAACACAGTGAGATTCTTTTTTAATTTGGCCGGTATAGAAAACCAAACTACTAATTTTGTTCATTTGTTTGATTTTCTTGCTTTTTTCTTCTTCTGAAGTACAGTTTTTATACTACTTTGAAGAATTAGAAGGAGTTTTATTTCAATCTGAAAAATTGTTTCAGTATCACTACAGAAGCTAAATATTCCATGGAAGAGTGTGAAATTGTACACCAATGTAGTGTATATAGATTTTTGAGTTGATATTGTCATCATTAGAATTTTTACTGTTTGTTACAGTGTTTTTCTGCTCTTCAGCAGTAGAAAATATAATGTCACCTTTTCATTTTGGTGCACATTCTATACTACATATATACACTAAAGTGAATTTATTTCCCTTACAGGTTCAAATGTTTACTTGAGAAGAGAGCTCATTTGTTGGGGAGACAGTGTGAAACTGCGTTATGGTAATAAACCTGAAGACTGCCCATACCTCTGGGCACATATGAAAAAATATACTGAAATCACTGCCAAATATTTCCACGGTGTTCGTCTGGACAACTGTCACTCGACGCCTATTCATGTAGCTGAGGTACGCAAAATTAAGCATGTTTATTATAAAGCAGCTTACTGTCTGTGAAATAGATCCTGCAGATTTTACAGCAGGACTTGTGGCAGAGTTTTGGTGGGAATGGATCTTTCTCAAAGCATAAAAGCAAGGTTTCTTGTCTGCTGGTGTTTAGATATGGTTTCAGCTTCATTAGTGGGGGGGGGTGCAGCTATTGTATCTTTTACTTCTCTACTTTAGCTGAAATACTGTGGATGTGAATGGGCCTGGCTGTCTTTTCCCTCACTTAGGTGTGGACTTGGTGCAATGGCTGCCAGTATCCAGTATGTCAGTTTGAGCTGGAGTCATTGCCAAGACTTGATTGAAAGTCCAGCTGATTTATTTTAATTTTTTTTGCCGTGTATATTTTGCTATTGCTAAATTAAACAGGAAGGGGTTCGCTTCAAAGAGTTTAAAAGCTGGAAAAGAACTCCTGCAAGAAGTTCAGTCTGGCTAGTGTTTCTTGTTTCCCAGGGAGCCAACTACATAGAGAAGTTGTACTTGCCTAGTAAATTAGCTTTAAATAGGTTTGGAGTAGTGAAGCTTGTTAGTGCTAAGGCTTAACTTTGCAACAGAGCTGACCTAAATCTATAAAGAGCTCTCTAAAACAAGTTGATTTGCCCACACAAGTTGTAAGTGGCTCCTAAATGCAGCCATTTCAAAACTTCTGCCATTCTTTAGTTTTGCGATACTATTTTTGGAATAGTAACTGCAAAGGCTCAGACTGAAGTCTTGCTCAGATTTCCTAGTTCAATTGGTATCTCTTTTATCCAACCTTTGCTCTTGTATTTTGAGCAAAGATTTTGTTTTAAAACAAAGTTGTAATTAGCTTAAAGTCTACAGAAAATTTCCAATAATTCAATCCACAAATAATACCTATAAAATATAACCATGCTTTTATGAAACTCACATGTTATCAATATTTTTAATGTGTTGTATATGTGAATGACTCGTTTATGTTTGGTTAACATTCATGTTAATACTTGTACATACATAGCTGAAAATGGATGTCTTACATTCAAAATGTATTATGATCTATAGGAGATGCTAGCAACAGCCAGATCAGTCAGACCTAATCTTTATGTGATAGCTGAACTCTTCACGGGCAGTGAGTACATTGACAATGTTTTTGTCAACCGCCTGGGAATTACCAGCCTGATTAGAGGTACAATAAGCAGTTGAAAATTATGTAGGATTGTCGTGTATGGTTTGGACTTTTAAATGTGAAACTAACATTGGTATGCTTTTTTATTTTTCTTACATATTCATGTTCTTGCTTATGCAATTACCTTTTCTTCTTCATGTTCTATTTAACTTCTCCTGTGTTGTATGCTAATTCTTGGTTTTGCTTATGTTTGTGTATCCTCTTCTGTGTAACAACTTGTTTTGCTCCTTAATTTTGGCTTTCTATTTATCTTTGCTGCATGGCATTTTCCTATTGTCCAATCCCTGCCTAGCTTTGAAACTTGTCCTTTTTTGTATCTACCTTTCCCCTTTCTGTGGCTTTTTTGGCTGTGCTTTTTGCAGTACATGCTGGACACAGCTAGAAAATTGCGAGCCGATTTGTATGTAGTGGCTGAACTGTTCACAGGAAATGAGGAACTGGACAATATCTTTGTGAATAGGCTGGGCATTACCTCCTTAATAAGAGGTAGGCTTGCTGCGTGTGTGATCTCTTTCCAACGAGAGGTTATAGATAACGTGCTTTTTCAAGAAACAGTTTTCTACCAGATAATGCACTTTTAATTTCATACTCTGTATAATCGGAAGTATAGGTTCTGTATTGTGACTTTTTTTGATACTTAGCAAAAAAATAGAGTCCTAGCTAAAAAATGAGAAGACCTCCTTTGTTAGTTTCCAGAAGCTTAAATATTTTACTCTTAGTCTAGTGAAGCAAAAAAGAGTTGTAGCACAATTCTGCTATGTAAGTCCGGCATCATGTCTGATTTTTGTTGCATGAGTTTTTTAAAGCCTGTGAGAAATTGTGTCATCTCTGCTTTTTTGTCTGTTTTTTCCCTTAGCTTTTTCTTCCTTAGTACCTTATAGTAAATGGAGTATTCCAAGGCTGTGTTTCCACATTGGAGAATATATATATACATGTGTTTGATTATGTTTATGATTGAATACACCAAAATAACAACTTCTAAATACCGCATTAACATCTTTGTGTGTGCTGTCCTCTGTGGTAGCTATTGTTATGCAAACCCTTAGATACTTTGTTCTTTAGAGGCCATGACTGCTTACAATAGCCACGAAGAGGGGAGATTGGTTTATCGGTTTGGAGGTGAGCCTGTCGGATCTTTCGTTCAGCCACGTTTGAGGCCTTTGATGCCAGCTATTGCTCATGCGCTGTTTATGGATATTACACATGATAATGAATGTCCAATTCAGGTGAGCGCCTAAACAAACCAAAAAATTACCTTTAATGTTTTCTGAAGCGATATTTCTGAACTGTGGAAGGGCTTGATGCAACCTGGACATCCTGAACAGTACTTAGAATAAATACATTTCATTTGAAATTTTTATGCAGAGAAAAAAATTTATAACAATATCCTCTGACATTTAATATTTTGTCTTTCAAGGGGAAAAGTATATAAAGTTACTAAATAAGATGTTTTGAGTCTTTTATCCAACTGCTGTGAGTGGTTCTGTTTCTGCTTGTTGACCTGTTTTCCTGAGCTTGTTCACAGGCAAGAATGAGAGTGGTGGGCAGGGAGTGCTTATTTTGATGATTTTTCTGAAGTTGCTTTTCTTTGTTCATTTGTGGAAATTTTCTCCAATAATTGCATTGTAATTGAGGAAATTATTGATTGTGAGATTTGCATTTCCTCTGTTAGGTTGAATATATCCTCTATATGCTGAATTGGGAGGACTGAACTATCTTTGTTTCACTGTTTATTACCTGTGTATTTTTTAATGCAGCACCGATCTGCATATGATGCTCTTCCAAGTGCAATGATTGTGTCGATGGCATGTTGTGCTACAGGAAGTACAAAAGGCTATGATGAACTAGTACCACACCAGGTATGTGTCTACAGTTCAAATCCTAAGTTACCTTTAAAAATACCTTTTATTCTTATCCTAGAACATGTATTTTAATGTTGTTTATTTGAAATTCCAAGCTGTTCACTATCTGGCGTTACTTCAGATTGTCCAGCTTCATATGCAATTTGAATTTATTTTATAGTTCAGACCTCAAAGTGTGGTAGTTTTTATTTCGCAGAGAGGTTCATATTTGCTTAAATTTGGTTTATTTACAGATCTCTGTCGTATCGGAAGAGAGGTTTTATGCAAAATGGAATCCAGCAGCACATCTGACTTCTGGTGAAGTTAATTTCCAAACAGGAATTCTAGCAGGAAGGCTGGCCATAAACAGGCTGCATCAGGAGCTGGGAGCTAAAGGCTTTAATCAGGCAAGTAGTATGGGTAATGCTGATTCCTTCATATGTATGCTCTGAGAGAGCATGGTTGCAATGTTGTGTCTTTTCTAGGTGTATGTAGATCAAGTTGATGAAGATATAGTTGCAGTTACAAGACACTGCCCTAACACACACCAATCTGTTGTGGCTGTGTGTCGAACTGCCTTCAGGGATCCTAAAACTTGTTTCTACAGTAAAGAAGTGCCTGAAATGTGTATCCCAGGTAAACAGTTATCTTTCCAAGAGCTGTTGTCACGTACAAAACATTCAGGTTATTCATGCTTTTTAACTTCAAGCACATGCACACGAAATCCATTTGAGAATTTTCAGTATATAACACTCCTTTTATATGTACTAACATGTATGTCCCAGAAGTGGCTAAAGGAAATAACCGACTTGTGGTGCTTAGGGTTTTGAGAAACATTCATATTGAGTGTATTACTGCTGCAAGCTCCCCTTGAGGGTGTGGGGGGTTTTTATGGTCTTGTTTGTGATCTAGTAATAATTAACAGTGAGATGGTTAATTGTACAGCTTTGGGGGGATTACTATTTATTCTGTTATACTGAGGAAAAAGGGCTAAAATTTTATCCTGTTTGTTGATACCATTTTTATTCAGCTTTCAAACATATATAGCTATTTTGTAGCTTGAAAATAGATCTTAATAAGAACTCTGTATTGAATAAGTTAATGTAAAGATATGTATGCAGTAAATATGTAGTATTAATGAATTATGCAGAGTACTTACTATACTCAAAAGTAGCAAAGTATAATGACTTCTATACATTACCTGGACATGTTTCTGAAGAGAAACTTTCCAGACTGGCTTTTTAAGTATACTTAGCTCTTTGAGTGCATGTGTGTGCCTGTTTTAAGATATTTACAAGACTTATATACCTTATTGTCAGTAAATTACTTAAAGGATAGAGAAAATTAGAATTTGTATGTTAATAATAAATTGTTACCTTTTGAAGATAAACCATCTGTTTAGCTGCAGTTTGGAAAGCAATGTAGCACCATCTCCTGAAAGATAATAAGGAAACTAAGAAAGCTGATAACCAATAAAAGACTGGTTGTAACTCTCTCATTGTCTAATTTTTATGGTTAATTTATTATAAAATAACAAAAATTGCCATTTTAAATACAATACCGCATATGAGTGTGTAATGGATATTTATAGGATATTTAAAATACTTTCCCATATTTTCTGTTCTTTTGCTGTGCAACAGAGACTTGTATCTTGAATATTCAGGTTTTTCATTTAAGCTTTTGCTTCATTATTTCAAAAGAATCACTTTTTAAATTACAAGTATCTTAAGAGCTGCAACATGATTTAACTTTTTTTAGGAAAAATAGATGAAGTAATACTTGAGGCTAGGACTATTGAGAGAAGTGCTAGTCCTTACAAAAAAGATCTACATTTTATAAATGGATTGCCTAATTTCACAATGGAACTCAGAGAGCATATCCAGGTAATTAGCTTCTTTCACCCATGTTCTGATACAATATTTTTTGTGATATTTTATATTAGAAAAAAGAAAATTAATTTCAGTTGCAAATTTCTTTTATTTTCTAAGATAAAAGACAGTAAAATCATAAAGCAAGCTGGAACTGCCATAAAAGGCCCAAATGAATTTGTTCAAGAAATTGAATTTGAAAGATTAACACCAGGAAGTGTGATAGTATTCAGGTATGTTATTGTAATTGCCAAATGGCTGTGTGAGTTAAAAAAGAGTAGTAGGAGACTGGAGAACAGTTCTTCCAAGTGCTGTATTTCTACAAGATATGCATTCATATTTACAGAGTTAGTCTGGACCCAAAGGCACAAGAAGCTGTGGGTATACTCCGCAATCATTTGATCCAGTTCAGCTCTCATTTTAAATCTGGAAGTCTTCCTGATGATCAATCAGCACCAATATTAAAAACAGCATTTTCTTCGTGAGTATTTTTTAAGTTTCTGATGTAGAACCAAGAGAGCTACAAGGAGAGCAAAGAATACTGAGTAAACCTAGTGAAGGATTGTTGGGTTTTGGTGCTGCGTGTACAGATGGGTTTGAATTCTCATAGTGCAATGAAGACTCTTGGAGATCTTATATGTGTAATACTCAGTGGGGTTAATAGAGAAAAATTCTGCAGTTTGTGTAATTGCTGCCTGAAGCAGACTTTCTAACATGGACTGCTTCTCAGTGTGTGATTGTTTGGGTTTTGTATTTAATACTCCATTTCTAAATAAACACTGAGAACATCTTGGAATATCTGAAAAATCAGACTCTTAATTTCCAAGACTAAGTATTGAGAGAGTTGCATATATTTTACTATTTTAATGTAAGTGTGAAATTAAAATCGTTTGTGAAATACTTTCCCTTTTTCCCTACTGATATTATTTTGGGGTTTTTTTTTTTTTTTTCTCCACTGTTTTTTCAGTATTGCATCTAAACTAACTTTGGCTGACCTAAATCAAGTGCTGTATAGATGTGAGGCAGAAGAACAAGAAGATGGTGGAGGCTGTTACAATATACCAAACTGGTCACCCCTAAAGTATGCAGGCCTCCAAGGTAATAGTTTCAGCATTTTTTTTTCTGTCAAGTAAAAAAAGTAAATGATAGCTGCTTAATCCAGATCACATCATAGTCCTGTTGTATTGCTGCTGCCATTGTTTGGTAAAAAAGGTAATTCTTTTCCGCTTGACCATGTTACTAATTGGTGTTCTCAGGAAATCTCATACTAGAACACATCCCATCTCTCTCTCAATGCTCTGAAACTTAATACTGCATCCCAGTATGCGTTTTACCACCAGTGACTTGACTTTTAAAGTATAAAAAAACCAAATACACCTCCAGTGAAATGTTACATTAATCTAACCTGAGGCATTACTAGATTACTAAGGAGCATCTGTCATTTATCAAACATACGAATTCCATCAGGCTAATTATTTGCAATGATTTTTGTAAGTTTCTAGGATTTATGCTGAGGAAACTAGAAGTGAATTGTAGCCTAACTTGTTATGCAGATTGAGAGAAGTAATCCAGTTAAAGCATCTGTTGCTATGTACCTTTTCTTCCTGAATTGTAGTTGCTGTTTGTGATAATGATGTGTCTTTTAATACAGTTGGGTTTGTGTCTTCAGGGTTAATGTCAGTGATGGCAGACATTAGACCAAAAAATGATTTGGGTCATCCATTTTGTGACAATTTAAGGTCTGGAGACTGGATGATTGATTATGTCAGTAATCGTCTAATTTCACGTGCAGGAGCCTGTGCTGAAGTGAGTAAAAATACTTATTTGCTAACTTTGGGGTTTTAAATGATTAGTTTGTTTCATTTTAAATTTCTGGCATATTTTCAAATTCAGACTGACTGTAACACATTTCATGTCTAGGGAATTTCTTCTAGCAGATTAAACCATTAATATGTTCTTCTTCCCTCCCTTCAATCCTATTTAAGAATAGACTGCAAAAGGGAAGTGAAAAATAGATAGGGTCATGGTGGCGGTAGCTCTTGCATGAATGCTTACAGGGGTCCCTTCCTGTTTTACTTTTCCTCAAATAAAAAATTAAATTACTGATATTTTTCCTCTTAAGTTTTGGGGTGGTTATTTTGGGGTTTTGGGGGGAGTTTTTTGTGGAGGGTTTTGTAAGAAAGTACTTTCAAGAGTGCCTAAATACTGCTAAGGCATATATGAGTATGATACAGTCAAGCACTGGGAAGACAGGAATTATTGAGATACAGGGTGCCTTTATAGCTGCCTTACAATACAGTTCTTTTGTTTGTCATAGTTTATTTTCCTATGGAAATAGCTTTATTTATTTCACAAGATGCAGACCTGATTTCTGTAACTTACCTAACAAATACAATAATAAAGGCTTTAGCGTTCTTACTTTGTTTTATTCCTGAAGTCAGGTCTAGTAATGCAAAGCAGAAGAATGGATAAAACAGTCTAATGTTGTATTGAAGTGAATGCTAAATTTGACCTGAGAAACACAGCTTTTCAAGTTACTCTGATACTTGCCACCTTTACTTCTCTTCGAAGACTCTTGCTTTTTTTCCTGTGTATTTTTGGGTTCTTCTTTTGTAATGTCTCATCTTTTTTTGAAGACTTCAGTCTTGTGAAAATATTTTTTACAATTCTGCTGTTTGCATAAGTAACTTTCTCTTCAATATATCCAGGTTAAAAGTATAGTGTCATCATGTAGTATTTTGACAGATACATTCTTCATCTGCAAGGCTTAAATCTTTTAGTGTCTTTTTAGTAAGTTGTCATAATGTTATTTAGCAGGACTAGAAGGAAAGAAATACTTTGCGGTTTTCAAGTGTTTTGCAATGATACAAGGATATGAAGCTTTCAGCATCCTGAGTCCAAGACACAGACCTGCAGTCATATTCACTAGTGGCTCTACATAATTTAGCTCTAATAATGTTTTATTCTTGATCTTACTTTATATCTTCAATTTTGTCTTTTTAGCAATGCAAAATTTCCTTCCCATGCTTGGATTATAGTGATGCCTTTTGAGTTGTGACTTCTCTTTGCTATTCAGTTTTACTAACAGTTTCATGACTGTTCATTTTTTTTCTCTGTCTATACATCACATTTTGGCCCATTTATTTTTGATAGTACAGATGCAATGCATGTTTCTCACTACTACTCTTCTTAGAATTCCTGTCTTTTAGCTGAAATTTTGGAGTGGAAGGGTACAGCGTAACTGGGGTGTACTACATGTACAGCAATTGTGACAAATGCTGTTACAGTATGGGTCCTGAAAGCACTGGCCTTTGAACTCTGATGTTATGTAGTTCTAATTATATTGTGTTTTAACAGGTTGGTAAATGGTTGAAGGCCATGTTTGTCTACCTGAAGAGAATTCCACGTTACCTTATCCCGTGTTACTTTGATGCCATATTAGTGGGTGCATACACAACACTTCTGGATGTGGGATGGCATCAGATGTCTAGGTATGCTTGGTATATTGGAGCTATATCTGTATATACTGGAACCTTCTATCTGCTGGAGAGTGTCATTCAAATATTTTCCTACTCCTCTAATGTAAAACGGTAAAATTGGGAGAGAATTATCAAATCCGTTTTCTAAGAGGGGTAGTTTGGAGGACTGAGAGTTCAGACACCTATCCAGGGTTTCAATTTATAACTACTGTTGCATTGTGCAGTAGGAGGAGGAAACTCTAAGCCAGCATCTTTTTTGCCAGGCTTTGGAAGCTTTTTTTTTTTTTTTTTTTTTGCTATAACTTTAGTACCAATGCAATGATTCCTTTAAAGTTCAGGTAAGTAAGAAAATACCAGATTCTGTTTGATACTGATGCTTTGTTCAACACCTCCTCAGAGATGCTTTGTTCAACACTTCTCTATTATTACACCCCAGTATCTGAGCACTCTGCTTATTTCTTCAGTGTCTGCTTCTTTGTTTCTTGCAAAGGGAAGGGAAATTGATTTAATGGAGGCTTTATTCTAGCTATGAATATGCTGAACAAGTCGATTTTGTTCTGTAAATTAGGGATGTTAAAATGGGAATAGAATTTGGTACGGCTGTGAAATCATGGAACAATAGATTTAATGAAAAACTGCTTGGAGATCAACTAGTCAGGAATGCAGATTGTATTTTTTTCAAGCAACACATTAGCAGATTTTGCTGATTTTGTATATATATGTAAAAATATGATTTTTTTGAATAATGTCTAGATTTGACAAACTTCTTCATAGTAAAATATTTTAATCATATTTTTGAAGTCTTAGGTCTGTGTATAAGCATTAACTAAACCAAAACAACTTTTTAACCTGTTTTCTAGAATTCCTTGTCAAAAACACTCCCATTTGCATTAATCAATTAAGATTTTACTCTTAACGTTGGGCACTCATTTTAGGAAATAAGTCACTTACAAATTATATCTTACGTAAATAATTAGTTGATGCAAAATAATAGTATTAATTCACTGCTAGTTTTTTATATTTCTTATGCGTAATGCTTGTCATAGGCTTCTGTAAATGAAAAAGGGTACGTTTTATAGACTGCTATTGTTGAATGCAAAGTTATTTTAATTTAATTATGTTGAATTACAGCTTTGTGCAGAATGGATCAACATTTGTTAAACACCTTTCCTTGGGTTCAATCCAGTTATGTGGGATAGGAAAATACCCTTGTCTGCCAGATCTGTCTCCTTCCTTACATGATGTTCCCTATAGGCTGAATGAGATTACAAATCAGAAAGAGCAGTGTTGTGTTTCCTTGGCAGCTGGTAAGTGAGAACAACCTTTAAAAAAAAAGGAAGTCTTCCAAAATAGTTAAACTGTTTTTACTAACTATATTAAAATTTTCTGTATCATGTTTGAGAGCCATATGTCAACTATTGGGTATAAAATGTAACGATTTCACTCATGTTTGGCTTGTGGTTAAGGTAAAGATTTGTTCATATTAAAAGGATGGGAGTTTTTTCTAATAGTACTCTCATGGGAGTTGGGAGGGAGAGCTTTATATATAAGGGCTTTATTTAGAGGCTTTTTCTGCTATATTTGTTGCTACCATATATAGCAATCTACAAAAAAATGTCCTTTTCCTTTGCAGAAGACTTGCTTGAGATGAGTATACTTAAGGGATTTTAGTTTATCTTTTATAAATGCGAATTGAAGAAGTTAATTGTAATGGAGTAACAAGAGTGAATTTATGGTTTACAAGTTCTCAGAACTATCAGCAGACCAGAAGAACTCCTGATCTGAAAATCTCTGAAAGAAAAGAGCATAAAAGCAGTCAGCAAGTAGTATTTATACTTCCAAATGTTCTGCCAGCATCTGGCAATCTTCCTGTGGGCATTTCTCTATGTCCAAAGTATTATCTTCTGTGGCTTAGAATGAATTTATTTTGGTTCTGAATTGGCTCATTCCTTTTCTGAAGCCATGGAAACTTTTAAATATCCAGAGATGCAGTGGCATCTCTCTCAGTGGAGTGCTTTTCTTCTTTTTGCCATCATTCTTTCTCTTGTGTAGCTTTATTGCTTTTATTTTCTGGATTTTAATAACATTCCATTTGCCTGCTTTTAGTGTTACCTAGAAGCACAGAGGCACAGTGTTCCCTTAAATTGGTCATAAAGATTAATTATACTAAAGGGTTTAGTTTTAAATATTCCTTTCACATACTCACTGGTAGTTGTGCCTGAGATTTTTAAATTGTACACAGATTTTCATTCCCAAGTGCTGCTGCCATGTACCATAAATTTGCAGAGATGTGGAGGCCATATTTGAGAATTAGCAAATGCTTTGTTAAAATAAGTGGTAAAAGTGAAATGTTGTTTTACCAAGCATGCACAAGAGACTGCTGGTTTGAAACTTTACCAAAGGGAATTTCTCTTTAATAGAGCATAAAAGGAAAAAAATGGAAAAAAAGACAAGTATGGACCTTACTATTGTAATTTTTATGTCTTATCAGTTAGAATCATTCTTGAAGCTAACTGTTATAATGTCTGCAGTAAAATGTAGTTCTGTAAGCTGCCAGAAAAGAGAAACAGGATGGGAACAGTCTTACCCTGTATGCTGCTTAGAGATGCCACAGCCCTCAAACATAAACTCTTGCCTACAAAGTGTTACAATCTTGTCGTAGTTCTGATGGGTTTTTTTAGTTTTCTTTCTGTTTCTTTTAATTAACTTTTGGTTAAGTTGCCACATGACTTAACAAAAATTAAAATGTTACTGTAACTGATAGGAGAAATGCTTTTGTGTGATCTTGAAATTCTAGAAGATTTTTTTCTAGTATAGGGTATATTTAATTCTATCAAGAGCTAGGTCTAAAAGACTGTTTTATTTATTTGAAATACCTAAATCTAGGAAAAAGCTATAAATGAGGATATATTTTTTACTTTTGGTTATTTTTTGCATGTGCTTGGAGATTTCAGCTATATCAATTAATTAGATGAATAATGACATTTCTTTTCAGGTTTACCTCACTTTTCTTCAGGAATTTTTCGTTCATGGGGAAGGGATACTTTTATTGCACTAAGAGGTCTACTGTTAGTTACTGGGCGCTATCTAGAAGCAAGGTAAGGCTGGCTTAACCTTAGGTCTTTTTGGGTTTGTAGGCTGTTAGGAAAAAGCAATGCTCTCAAAACCTGAGCTGATGCTCAAGCTGTTAGAAGCAGTTGATGTGCAGTATAAAACTTTAATGGCACTAGACATACTTGGGAGCTTTCTCTAAGTGATACTAAAAACACTACTCAAATGATTCTCTTTTGCCTTCTTAGCACTGATCCAAAGCTGATGTTCTGTAGAGATAAGGTAGTTTTAACCCCTGCAACGCTCCTGTTTGTCCTTGAACAGATTGTTTCACTAGTACTTATTACATCATTGTTGCTGAGCACTAATTTCAGACTTACGTAAAAAATTTGAAGCAGCAAAAGAAAATACTATTTCAGTCAGAAAGGTGTGATTGCAGGTGTCATAATTTTTTTGTTACTGCTAGTATTTTTCTGTTAATACTAGAAATCAGCTAGGTGTTCGTTGTTACAATCTGGTATCTATTAATGTTTAACCTGAAAAATGAGCCATACATAAGCCAGATTAATTTGATATTTCGATTAATATTAATTTGAGTGGAGTTTGACACATAATAGAAATAGAAAAATGAGTTGGTGTAAATTAGCTTGTATTTATGCTGTTGTACATTTGGCCAACTGTTAGCTTTCTCATGCTGAGAGATCTGCATTCTACTAGTATGTTTATTTTGCCTTTTAAAGCTAGTCGGAATCCGTGTTTTCTGCAAGGTATGCACAACGGTTCTCAAATGAAACTTCTCATAACCTCAGTTGCTGTCACCTCTCTGTATTTTAATAGGAAATTCCCATCTACTCCTGCCCTCCGTCCCCATTCCACCCCACCCATCAGAATGGATACCAGGGTAATCATAAACAATGTCAATAAAAACCTTCCCTGTGACCTCAGTGGGATTTGGATTTAGGGTCTATATCACTACCTATAAAAAAGCAAATTATCTTTTCCATATGAATAGGTAATGTATGTTTTGTACAAAGTGATTTAAATGTATTCATTTTAAGGAATTTGTAGGGAATGGGTGGTTTTTTATTGTAAAAGAAGTTCATGCTAAATGGAGTAATTTGTAGCTTTGAACAGCAAACCTTTGGCATCTGTCTTTAAAATCCTGTTAGTCTTGCCCTGCCTTGCTATTAACGTAACCCCGTATGCTTTATATTTGACACTTGGTCCAATAATGGCCTTGAAGGCAACTTGGTCAAGACTGTGATTTTCTTTTGTTCTAGAAACATCATTTTAGCATTTGGTGGGACTTTAAGACATGGTCTCATTCCCAATCTGCTTGGCGGGGGGACACATGCCAGATATAACTGTCGTGATGCTGTGTGGTGGTGGCTTCAGTGTATCCAAGACTACTGTAAAATTGTTCCAAATGGATTAGACATTCTCAGGTGTCCTGTTTCTAGAATGTACCCAAGAGATGATTCTTCTCCTCAGCCTGCAGGCACTATGGTAAAGATCACTTTTAATTTAAGTATTTAACAAAACTGTATTTTTTTAATGAAAGAATATAATTTTTTCTAGTTATCAGAACCTCTTGCTATCTGTTGTTCATGGTGAAATTGGATTATAGCACAAGAATTGCATATTTTAGGCACTTCTTGCATCACCTGGTTAGACCAAGTGTGAGGGGTTAGGGAAGGAGGAAAAAAAATTCCATTAGCTTCTAAATCTTTTTGTTGCTTTTTGTCTTGAAAAAATGTTTATATGAAAAGTTGTATACAATGTATTGCTATTGCCAGGGATGCTACTTGAAAATGTTAGATGGTTTGGGACGTTTCTTTGGAATATCATATGATAAACTAGAGGCTTAAGAAATGCTTTCTACTCATTTTTCATCTTGCCTTTCACTTGTCGTCCAAACCTGCAATGAATGTAGGATCAGCCACTTTATGAAGTAATACAGGAAGCAATGCAACGACACATGGAAGGCATAAGTTTCCGAGAAAGGAATGCTGGTCCTCAGATTGATCAAAACATGAGAGATGAAGGTAACATACATAGAACGTTTGCTGTGCAATACAGAAGTTGATGATTATATTTTGTATTTCCTTTTCCTCTTATTTCCTCTTTTTATTGAGCATATTTTTGTTCTAAAATTGTGTTTATTGTAACTAAAACTGTATTACTTTATATACATGTAATATTTTTGAAGTGCCTAAATAACAGTTTATTGTTAGCAACTGTTCATATGCTTTGGTACAAATGATCTTTAAAATTCCACTTAAAGAAGAGTTGCCTTCAGAAACCTAACTCAGTTCTCTTGGTGGAAGGCTTTTTTGTTTATCTAGGACATTTGGGTTGGAGGAGGGTAGCTGGGGTTTTATTTCTCCTAAAAAATTGACTTAACACCTGATATTCTTGCTTGCCAGGTTTTAATGTAACTGCAGGCATCGACCCTGCAACTGGCTTTGTCTTTGGAGGGAACCGCTTCAATTGTGGCACTTGGATGGATAAAATGGGAGAGAGCGACAAAGCTCGCAATAAAGGAATTCCAGCTACTCCAAGGTATGAAATCCAGGCTTTAGGTGGGGAGTTCTGTAATTATTTTAACTTAAATTCTTCTGCAGAACCTCTGTGCTTTCTATTGACACATCTGAGTGGTTATCTCTCAAATGTTCTAAATGTTTCTACCTACTAAAATGTTAATGAATTTTTTTTTTTGCTGATTTGAAGTAAAACACTGTGTTCTTGGCAGGTGAAGCCCCATAGCTTTTTTCCCAGTCTTAGCTCCATGCTAAGTGTTGACTTTTGAATTCAAGTGATAAAATGTAATTTAGGAAATACTGTATACTTGTTGTACTAGCAGTACTTTGTTATTTAAACTTCTCATGTGAGTTATATATTGATAACTGTGTTGTTTGAATACTTCTTAGTTTGAATTCAAAAATATTTACAACATCTACGTTTTTAGAGCTGAGATGAAGCATTTTAAAATAGGCTCTTTATTTTGTGCCAGCAAACTGCTGCAGGCATCCTTGCTTGGATTTAGTACAGTATCAATTTCAAATCAATTGCCCATCCATGGGTGAGAATAGAGGAAAACATTATCTTGCTTGACAAGTTGAGCACTTTAATTGGGAGCCAAGAGAGGTTGAAGTACTTTGCAAAAGAGGCTGAGTTGGTGATGTGAGAGAAAATTCCATCAAGTAGAAATAAAGCTGAATATGATACAATATTAAGTGTTTTCACATATTGATTACATAAATATTACTTGAAAAAAGAAGCAAGTCCAAGAAGTGCATTTAGTGCTTATTTTAATCCCTCCCTTTAGACTTGAGTAACCTCTTATGGCAGAACTATTACCTAATTTACAGAAGTGTCTGTGCAGTTGAGAAGCTTTGTATTGAACATGGTTCATCAGAGGACCACCTTGTTTGGGGTTAATCACTGGTATAAAGTTATCTTCCATTTGTGCTAATTAGCTAGATATGATAATATCACTTTAAATAAGGCTGTTGTACAGAAAAAGGTATTTGCTAGCCAGTTTACAATCAGGTTCATTCCTTGACTGAGAAATGGGGGAATAGTAGAAAAATGAGGAAAAAGAAATTGTCTAAATAAGATATCTTAAGAAGCTAAGTTTTTCAGTTACTTATTGGACTTTAACAGCCTTCTTAAAATAATGAATGAGGGGTTTTATCATTATTATTTTAGAGATGGCTCTGCTGTGGAAATTGTTGGCCTGTGCAAGTCGACTGTTCGCTGGTTGATGGACTTATCTGGGAAAAACATATTTCCATTCCGTGGAGTCACTTTAAAAAGACATGGTAAAAACAGGATCATCTCATAATTGTAGTACTGGGGTATAAAAATAACTAAAATGGTGAAATAGTGACCATATAAACCTCAGAAGAAGGTTTAAGGGTTAAAGGAGAAAAACTTGAGAAAGTATCTTGTGTGATTAAGATTCTTTTGTTACAATAAAAATTTATTGAAAGTTTGTACTTTCTTCTCAGTATTTCAAATAGTTTATTCTGTGGATTACAAAGGAATTTCAGAACCTGAATACTTTTTCTAAAAATGGATGTATGTGATAAGGTTACAATGTGTATTGATGATTGTATCAGTCATTTACAAGAATGTGAAGTAAGATGATACAGGACACTTGTCTTTATTTTTAATTTCTGTTCCCCCTCCTGCCCCCCAATATTTATAACACAGAAACCCCCTTCTTGGGAATATTTACATAATTATCATTGGAAGTCCCTTATGTTTTAGAGGGAATACTCTTCTAATCACAAAGTTACTTTAAGCTTACCCAGCCCAAGTGAATACATGCCCTGTGAAGACTGATGTGTTAGTCTCACTAGAAATTTCAGTGAGCTGTTCCTCCTCTGATCTGTACAATTGGCCTAAACGTGGGGAATCACAAACTGAGAGAGGTGGTGCTAGGTCTGCTCCTGTTATATTAAGTGTCAGGAATTCAGGGATACTTCTGTTATTGCTGTTGTGGCTGATTTCAGAAAAGTAAAACTGTATGTAACATCTTGCAGGAAAGGAGGAGATTATCACCTATGATGAGTGGGACAGGAAAATTCAAGGACATTTTGAAAGGCTGTTCTTTGTCTCTGAGAATCCAGCAGATCCTAATGAAAAACACCCAGATCTTGTACACAAACGTGGAATTTATAAAGACAGCTATGGAGCTTCGAGTCCATGGTGTGATTACCAACTCAGGCCAAATTTTCCAATAGCAATGGTTGTGGTAAGTGTGGGGGGATGGGAGGAGGGTTTTGCACTTAAATGCAAGCTTAGTTAGTTATAAAGAAAACTTCAAGGTCCATCTGTATTGCATTCTGTCAGGAGCATACATTGCTTGGAATGACTTTTGGAAAGTGACTTTTTTTCCATGCTTTTAATATTGGTCCTCTTGGACTACCTCCTAAAAATATATCATGAGAGGACTTGCCAATTTGCAGTGCTCACATCCAGAATGTCTTTTATGGCTAGGTCTGGGAGGCCGCTTTTCCCATCAAATTGGCTAAAAGGGATAGTCTTTGTCTTTATTTAGTTTTTAAATATCTTCAGTAAAAATACTTGGCAACGGTATTTAAAATAAAAACTGAAAAAAGCACTGGATACCTTCTGTTTTCTTGCTTGCTCTGACTTACGGGGTCTAGAAGTTGATTCAGTAATACAAAACTCAGGCTTTTTGTTGTCTTCTGCATTTATATACACAGCCTTATGTGTGTTTATGCACAGAGATTATTCATTAAATCTTTATTACTTTATTAGGCCCCTGAGTTGTTCACACCTGAGAGAGCTTGGAAAGCTCTGCAGATAGCAGAAGAAAAGCTTCTTGGTCCATTAGGCATGAAAACCTTAGACCCAGAGTAAGTACAGTAGAGATAAGATCAAGTGTTAATTCCTAAACATAATAAACACAACAGTAGGAATTATTTGATGTGGGGCAGGGGTAGTGGGGGTGGTGTGAAATCTCAGTATATACTTACGAAACACGGCTGCAGGAAGTACTTCCAGAACAATTGTTTTGCTATTCTCAAAGTCCATGCAATTGATTTCTTTATATAGGCAATGGCTGGGTGGTTTTGAATGCCTCACAGTGAGCAAGTCAAATTTGGTATCATACCAAAGATGTTGAATTTGCATCTTGGGACATACTTATGTTTGATACAGTGTACAGCACTGCAGTTTGAGTAAAAGGGTAAAATTATGACTCTTAAGTCCTTTCATGTCATGGACCATTTTCCTACAAATTTAAAGTTTATCTGGCATTCTGCTGTCATGTGAAGTACAGAACCTGGTGGAGACCTCCATAACAACCATCAATAGATGTAAATGACAAATTATTTGGTTGATTTCTGTTTTTCTTTTCTGTGTGTTATTTTTAATTAAGGCTTTTTTTGCATAATGTATTTTTTCTTTTTTGCAGTGATATGGTGTACTGTGGAGTATATGATAATGCTCTTGACAATGACAACTACAATGTAGCCAGAGGTTTTAATTATCACCAAGGACCTGTAAGAGCTACTTCCTTCAGTTTTAGAAAAGTGTTGTCATCTTTTCAAAGCAACTGCTTTGATCATCATCTCTTTTCATTCTTTGCATAGGAATGGCTGTGGCCAATTGGGTATTTTCTTCGTGCCAAACTGTACTTCTCCAGACTGATCAGTCCAGAGATATATGCAAAAACTGTAGTTATGATTAAGAATGTTCTTTCTCGCCACTATGTTCATCTTGAAAGGTAAGATAACAATGAACACGGATTCCAAATACTCAAAATATCACACTAGTGGTATCCACCATCCAATTGCATGTGAAAGCACAGATCTTCTGTATAAATAGGATCTCTTTTCTAGATAGGAAGTTGACTGATATATGTGCAATTGCAGATCTCAAGTCAGGTTTCAAATACAGATGAGATCTCGTGCCTTTTAGAGATTGCAAAATTCCTAATACTTATCCATGTGAAGACTAGGTGAGATGAATCTTATGTAAAGATTAGGATCCAATTTCATACAAGAAATCAGTTTCAGAAAAAAAAGTCAGTGAGTTGTTTTTTTTTTTTAAATCAAAGTATTTAAAAACAAACTTTAAAACATAATATTTAAATGGCTAGTAGTGATAGATTAACATTTCAGCAGATAAAATGATGCAAAATATTGTTAGGATTTATTGTGTTCTAAGTGAGGAAATTAGATTCTGAAGCCATCATACTTATAAACCTTGATTTTCTAAGGAGACAGAGGAACTTGCATTTTGAGTTTCCTTCAAACCAAACCACCTAACCCACATGCTGTTTTTTCTCTTTTGCTGTCTATTTTATTTTTAATCATTAAGGATTTGAGGCAAACTAAAATAAACAAAAAAAATCTTGCCCGTGGTATCTCATCCATATAATCTGTTCTGCAGCACATGAAACAGGTATTTATTTGCACCCAAAAGAGTAATTCAGTAGGACTCATGACGGAAGAGTTTGTCTGACCACATGAGGAAGAAAAAAGGATTTGTTAAGCAACATTTTGCCTTACATAGTGTCTTGTCCACATGTCTTGTTTGGTAGTATCAGAAATAACTAGCAGTTTGGTAACACTCTTTGCTTATTCTGTGTAATTATTAAAGAAGTGTACTTTTACTCTGTTTTGATACATTATTTCAGTACAGAATAATTAATGTAGCAACAGGCTCTACTTATATTTTTGTAAGTGTGCTAGTTTGTAGGATGGTTTTGTTCCCATGGAGGAAAAGAAGGTTTATGTAATCATGCTGTCTTCCAGCTGTTGTCACCTTTTAGCACTATAATCAATGTCAAGTGTAGTTTGAATACCATTGTTACCATTTTCCAAATGCAAAACGACCAGAATGAGAAACAGGAGCAGCACATACCAGTTGTGTAAGCTTAGTTATTTTTAGTAGCAGAGAGTCTGCTTTGAAGAAGAGACACTTCCACTACAATTCCCAGCTGCAGGTGAAAAAAAATATTAATTAGATCTCAGATATTAAAGGAAATACTGTGCTTGTAGGACAGCTGACCTTTAGTCAAGCTTTTCAATTTCTAGTTAATCTTCCAAAAGGTTTTAAAATGAAATGTTCTTTTAATTTCAATCTACAATCTAACAACAATACTCACTTGTGTTTTCTTTTATCAGATCATCCTGGAAAGGTCTTCCAGAACTTACAAATGAAAATGGGCAGTATTGTCCTTTTAGCTGTGAAACTCAGGCCTGGTCGATTGGTGTTATCCTTGAAATCCTTTATGACTTGTAAAAGTTTATTTTGATTGATTTGATGAAACTTCTGTGGTCATACTATTGGGCATAAATGAACACTTGGCTTACACTGCAAGGGAAATTAACTGTTCTGCACAATCACTTAAACTGTGTCCTGACTTTCAAAGATGCTGAATGCCAGCAGCTCCTGTGCCCTATAACCGTGTGGGGCTTAGGTATTTTGAAAATTAGGCCATGACAATAAAATAAAACAAAACTGCAGTGCACACTTGATGCAGAAACTTTTAGTAAGGAGCAATTTTAAGAATATGCACAAACTTAATTTAAAGTAGCTTTGGTTTTTTAGCCTTTTCAAAACAAAACCTTAATGTAACAAAGTAAATTAGCTCCTTCCTGAGCTAAAAATAAGTAGCACAGCTCTTATGTTTTTTTTTCTTTGTCTCTTAAAGAGTAAATGGATGTTTTTGCAAATGCATGCTTAAGGGGGAGCAGACTAACCTCTAGCTTTGAGTTTGGTATGCTTTGTGCTCTAGTGCCATGTATTAATGAAGACATAATATGTTATCTCTCCATTGAACTGTATAATGGGGATGTATTTGTATGTGTTCAATTGAACACTCCACTAAGCAGCCACAGAAATAAAGTGTATGAATACTGTAATAAAGCAACTTTTAAAGTTACATATAAAATTTTGAAAACCTTGAGTTAGCTCAAGCAATGAGGTAACATCCTATGTTAATCTACATTTATTTAAATACCATGAGCCATATAGCAAAGCTGTTTTTTCATCTATATCTGTTTTTCACCGTGGGTAATTCATAAGAAAAATACATACAATGCACAGCCTACATGTTGGGGAAGGCCAACGTATTGACTGCTTATTAATTTAATTTATTGAAGACATAGGGTCACCTCAGCCCCTCATTCTTGGGAAAATCCTAGCTCTATGAATCAGGTGGAAACAACACAATGGAAAGACATACTAGCCTACTATCAGAGAGGAATGTGAGGCTTCTGGGCCTTTGAAATTACACCAGTAACAATAAGCATGCTACCTCTGTATGGTGTCCTTTGGGAACAAATCCAGTGAACATGATGCAAAATGTGTTTTTTCATATTTGGATGCCGACATGTCCTTATTAAGTTCATATCAGGGTTCACTGACTGAGAGAAGTGGTTGGTAATTCTCAACTCTTCATACAATTTTTCCATCTTAGTGCAATAAACAGGCAGAGAGTAGTGAGGTTGCCAACACTTCCCACATCACAAGGCAGAAAAGCAAAAGCACTATTTCTTAATGTTTGACAGAATATGCTGAAAAAATAAATACAGGATATAATTATAATGCACTAAAACACAGATCAAGATTTTATTGTGTCTGTATTTTAAAGTTTCTGTATACTGTCTGAAGTACAAGTGCATACATGCTGTCTTGTTCAGGGAGATGTATTTCAGGTAGATACTGTAATGGCAAGTTAACAGGCTCAAGAAAGATGAATTGTAAGAAATGGCTCATATACTATTTATTTGGAAGGTTAATAAGGATTTTAACTCCCTTGCTGAAGTGTTCAGTCCTTAGGAATAGGTAATGTCTATGTTGTATCTGAACTTCTGAGCTGCTGCAGTACATGAGTTGGGAAATTTTTATTTTCTCGACACAATGCATAAGAAATGTCATTTGATCAAAAATGTTACTGAAATGTCAGCTACAGATTATTTTTTTAATGTGCAAAGGCATAGAATATTTTTCATACTGCACTAAACTTTCCAAATTTCTTGATAATTATAGTAAGGTTTATGTCCTACTGTTTCACTAGCTTTACTGTTTTCCTGGACACTTATTTCTTGTTTATTATTTCAAGGTATGTTTTATGGCTCCTGTGGCTTAGAAAGCAGGAACAAAATGGCAAAAAAAAATTGTTCTTACTTCATGAAAACATTTTAAAATTGGAAGTGAAGCTTAAGAGCTATGACTGTTGAAGATTTCCACCAGGTGTCAAAATTGTACACATTGGCAATAACACTCTTTAAGTGTTTGGAAAAAAAAACATGAGAAATCTTTCATCAAGACCTTCCTATGCTATGTACAGATTGCTTTCCAGTTTTGCAAACTGCACTGCTGATATAGACTGCATATTTGTCACTGCTAGGGTTTTTTTCTAATTTAATAGTAAAATTTTAAAGATAAATCACCACTGTGTATACAAAAATACATGTTATGAAACTTCTAAACATGCCCATTTATAATGTTGCTTCTGCACTGATTAGTTGAGCATAGTTTTAGTGACAAATACTTTAAATAGGGGAAAAAAATATGTATTGGTTGACTTTGCTGTTAAGTAGCAACAAAAGTAAGATTTAAGGTTATTAACTTTTGGGGGGGGTGGTTTATTGGTTGAGGGGGTTTTCTTTTTTTTTTCCTCAAAAAGCTACTCAACACTTTGTCAAACCAGACAGTTTAAAAATGAAGAGGGAAGAAAACAATGTTAAATCTAACATAACAGGAGCTGATGCCCAAATAGATCAAGTCATTATCCCCTAAAAGTAGCTGACTTACATTGACTGATCCTGAGCTGTATCATTATAATTTATATTTTACACTCAAAAACTTCTAGTAATGCAAACTTATAATTGGTAAAATAGAAATAAACTAAATAACTCAGTAAGAACTGTGCATCCATTGTGTTCCCATTGGTGCTTCTTGATCTATATCACATTAGAATTATTTTTCCTCCCAATTGAAATAATTTTAACTGTTACTGATGTTTACACAGTTAATAGCTCTTGATTTATTCAAAGATTATTAAATTGAGAATTCAAGTAAACTAATGTATCATTCTCACACTGCATGTTGTAATGTAAAATGCAAACATGAGCTTTACATGTCTGTCTATCACAGCAACACCGATTTTAGAAAATGTCATTATTCATTTCTGAAATGCACAAAATAAAGTTCTTTAATTCAGAGTTAACCTTTTCTTGTGATTGTTTTTAAAAAAAAAAAAAAAAGTCAAACTTTCTAGCTAATGTGGCTTGTTCATATGTAGCAATTTTACATAGGAGGAGAGACCATTAACTCCTCAGGTCAAATGTTAAAATGTGCTAGCAACACTGACTGAAAAAAACAACAGCTTATTTCAAAAACAAAAGCATAAACTTGAGCCCTACCCCGAGATTCTTATGTTGGTGTCATTGTCAGCTGTTCTCTAGCTGTGTTTGAGTGAGTTTGGGTTAGCAGAGCTCTGCCTGTCCCTTCTGCTGTAAATGTTTATATAATTTAAGTCATAGTATTGCAAATTCACCAAGACAACAGTCCTGATTAAGGGATTTACAAATGTTCAAGTCTTAGAGTGATTAACTTCTGGTGCAAAATTCCTGTCTCTGTGGAGAAGGCATTTTTCATACCGTTCAGCTCTGCTTTGTAAAATCAGTGTCTCACAGCACAGGGACCTGGTATACTGAATGTGTTTTGCAGTGGTCCCATTTCATTCCATTCTTTATAAAAATAGGGGTTTTTTCTATACCTCTATTCAAGCATTTTCATTAAGAAGTAGATTGCTATTCTACTGCATGCTACTTTTAATAAATATTCTGTTGAAAAGTGATTAAGGAAATCTAGAAATGACCAGTCACTGGGTTGTTGGGGGGAGGTGCTACGGTCAGTGCTTCCACCTCAGCCCTCATGGCACCTCAGGCAGCTCGGTGGAAGAATAGATGGATGGAGGATGTGTTAGTGGTGACTAGCGGGCTTCTCTTGAAGGCTCATTGGGCGATTGCAGTCAGGACACGAGCTCTGCCCGCGGTGCCGTGTGAGGTGAGGCAGGACCCGTCTAAGAGAGCCCGCTCCTCTCGCCGCCGGAGAGCGGCTTCCCCGTGCCGGGCAGCCGCCAGGCCCCCGGCCTCAGCCCGGCCGGGCCCTCGGGGCCCTCCGCGCCCTCGCGGGGGAGCCTGTGCTCACCGCCGGCTGCGGGCCGCTCCCTCACACGCCCCTCGGGAAAACAGGCGAAACCTGCCCCGACTAACAGCTTGTTTGCCTCTCGAAAGGTGCCTGGAAACAGCAAGAAGAAAAATGTACTTGTCTATGAGCAGCTGGGTTTTTGTGCAAACTGGGGAGCTTATACAGGGGAGAGCTCAACCCTTTTCGCATTCTGCAAGATTTCCCTGTGCATTTGGTATTTCTCAGAAGCTGCTGACTAAATTAAAACAGGCTAACTAGTTCAAAATTTGTTTCAAAATGCAAGTGACCAAGTGAACCAATGGCCTTTTTTAATGGGGAATGTTGATTTCAGAGCACGAGCAACTGAACAAGGCGCAATTTGACTGCTGGTTTTTACAGGGTCAGATTCTGATGCAGAATTAACTTGTGGTGGTACAAAAGTGAACCTGGGAATAATATAGAAAGAAAAGAAGACTCTGTGGCTAGTCAGGTGGCAGTGTGAGCTATCTGTGCTGTTGCAGGCTCTTGTGTTTCTGTAAACACTTGTCCAGTCCCCTTGGCCTGTAACACTTTTGTCTCATTGTGTGAAAGCTCCTTGAACTTGTTTCTTTCAGAAATCTTAATCATTGTGATATGTCTGTTCTGTCTAGAACCTTTTAGCTACAGGTGGCCATTCACCCTGTGTAATGATCTCAGTGTACTACACAAAGTTCAGTACCACTGACTATATGTGACAAATAATAAACCTCAATTCACATAAGCCTATGCAATTTGTGAGATCCATGAGCACTTCCCTTTGTGCACCACAGCAACATCTCAGTACAACTTCAGACAGACTGTTATGTAGTGCCTTTTTGCAACGAGAATGAAAGCTGGCCATGAAGAAAGAGAATTATACTGCAGCCTGGCGAGGGTCTTAAGTTGGATGATGTGGACTCCAGGTACTAATGGAGGTAAGTTTCTTGTGGAGTTCTGTATTTCTGAGTTCAGACTGGCAAATTAACTGGAATTTAATTTTGTGTTGTGGTGAGAAACATGATATTTGCAGTCACATGACTTACAGACTTACAAGTACAATTATTTTAAAGCATGATGCTCTAGAGTGGGATTAAATTATAGTAGTGGAAGTCTTTTTTTAAGGTGACTTGTAGAGTCACAACCATATATAAAAATTTGAGAAAGGTGAAAATTTATTTTTTTGCGAGTGACATCTCAAGGAAAAGGTTTCTACAAAATGAACATTCTGTTCTTTCGTGGAATACATTGAGGGGCTGATTTTAAAATTTCTTTGTAATTGTTCTTATGGCTGTTGTCTATAAGGATCCTAGATACAGCCTAGACCTGGAGAGGGGTACCAGTTTTAATAGTATGAAATGAGAAATTGGTTCCAAATACAGGAGTAAGGCTCACAGCTGCTTGTGTAACATCCTGAAGAATAGCCAAATAATGAGGTAATATTGTCTTAGCAAGAGCAGTCGTTGGAGGGCAACAGTAGGTTAAGTGTCATCTGAATGTGTTGTAGTATTGTATCTAAGGAGAGCTTGGAGCAGGATCTTCAAGTTAGTCAGTGTATAGATTTTGTGGATGTGAGTGATTGGTTAAAGTATCAGGGATGACACGTTAGAGGGGCTCTTACCTGAATGTATGGTAATCCAGGGACTAGCACGGTGGGCTGGCTGGAAGTGAACACCTCAGTAGAAAGCTGGGGATGATGGATGGAGCAAGAATAGTGCAGCTCTTTATTATCGATAAAAATTAACATTTCCAGCTTGGCAGCAGAGGGTGGCGCCAGTTGGCCCCGTGGCCCTGCTGCCTCCTGCTCGGGCCGGGCCATTGAGCTCCCCCGAGCTCCCTTCAGGGCTCTGCATTTCTGCACAGCCTCGCTCGCTTTTCTGGCTTTTAACAGCTCAAAATCATAAGTTTTTTAATGTTTAGCAAATGTTTCAGTAGTATATCCTTACATAGGGGAAATGGGAAAGAATTACATCTTTGTTGGTTTACTGACTAATGAGTATTTCATGATTAAAAATTCCAATAATCTGTTTCTCTGTTTTATTGCGAAGTTCAAGAATCTGTTTATTTCCTAAAGAATGGGAAATGCTAGGATATGAAACCAGGTGTATGTTAGGCATTTATTTATTATTTGCATCATAGTTCATCTAATGCTTCTGTAATTGCTCACAATTTTTTTTCCTGTTTCCTTAAATGTTTTGTTTACGTACAAAAAAAATTTACTGTGAAAACTGAAAATAATTTTGCCTTGGCAATCTTTTGCTATAACCGTGGGTATTTTAACTTAAATGTGTTGGTACATGGATTTTTTTTTAGTGGCATTCTGCTTGCACACAGCAGTTTTCTAGGACAATCAACTGGAAACAGTGAGGCTAAAAATTATGAAACTCTAGTTGAAAATTAATATTTTTTGACCCAGGAAAACTGTGTAGTGCTTAGATTTAGTTGGCAGAGTTTGCTTTGAACGCCTTTGTTCTCATAGAGTATGCAAGATTTGGAGGCCTGAGATTATTGTTGGACAAAAGTAATGGTAAGGCTGTAATCTAGGAATAAAGTCCAGTAATAGAGAAGTCTGGAGAAGAATACCAGAAGTCAGAAGGAATATAGATGGAGTCAGGCATTAAGACATGATAAGAAAAAAAGAATAAAAAGAGTGATATGAAATACTAGGTTGTTTTATGTGGCTTAGAACAGCTTTATATAAAATAAAATATAACAAAATAAATAGTACAGAGTCTGTAGCTGAAGAAGTCCAGGTGCTTCAGTCCTACAGCTTTAGACTCCAGCTCTCAAATTTCTGCATTTTTAACAGGCTGCATTTTCTAGCAGTTATTCCACTTGCTGAAGCTGGGTGGGAACACCCACATTTTAAAGGTAATTTTGTAATTTGTAAAGCCTATCATCAGACCTACTGGGACAGCAGTTCAAGAGGTGGTTTTGTTTCTTGTAATGGCTGGCTGGCTACTACTGCTGGAGGTGTCCCTTCAGGCCTCTGGAGGGCCATATTCATGTGTTTGGAACAGTTAGGTTACTGCAGAGCTTTTCCAAGGCCTCCAGGCACCATTTAATTAAGAACCAGATGCTGTTATCACCTGGATCAGAGTAAACATAGAGTAATTTAATTTCCATTTGAATTGAATTGGATAATTGCAGGTTTATTTTTGCACAATTTTGTCTTTAGACAGTTTATACACCTTTGCAAACAGCAGTTAAAAGCATCAATCAGATGTGGTAATGCAATGCACTATTGTTTGTTCCAGGGTAGGGAGCCCATACTGTGATGGAGTTCCTTGTCTCAATAGTTTCCTTAAAGCAGTCATACATGGGGGGTTTTGCCTTCCTTGTCAATACCTTTGCTGAAGTCTAACAGAACATACTCTAAATTCTATGGTCTCAAAAAGCTGATAGAATTTTGTACTTTGGATTTATCAAATTGTTGAAAACATTCTCTTCAGGAATATTAAAAGCAAATAAAATGTAGCTGAGAATAAAGGGGGGAGGGGAGATGGAGGGTGTGTATGTGTGTGTGTGTTAGTAGCAGACAGGGGTTCTGGTTATTTCCATCAGGTTTTCAAAGCTGAGTTTACAAAAATTACTTAAAAACATTAGAGTTTAGAAATTTTTGCTTGGGTTATTAGAAAGCCTCATTTTGTCTGTGCTGGAAGATTGACCAGAGAAGTCTGATAGTAATAATATTTAAAAAGTGAACTTTATTAGTTTAATAGCTGAGATAAGAAGTCTTCAGTTAGGTAATTAAGCATTTCTTCCAAATTTCAGCAGGTATTTTTTACTGGTTATGAATCAATTGTTCTAAACTGAATGTTGCTGTTAAATGTCATCTTCCTTCCTATCCTCCCTGATTTCTTTTAACATAAAAGGATCCATTTAATTGTGGGAGTGGTTGTTTCTATGTCTACTGCCATTCAAATTATAAAGCACTTAAATATTTTTCTAGAGGGAGAACTTCAGTATTGCTCTTTTAAAAAGAATCTCTTGGAGGGCAGAAATCCAGTGTTTGAATTTTAACTTAAGATTTGACTGTCTGAAGAGCAACCTACTGCTTGGTGGTCAGTGAATCCTTCAGGAAGGTCAGAGATGTGGTGATTGTTGAGGATGGGTTATGACAGAAAGGGAGAAGGACTTATAAGTGAATACCCAACAGAGACAAGGAGGCTGTTTCCTCACCTGTGGGGTTTTTCAAAGGAAGGAAGCAGGAAAGAGAGGAAGTTTTGATGTCTGGTGGGGCTGCATGCTGCAGTACAGCAAAAATGGTGGAGAGGGGAAGCTGCACTTTACCTTAGTGTGGGCCTCCAGGCTGACCTGTATGACCCTGAGTTTCAGTGGAGCAGACAGCACAGCCATAGGGCTCTGCTGCTGTTACACCAAAATGCAACAGTACTCTTAAGAGTTCTGGGCCACTGAAGGGAAGAGCACCTTGAGGAGCTAGTTGTAACCACAGACGAATTTCAAATTCACAGACTTATTTCAATTCTTGTCTAGTTTTCACTTTTGAAAACTAGATGCTTTTTATACATTCAAATCTCATGGGGAGAACTCCTGTAGAGGCTGAAAAAACATTTTCCACTTGGCTGAAGTCAAAATTGTGCGTTACTTTGTCAGCCCTATTTCCAGCTTTTCAGCCAGTTCACTATGGTGTCTTAAAGTGGACTCAATTTCTCCATCTTTCACCCTTCTTCAGCATAGCTAAAATGCTACTGTGAATTTCACCCAGAAGTCATCAAAATCCCTGGAAACATAAGTACTACATCAGACTCAAAGGTTTTATGTGCTTGAATGTAACATTTTAAAGCCTTTTGATGTCATATACAAAAGTAACTCAGAATAATAATTACTGTAATAGTATCTTTTGTCTCATAAATTTAATTCTCAGCGTACTCTATTTAATTTGCTGTAATTATATACTCAGTGTACTGCTAATAAATATACTCTTTCAACATGTATGTGTTTAATATATATATATTTTCAAACGTGGGGGGAAGCAGAAGTCAAGGATATTACATTTTTAGTTTTTTTACTATTAGTGCTTTGCTAAATATTGTATTACATTAAATTTTTTGTCATGATACTCATACGAGGATGCTTTGAAATGCTAAATAGTTGTGACATTGATTAGTACACACCACTCATGCTTGTATGTTTCCAGTGCTAAAAATTCAAGGATTGCTCTGAATTGACTGAGGGGACATTGGCATACTATGTAGGCATCTCTGTACCCTTATCTTCCTCTCTTGGAAAATTGTGCCTGCTGTACTCTGAGAACTTTTGGTAGCTTCATCACTTGTGGAAAGTGGATGACAAGTAATGCTAGCTGTGGACACACCCCTTTTTGGAAAGTTTTGATCTTTGTTTCCTTCTTGGTCATTTTCACTGCCCTTCACAGTTAATCAGTAACTATTTTCTGCTGAAAGTAAGAATGCTGCTAACCAAAATCCTACTTAGCTGAACAGGTATCTGTCTTCTAAGATAAGAACCATTGATTTTGCTGCCACTGTTGGATGTGATCTCCAAATGCTGCTTCCATTGCTGGGGGTACTATTAAAAGAGAAAAAAACCCTCCTATTGTTAAAATATCAATGAGGAGTGACTGGTAATGGGTAATATTTTTAGAGAGTGGCAAGTTCAGCAGAACACAGTAATTTAAACACAGAAAGCCAGGAGTTAGTTTCCCATCTGTATATTGTTAGTTCTGTCTGCTTAGGTCCTTCCCACAGTGCACCAGCAACACTGATGTTTTGTCTGAGCACTGCCCTCCTCAGGAGCTGCTTCTGTCTGCCCTGTCATCAGGATTCACCTGTATGTGCTTGATCTGTAATCTTTGTACATGTGCACATGTGCCAGGCATTATACAGCAGTTTATACCATGCCAAATCTCACCATGCTTTGTGCAGGCCTGCAGGTCTGCTTGTGCATGTGCCTTTAGGTTGCACTACCTATAGTTAAATATTTAACTATAGGTATTCATAAAAAATAAATACTAACCTGCTGCAATTTACAGTTCCTTTGTTTTCACATCTGTCACATTGTATGTTTAGTCTATGTTCATGTCTGACCTAGCTGTATACAACAGTTTTCTGGGCTCTGTTTCAAGCATGGTCTACAAACTGAGTTCTGAAATGTGTCACAAAACTTTCCTGGACAGTTCTTTCTTTGGATCATCATACGGTTTTATACAATGAAACAGCTCAGATATTAATTGAATACCTTTGGAGATGTTATTCACCATGCCACATTCTGCAGAAAATTACATGGCAGATGAGGAACTAATGCATGAAAGATATAGTAGTCTATACATTACTTTTATGCAGGCTGATTTTTAAAAAGATTACTCCATAACTTAGATCTTTGGATGTGCAGACCACAGGTTTATCTGCTATGTTAACAATGCCTATTTCTGTCACTATTTCTGGAAGCCATACACTCCTACCTTTGTTTTACTTCCACATTGATAGAGAAAGCATTGCAAGTATAAAAAGAAATTACTTAAAGATGAAACTTTTGTTTCTGTGAAGCTTATATTTGAAACTGAAAGTATCTAGCACCACAGCTAAATCCTGTGGACTATCTATGAAATGTTATGTTCTTCCTTAGGTACTTCTGACTTGCGATGTGTTTGTATTTTCCCTTTTACCCTTTGCCTATGCTGTTTTGCAGTCCTCTCTTTGTTCTCCTTTGAAATACTGTTGGAAACTGTTTCAAGTACCTTCGTGGATGTGGCTGTTTAACCCTTTTAGAGCAGAGCTGCAAAGGCACATGTGTGCCTCAGCAGTGCACACAGCACTGTGACTGTGGCTGTAGCACCTGGGATAGCGTATTTTCTTGAGTGGCTGTGGAAATTCTCACTCGGCGCTTTGTGAATCACTACAGAGTGGTGAATCACTGCAAAGTGGTCCCTAGACAACTGACCTTGAGTTAACTCTCCCAAATATTTTCACTTAATGAACCTAATTAAAAGACACATAAAGGATATTTATAGTGCTGTATCTCTATAATTACAGTTGCTATAAGGATGCTATTCTTTTGTGAAAGGGTGATAGGATGTTAATAAATAGCTTGTCTTTCATACTGTGGATAACATCATACTAAGCTTGAAAATCTTTAAAATAATGGATTGTATTAAATTAATACTTCTCCACAAGGAAGGTTATATATCATAATTTTGTTCAAATATATTGCAAAAAATAATGCATTCTATAAGGAATTCGTTTAGTAGATGAAGGATCAGATCAAAAGAACTCAAGAAAATTAATTTGTCAGTCCTCATGAGTAGAAATCCCCTGATTGTAGTGATCTGATGCCCCTAAGAAGGCAGGGCAATAGATTCATAGTGCAGAGCAAAAATTAGAGGACTTAAGAGTTCATTTGCCAGACATGCCACAGTAACTGGTTACACAGACTCTCTATATGCCCAGTCTAGCACAGCAGTGAGGGACTCTGTACCACAAAAGCCTTGATGGTCAGCAGCTTCTCTGTGGAACCATCCTAACAAAAAAATCAGACTGAAGAACAGGAGTGGCCTAGACTTGCACTCAGTAGGAATATAAAGCATTAGATCAGAAGTCATGGAGCTCAATTTCTGTTTTTTGCCCAAATTATTTTGTATCTCATTGGTATGACACACGAGAGTGAGTATAACACAGGCTTTCACATTCCATGTGGAGAGGCTTTTATATTGTGACTTTAACATCTTTGCCCTTCTGGTAGAATACTCTGTGACTCTGACTGTTCCCTCCTTAAGAGTCACGTCTTTCTCCTCCCTGACCTCTGGCTAAATGGAGGAGTGGATTACTAGCAGAGGAATGCAACACTTCCAATTTGCCAGGTAGGTGGTAATTGCTGCGTTCCAAAGAGGTTACCACGGCAAACCCCCTCAGAGATACACGTGCTTCATGCACTTTGCTTCCAGAGTTTGTTGAAGTTATAAATCATGTTTAGTGCATAGTTGGTATACTTTAACTTAGCTATTTCAATTCAGAGGAAAACCCACATAAATAGGTGTCTGTTTTCTCAGGTGACCAGCTTCTCACACTAGTTTTCCCTGCCAGTCCTAATAGAAAGTAATTATGATCTCATCCATTTCCTTTTCCTCACCTTCCTATTTTCCATTACACAACTATAATTATTATTGATTATACCTAATTAGGATTCATTGTGCTTCAAAGATTTAATACTTGGTCTTTTCCTCCAAAAGGTGATAATCTTACATTTAGGCTTAAAATCATGAGTAATCCAAGACACAAGGGGACAATCAAATGCAAGGACAAGGGCAACCACTTTGAAAACACATGATCTTTTCCTTAGTTAATGAGCTAGTTATCTGCAATTTAGTAAAGTCTAAGTTCAAAGCATTTTCATTACTAGTATATGGAAGGGAATAGTACTAGTGTGAAGCTTATTTCTTTATTTCAGAAAAATGTATTGTCTTGAGGGCAGCAGTATTTATCTGTACAGAGCACATGCACTTCACTGGTCTTGTAAACTGCTTGGGTACATACACACCAGGGACTCCCTTTTTCCATTGCACAAAAAGGTACCCAATGAGTTGTGCTTCCCTGTAAAAAGGAGTTTTTAGATGCCTGTCCCTCACCTGTTTGCAGCTCTTTGTTGTTGTGTTCTCTTCAGTTAATTTCTGCATTTTCTGCTATGTTCAGGCCTTTGTGTGCACCTTATACCCAGGGTTATGTGATACTGAAATACAGTAGGACTTTGTATATTCCATTCCCATTGTCTGCCAAAAAAAATTCTCCTCTTCAAAATACTGGGAGTTGTGTGTATTTTCATGCTATTAATTCATCTAGGAAGTCACATGTCATTGCTAACATTGTTAACATTTTGCCTTATCTTGAAAAAGGGAGACTAAAGAACCTGAGGAAAAAGATGATTTTGTAGTATAGTTAAAATTAGGTCATCTTGGTCTATAGGATGGAGAATTTGGGCCTGGTAAATCAAGCCTCAGGATTGAAAGTTTTGCCAGAAGGGTATAAAGGTTTACAAATTGACTTTGCCATCTAGGAAGTTGGTACAAGCCACAGCCCACACAGGAAGACTGTGTTCTGTATGATGGAAGAGTCAGAAATGTAGGAAATGGATTAGGAATGAATAAAAAAGTACATGGGTGAAAAGGCATCTGTAGACATGTTTTGTCTTCAGCCTCTAGATCCATTGACTAATATTCTGTTAATTGTAGTGAGCAAACTTTGTAAATTAGGCTCTAGAGCTACTTACACTACCAAAGCATTTATTACATTAGTTGTTCTGAGTCTTTAGCTGTTACGAACTCTATTACTATACTTCTATTAATACTATCTATTACCATTAAATTGGAATCCCAAACAGAAGCCAGGTGCTTCAGTTTTGATGAAGAATTTGTGGGCACTGTGGGGATTGTGTTGGGAGGCAATATTAAACTCTGTCCCAGTTAAACAATTGCAGACT
The DNA here is from genome assembly GCA_020086605.1 of Lanius collurio. NCBI lineage: Eukaryota > Metazoa > Chordata > Aves > Passeriformes > Laniidae > Lanius > Lanius collurio. Next base: position 7,371,667 of record JACBWW010000016.1, on the reverse strand, counting down.
GGTGAATAGAGAAGTGCCTGAAAAGGTAGATATGTTAAATATACTGCACTTCTAATTAAGTATTTCAGATATGATTCCAGGACTGCTTACTATTTTGCAACAAAAAGGAGACATTGTTCCAGGAACTGATTATTTGTAGAGAGTTGGTTATTTCCTTGTAGTAGATTTAAAATTCACCATGAAAAATGTTATAGATAATGAACAAAAATTGTTGCCTGACTATTCTTTACAGTGTTAACTGCTGAAGGAATGGGAATTCACCTGCTTCTGCTTTTGAGAGGGAAAACTCTGTGCAACCCAGGTGACATGAGAACACATCCTGCAGTGACTTCTCACTGCTATGCAGTGAAAGGGAGGGCTTGGGAAACAGTCAAGGAATGCCTTTGGAACTATCTAGACTGATTGACTGACAAGTCCTCAGTGCCAAGACACATGTCCCAGTTCTGGCACATGCGGAGGAGACCTGTAAATACTGAACAATAAACATCAGCTTCTACTGAGAAAGGCCACAGTTAAACAGTTTCTTTGTGGGCTTCTCTTGGGCCTTCCAAGTTTCTATCAAAAAATTAATGTATTTGTATTAAGTTTTTCTCTGGAAGCTCCAAGAAGGTGTTCTTGTATTGATCAGGATGCCATAAGCAGTCATAACCCTTATTTTGGTGCAAACATTTTTTTATTTATTTAATAAACATCGTTTTATTTTTACAAATTTAAAGAGTCTAAGTGATAGAAATGATAATTTATTATCAAGTGAAATAAAGCCACTATAATTAATCAGCCTAGTAGGAATTTAACCCAACAGATACATGCAGCATCTCCATGTTACCCACTCTCTGTAGCTCATCAGTAGCTGCTGAAAAGAAACACAAGAGAAATCTTCACTAAGTGTCTTTCACTAAATCTTTGTGTTTAGGTCACCAAAGTCAAGGTATTTTAGATGAATGAGTGAAGCAACTTCCAGATTCTAAAATACTTTAAAAGTGATTTGCACTTACACAAAATGTAAAAATAGGTTGCCACCAGGAATTTATTTAACTTACCATAGAAGAGTCCTTCTTGATACTGTATGACAACTATCTCTTAATAGAAGAGAGTGAACAGGGAATGAGAGATGCTGACTTGGCATAAATAAGGCCCTGGTGGATCAATCAGAATTGGTCACAGTACAGTTATTGCCTGGGGTAGATTCACTAGAATGAAATCTACAAAGTACATTAAAAAACAAGGAATAAGATAGATTTTGCAAAAGTAGTGAATACCAGTGCTTCAGGAGTGAGGTGAAAGTATCCTCCTGGTCTGAACTATAGCATTAAATAGGTGCAGACAGACCTTGCTTAGAATCAGAAGGACTTCCTGAGATGGAGTTGTCCTAATCAGTTGTCTTCTCTGGATTACAGTTCACATTTTCAGATTCCATCTTGGATCATTAAAATCTCCTCACTGATATTTTTCAGAAGTATTAGTTGACAATAACACATTTTTTTGCTTTGTTGGACAAAGTTTTCAGTGTTTTTGCTCAATCTTGGTATTTGGACTTTTAATCTACAGTCAAATTTACAAAACATGTTTCCTACATCCAGGCCTTAAAGGAGTCTTTTTAAATTTTGGGTAATTTCTTCAGCTTTAGGGAGTTCTCAGGACAGGAGAGAAAAGGAGTGTCCTTTTGTGCAATCACCTTCATGCTCTTTCTACTGCAATTATCAATAGCTCTTTACTAAATTCTTATTTAATTAAGCTTAAGTTAAACTACTGGTGCTTTTAGGAGTAGGTACACCTTTACCAATCTCCTTGATTTATAAAGCTAAAGTTTTTACTGGTGATTTTTAATATTTTTTTTTAAACCAACAATGAAGCTAGCATAACTAGTTTATCAGAAGTGAGCAGGTAACAATGATAATATTGTTTCCAAAATCTGTAATAAATGAGCAGACCTTTTCTGGGTGCTTTCTTTTAAAGACTAATCTGTTGTTATTTTGTTTCTATGTTTTTTTTCTAAAAAGTCTTTGTTACTGTGGTGAGAATCAAATGATTCTTTGAGAAAGGAGGCCATAATAAAAGCATTTTCTTCAGCTGTTCTTTTCTCTGTGGTTCCAAGTGCTGCATCTGTATGACAAGATTTTGCATTTTGCAGAAATGATCACTTAGGTGGTCATCTTTTAAAAATGTTCAGAGTTTTTAGTCATACATAGTTTCAAGCACCAAAATTTCTAGAAGTAATCCAAGAGTAATTACTGTAAATTAAAAAAAGAAAAGTCTGTATATTTGAATTATGTTTGGCTTATGAAAGCTTGCTGAAGATGCAGATAGAAATTTTAGTTCCCAACTAACCATTTTATACATCAATTTTGAAAACATGTCAAGTTAGTATCAGGATATGATTTCTTGCATAATAATGTTCTGTTGGATAGTCTAGAAGTCACTCACAAGATGAGGATAAAAGGAAATTATTGACCATCAGCAGTAGTAAATTTATCTATGCTACACAGCGCTCACACCTAATGCATGCAAGTAGCTCACTTCCAAGAAATGGCTCTTGTTCCAAGTCACTGAGAAACCTTTGTTTATATAAATTATCTAGTTGAGCTAGCCAGCAAGTTTTTTCTTCCAGTCTTGAGAAAAAGATGAATAAATGGAGATGAAACAGTTATTGTTGTTTTCAGTTACCAACCTAGCCATATTCAGATATTGGTACACATCAGACTTCTCATATGTTATCATCAAAGAATAAGCCTACCATGAGCAGTGTCACTGATCGGTGGTGCCACCTGCCTCTTCCTGAGCCATTTCTGTTCCTCCTTACCATTTTCTGAAAGTACATTTTCTCTCATCCTACTGCTATCAAGTGTTTTGGGATGAATCTTCTTTGGGAACTGCAAAAATGGTTTGGATATAAAGTAGAAAATGGAGTTCTGATGCAATGCCACCTAATCAAGTCCTTAAATAATTATCACAGGACTGATTTCAGAGCAGTAAGCTATCTGCAGAAATGATAATAGGTGTTGCTCAAGCCTGGCACACCTAATTTCTTGTTTCCCAAGCCGTATAAATAAATAGTCTTCTTTGTGTATATACATGTATCCACACCTCTCTTGTCATATCATTTCTGAGCAAAGAAGGGTCCTTCATTTAGATTAGCAAATAGATTGAAGCAGACACCCTCCTATTTTCATAACACTAAGTATAATTTTGCTATGCTTGCAAGTGGAGCACATAATTACCATTATCCTCTGGTACTAAAAGTGACATTGCTGTTAGTGGTTCCCAAGCTTCATTTTTAGAAACCTGTTTTTATTCAATACCACAAAAAAAAGATACTTTAAACTGCAGCTCAGATATTGATACATCTTCTCTCATATTAAATTCAACCTTTTATCATGAAATACTTTTATTTTATTAATAAACACTCTTTAAAGGAAAAATAGTCTAAAAAATACCTGATTCTATACTTATTAATTTGCCTCTAATCTATCCAGTACTCTGAACATGCTCTACAGATGGTTTTAGCCTTGTTATTGAAAATTACATTAGCCCCTCATATAGTATATGCTATGCTTTTAATTTTCATTCTTCATTAGCACTTCAGTTTTGTGTGATCCACTGGATTTCTGCCTGTCAAGAAAACAATTTTTGAAAAATTTAAATTTTTGTCATTCTAAGCTCCTAAATAATATCAATAGGTCATAGTTGATCAAGTATGAAGTAGATCAGATTACTAAGGTGTGTTACAAACTCCCCAGCATTCCAAGTGAAGACTAATCTGTCATCTAGAGCTTTAGAATGCAGCAAATAATTTGCTTTACAGACCATTGATGAACTTGGAAAATGTTTATGGCTTAGAATTATCATCAGTTCAGTGTGAGATTCTGCAGCACAAAGCCAGGAAAGAGCAGACATCCTTAGGGTGCTGCAAGATCCTCTCCTAAAATTAATTGTAGGGTAAGTCTAATGAAACTGTTGAAAACAGGATATGATGAAACATGAAGCACTGCTTTGGCTCTCTCACAAACCCCTCCCTCCTCTTTCTCTGTTCTCTCTCAAAATAAATAGATGCGACTGGGTTGAAATCTGAGTGCCACCAATGCTACACTTGCATTTTAGTTTCTGGCTTTCTGTTGTTGTTAAAACTGGACACGGAGACTTAAATAGATGCAATTTTCAGCCATCTCTCATATTTTTTTCTTTTTTCCTGATTTTGCAGATTATCTCCATTATCCACCATTTGTGTTTGTTTAGACAGAAATTCAGGGCCTTACTGGACCCCTGTTTCTGTAGGACAGTGTCAATTAAACCTGCTCCCATGTTGCAATAAAAAACTCATGGTTGCACCGTTCAACTTTTCACTGCAATGAAAAGTGTTTAGTTCAGTAATGCTGCAGCCTGTGTTTCTCAGTCTTGTATTGCTCAAAAATTAAAGAAACAATTTTGCAAGATTTCTGATATACAAGAGGATGGCCAAAAAGGGTCTGACTAAAATAAACATACCTAGAAGTTTGTGTCTTGAAGGCATTCAAATGTTCCTGTTTTAGGAGTAAGTGGAAAACACTACTCTAATTTACTATTATTCACATTTTTAAAATACATGAACAGTTCTAATAAATTGTTATTGAATGCCGTGAAATGTCTCTCTCAACTGCTTACAAGAAGTTCAGTTTGTCATTTCCACAAGTGGCGTTGCAGATCAATGACTTCCAAAGCCAGAGCTGTGGGAACCATTAGATTTTGGTCCAGCCTCAGTGTTGGTGTGAGAGAGTTCGAGAGCAGCAGTCTCCCCTTTGGCTAGAAAAGCAAGAGCGCTGAGAATCCAGGACTGCAAATTCAACCATACAAACCTAAGGGGATGGAAAAATAGTAATCCTTGTTCTTAGTACTTAAAATACTGTCAATATTTTCCTTCTCTGGCGGGGGAGGCAGGGCAAAAGCCTATCAGTTGGATGTCTCAAAATGAATTTGCTCAGAATTTCTGTTAGGTTTTTTCTCATCTCCACATCTTCTGCATCCAGCTGCCGCAGCATACTGAGGAACGTGTATCCAACTAGACTGTGTTTCTACAGTGACAGAATTGGAATCAAAGTTAACATTAACTGAGAGGCCAGAAAATTTTGTGATGTGTCTCCACTAATGACAAAATTAATTCATGATAAATTAAGGGCCATCCCACTTCCCTAGGCCTCTAGGTCAGTGTCAGCCTTTGAACTTTGTGTTGAACCCTTCCAACAAAATGGGCCTCTGCAATTAAATGTCACTTTAACGGAATATAAATTATAAATGTATAAAACTTCAGGTACCTTGCAGCTAAGCACCTAGAAATTACAATTTGAGGTTTATTTTATATATATGAATGATAGAGAGATTTAGTTTCTCTACTCTGTACTTACTAACACCATATATTACAAACATGAAGTATACTGAAAGTTAATTTTTATGCTGTGAAATTATAAACTTCCTGTAGTTGCCCATTAAACATTTAATATTGAGATAGGAAAAAGGAGCAAATTTAACTCAGAGACTACCTAGGCCCCTGACCATTTTGTTGATTATCTCTGCCTTGCTCTTGTAACTGTCTGCATGGGGGGTTATATAGGAAGAAATAGAAAGCTTATGACTTTCAAAGACCTCTAATTGCTCTCACAAAAAGCTGATAGGTAAAGAGCTGCATTTGAAGGTAATGTCTAATAGTATTCTCAGTCCTTTAGAGCTCCTTTAGGGTCACTCAAACTTGAAGTTTTGAAAATGTTAAGGTGGAAATTGTGTATTGTTTGCAGCTCTTAATTTGGGGACTAAGTCCAGTAGAGTACTTCACTTTTCTGGCTCCTTTTCTTCCCTTTTTACTTTTCTCATTTCAATGTTTATACACTTATGCCTTCTTAGCAAGGCAGAAGAGTTTGTCCAATTTAAGAGCTCTGCAATCTTGGCACAGTAATTGCTGTAGCTGCATGGTATGGTATGTGCTTTATAATTTCACACAGTTCAAATTAGATGGAAAGATAATCACCTGGGGAGTTTGAGAATGAGCTGGCTGAGATTCATGCACAGTATTATATCTTTTTCCACTCATCTAGCCAAAAAGATTTCAAGAGCAAGGTTTAGGGGGGAAATGAGTAAACTTTAATTTCTTCCTTCAATGTTTTAAATGCCTCCCCCCATTTTCTCATATTTTTAAAAATTTCTAATTTACGTGAACTCATCATACACCTTCTTCCTAATACTTTGTTTGAGGAGTAGTTTACTTCTGCTATTTTTACATACCAACTGCATGGTACCTTGTCCCTGTACAATCCTTCTGTGAGCATTTCATTAGAAGAAATAGGCCAAATTTTAATACTCTCGACCTTGCCCATTCCAGTTCATCCACTCCCAGCTGTATATCTTCTAATGCCTACCTTAGTCATGCCAAGCTCACATTTTTCTGCACTGAGTGTTAGGTCCTGCTGGCAGACACTGCCTTCTCAGTTAAAAGTAGGACTCATTCTCAGCTATAAATCTCAATGTTTTTGTAAGCAAGTGTAGACCTGTCCAGACCTGTCAGTGAGATCAGCTTAGACAGAGTAGTTACTGCATTCCTTTTGCTGAAAGCAAACATTTGGAACTTAGATGCCCTGATGTAATTTTAAAACTAGAGAATCTAGAGTATAAACACATGCTAGAAAAGTCTCAGCTTTAGTGGATGATCAGTTTTAGGCGTTGGATAGATCTTGCTACAGTTCATCTATTTTTCAGCTATCTGCAAAAGAGATGAACCTTCTTGTTTTAAAATTCAGAGTAAAGTTAGTCTGAGAGTTTTCAGAGATTTAATGCTGTCTCCTGTAGCATATCTTCTATCATTTTTCTTGCAAGGGTCTTAATTGAGAACCTTAGTAGAAATCTATATTGAGATTATTCTTGTTGTAAACGGTTTACTGAGTACAGAACCAGACAGAAAACAGTAAGAGAAGTGGAGCAGTCTGTCCAGGTATTCCTGGATCTAATTTCTAATCTTAACATAATAATTCATAATTTGTCACTGATTTAAAGTACTAATACTAACAGAGTTAGCACTACCAAACAGAAACATTCACTGTCAAACTGTGCATTCCTATTTAAATTCATTTATTATTGAGTTTTTGAGATTTGTTATAGTAGATGGTAATTTGTTCTTCTTTTAGGGATTTTGACTAATCAGATCATGTGTTTCCAAACTTGCTAGTTGCAGAATGAATATTTTAACCTGCTGACTCACTGTAAGAGTTCTGGACACATATTTCATAATGGGTCTTTTGTTTTGCTTTTGTTGATGTGAATCAACTAATTTGGGGATAGAAATGAAAAGTGCAACTAGCTACAAATCTATTCAAATTACACCTTTTGGTCCCACTCAGAATTATTCACTTTCCGATGATACAGTAGTTCAATAGGCACCAGTGTGGTGTTGTGGAATGTCCTGATCTTTAAGATATGATGCCATCAAATGTGACAGGTGTGAGAGGATCCTATTCAGCTGTGTTGCTTCGGAGGGATTTCAGTATACCATTGCAAAATGGTGTGCTGAAATCTTAAATGCTGTTTATCTAGCTAGTTGCCCTGTGTTTGACCGAATAATATGTGAACATCATAATTGTTCCAAGATCTCATATTTTTTTCTGTGGCTCTCCTGCAAACAGATGGTTTTTCCTAGAGAAAATTCAGTTAGATTTTTAAAGCACTGTGAATTGAATGGACCAGTGCTACAGTTTGTAGTGCCACTATGATTGGAAGACTTTATTTCTGCTATGGTTCTAATACATAACTATAATCCCATGTTTACCTTTGAGAATGTCATCTGTAGACAAGGACAGAAGAATAGCTTTCTCTGTCTCTTACATACTATGTTGTCAATTATGTAATGCTGCTGTTCTTCCTTGGTATATAGTAACATGAATTTGGTGAAAAGGAATGCTTTATTAAGTTCTTTTCTCAAGTAAAAAGATGGCTTTTTATTTCCTGTACTCACTGGATGTGGATATCAAGATTTTTCAGTTGCGGGGTATTGGCTATTTACAGCATACAGAAACAGATCACCTTCAGGTGATGTTTTACTTTGAAGAGGGAAACAACACATGGTCATTGATGTTTTACCAATGTTAAAACATCACAAAGAATTTAAGTGACCAGTATAATCTCTTACTACAAATGAAATGAGGATTGCTATGGTGGAAGCAGAAGCGTTGGTTTCAGGTTGTTGCCCAAAAATGTTACCAATCATTTTGTCAGCATGAGTTATTTGAGGTTGTAGGAGATAGCCATCACATTTTTCATGGCCAAAAGCAATTTAGAAGCATATTTGATACCCCATCGTCTTCTCAATTAAAGGAATATAAACATAAAGAAACCCAAACTCCAGCAAATATAGATGAGAAGAAGAGAGATGATGGGACACTGGAGAGAGGTGAAGCTTTAGGAAATTAAAAATACTGTGTATGTGTATCTAACATTAGATACCTACATCCACAAGGGTTTTCCAAGAAGGTTATGTGGGGTTTTTTAGAGACCCTAAGTTACTGTGGTTTCCACTAGCTGAATGAATTAGATATTTTTTCACAAATGTGTTCAGAATCCACAGATACATTCCCATCTAAGAGTATGTGAATGCCAGATACATTAGTTCAAGTCCCTTTGCTTTCTAGAATATCAGAAGGAAAATCAACAAAAATCAATATATGTGCTACTGTCTATGACTGATCTGTCACATGATGGGTTGTACTAATCCATAGCAGATTTGAAAGCCCACAGGCATGTTTCTAAATCTTTTGAAGGCTGATGTTTGCAGTTGGATTCTAACAGTAGAGAAAGGATATTTTATTTTCTAAAGGAGGTATCTCTTTCCACAGACTTACAGGGCGTTAAAAATTTATCTTGATTTTGGGGTCCAGACTGTGTGCACAGATACCACAAGTAAAGTAAACCACAAATTTCTCACTGAGTGACTCACTTGATTAGCCAGCCTTCTCTGTGTAATGCAGAATTGTGATATTGTTACAAAAGGACTCTCCTATAACCTTACTACCAAACATAATCATGCTATTACTGTTGACTCTGACAGCAACTTCTTTCCATCCAAGAAGCTCAGCAAATTTCACAACCATTAAGCCTGCCAATGAAATAGTTAAATGTCATTATCTCATTTTCTAGATGAGACATATAGAAATTAATGACTTGTTAGAGTCATACAGGAAATTTGTGACAGAGCAAGGAATAGATGACAGCTCCTCCAGCTCTCATGCCTATATTTTTATTTACAGAATGACTACTTTTGTCCTCAAAAAAAAGGCACTCCTGATTTTGGAGCAGTGCTATGAATGAATGATCTGAAAAGCTCAATTATGGAATAAGTGAAAGAAAAGTACCAAGAGCAACTCTGCTACTTTTCGAGCAATATAATTTAAGAACTTTGCTATTATTGGCATAGCATTGCTTTTAAGTAGAAACAGATTAGAATGCAAGAATCCTAGATCTCAGTTTGAAGAAGGTGAAAGAGGAGAAGGAGGTTCTCATTAGTTTGATGTAGCACCAGAAACCTAGTATGAACAATATAGAAGAAATGGTTCTGGTTGACCTGGTCTCGTACCTTAAACATACTGATTCATCAGTGGGCATTTTGATTCGCTGTGGCTGAATCTCAGTATTTCTGTTTAAACTGAGCAAAAAGCACTGTTCACTGTGCAGGTCACACATGAGGTCCACTTAAGAAATCCAAATTAAGTCCAGTAACTGTTCTGGTACACAAACACAAGGAAATAAGATGTGAAATGCATCACATAAGTGCTTACACATAAAATACATCAGAGAGTTTGTTTGGATAGTTACTGTAACAGTGAAAGACTTCAGGATGTGTGGTTTATTTTTTTTTAGATTATCCTTGCTATTTTTTGCTCTATACACTTAGATATTCCCATCTGTCGTGTAACACTGTCTGTATAGAAGGTATTATGCTACCTATATGTGTGTGTGTGTGTGTGTGTGTGTGTGTGTGTATAAATATATGTACATTGTATGGCATGAATTTATGAAACTTTGAGCTGATTTATATTGTATAGGAAAGAATGGTGGAGAGTTTTAAGTGCAGGAGTAGAAATGGGAAGGTTTGTGTCCTGAGAGAAATATGTATGAATCTTTGAAAATAATTACTGCATGTATTTATTGTATGGATATTGTCCTGCCCACCTACTTAGGTTTAAATTAGAGGAGTCCACTAGGAAGAATTTCGGTCAGAGGTGAAAATAAGGTAGAATCCTGTAGATAATCAAGAGTCCTAATAAATAAAGCAAGAAATCATACTCAGCCTGACTTTGACCTGGGCTGATGAAGTTTCTTCTTTCAGTCAAGGTTACGGTGGAAGATTATACTTATGAAATCTTAAAGATGCTGCCCTATGCAGAGAAAGGGGTTGAGTGAACTTTTCAGGGAGTGTCACTGAGTGCTGACAAGGACTGACGCATACCATGAGTGGCAGCAGACTTTCTATATGACCTTGGCAGAGTCACTTAATCCCTCTGTGACTTGGTTTCCTCATCTGCAGAATTAGGTAGCAACAGTAATACTTCCCTGCCTCACAGGGAGCTATGGGGATTACTTCATTACTGTTTGCAAGGTGTGTTGAGAGACAAACAGGAAAAATGCAGTGGAAGTGTTACTATTTGTTGCTGGAAACCTGTACAATATCAAATGCCTTGTTGATCATGTCCTGCAAAATATATTATTAACTGGCTAATTCTTGGGAATGTGATACTATTGGAAACCACACAAGCCCATCATACCTTCCCTCTCTCCTCTACTTCCTTTCTACTCTGGAGTAGTTGTGCACATGTAGTTAGGCAAAATTAGACAACCTTTCTTCCCATAAAAAAGTATGTCTCTTTCTAGGATGACAGCTTTTTGGCTTCTGTAAATGATGAACCTGGAACTCCCCAAATCTACAGTGACATTCTCTTACCTAGGAACAACCTGTATAGATTGACACAAAGATAAGCAATCTACTTCCTTTAGACTCTCTTTTGAAGGAGTGAATAGCAAGTGTTTAAAGTTAATTTTGAATTCCAAAGGAATGTCCACTAGCAAGGACACCTCCCTCTTCACCTGAGAGATCAAAAGAAACTCTTATAAACTGCAGCTCTATGTTTATTAATAACAGATTAATGCCTTGTTTGAGCACACAGTAGTGCAGGTCTCACAGATATCTGTTACAGACATGCAATGTTGTGTCTCCCAAATTAGCCAAAATGCAGTTAGCCTAAGCAACAAAAATTTTTCAATGACTGAGAGTACATCAGCAATGTGAGTTTATACAAGCCAGTTTTGTATCCTATACCTGTGCTAGTTTTGACCCAGTACTGTTGGATTGGCAGAAGCTCTAAAGCTGAATTTACATGTCTGAATCCCAGCTGCTCACTTGTGAGTGCATAATGCACTGCCTTAACCCCACTATGCAGGGGTGTTCTCTAAGGCACAGGGACTTAGACATAGCCTGTGAACATATTTCAACTGTATTTGAAGTATTCTGGATCTATAAATACAAATTACAATCAAAGAGAATTTTTCAAGAATACCAGTAGGTGATGCATGTAAAAGAGATCATTTATCTTCTCTGTGACTAGGAAAACAGTGAATTTTGATTGTTAATATTAAGTCTTCAGTTTTCTTGTGGACTGCATTTCTTGACAGTGGGATCCTTCTGCTACTATTTCTTCCATTCCATTAACAGATGTTTAGGTTTACTTAAATCTGAATATAGTGTCTGGTAAGTCACTAACAAATGGTAGGCTGTGGCTTAGATGAAGTATTGCATACATTTGCAGCCACACCCAAGCACTCACCTTAAAAGCACATAGGGACAATACTACTTGTTAGCTTGCACAATGCATGAGATAAGGTGATGCAATGTTCATATGTCATTGCTCTTGTATGTGCTGTTCATGTCGGGTGTTTCTCCTGAGCAGCACGTAAGTGCACGGCATCCATCACCTCTGCACAGTCTTGTTCACCCTCCTCTCTACTGTGACACAAAAGGTTTGGTAGAAGCAATCCATTTGATCACTCCCTTTCTCTTCTAATGTCAAGTCAAGTCAAACCTTTTTTTTGCTCACTAATTCTCATGAAAGGCTCCCAGTGACATCATCTATCTAGGACTTTTGGGGTGTGAACCATTTTGTTATTTATAGAGTTACTTATTTTTTACACTAATGTTGGCAGGGTATAAATCTGACAGGAAAAGGGCTAACATGAGCAAAGAGAAGACATTAAAGACAACAAAGAGTTGAAATTTTTTAATAAGTAGGAAAAGAGAATTTTCTTTTCTTTTTTTTTTCCTAGAAATACATGATATGTTGAATTATCAGAGAGTTTAATGTTTATCAAGATCAAATTTAACATATTTTCGGGGGAGTGCAAAATATATTATGTAAATTTTAGTAGGTTTTACAACGGGTTTCTAAATTTTTTTTTTCTGAAGAATAACACCATATTTATATCTAGAGTTATTTTGAGCAATGTGTAATATTACTGTATGATATATTGGTGTTTTTTCAAGAAGGGAATCTATTTATTGAGCATAGGAAGCAAAAGGTTCCTTTATAAATAAAAAAATGTGGCAATACTTTTAAGTCCTTGGAAACAGGATGTAAATATTGATATGCTAGTATAAGGCAGAAGATATGCTGTTTCTGAAGGAAGACTAAATAAATCTGTCTTTTCATTTAATCATTATGATACAATTCACCAAGCTATTATGAATCCTCACCTCTAAATTTAGACTGGAGTGTTTTTCAAAGTAACTTCAGTTGAGCCCTCTGGAGTTATACACAGAAGGTATGCAGGACAGTTGCAGCAAAGATAACATCCCCTTACAGCACTAATACTGTACACTGAGAAAGCCACTTTCCTTTGGAGATGGAATGTGGGATATCACAGAAATTTCTCCTATTGTCAAAATAGATGTCAGGAGGGCAAATTTTATTTCTATCATTTGTAGGGATTATTCTTGTCCTTTCCTGTTTAAGCGAGGAAGAAACAAAGAAAAGGACTGAGAGAGCTTGGGAAGGCACTTGGCACTTAAGAAGAGTCAAGGATGTTCAGAAATAATTGTGGGTTTTTTCAGAATTATGAAAACTAGTGCTGGGAAGAAATTAAGTTTCTTTCCCTCCCTTCCCACTCACTTTTACTCTTCCATAGAATCAGTTTGGACTACTTAACAGAAGATGTAAATTGTTATAAACTCAGCTCTTCATATCTGTAAGACTGCTTGTTATGTACATTTTCTCTGAAATAATTTTGGAGCAGCTACTGTTACAGCATTCATTGTGTCTAGCACATGTGAGGTGTCTGAGCAAAGAGTTTGTCAAGTCTCCTGCACAGTCCAAGAGTCAGTGGTATATCTATCACCTGTGGGAAACATCAAAGCAGTTAGATAAGGATAGCAGGTCCTGATGAAAATAACACCACCTATTTTACCATGTTATTTATACATGTGTGTTGGCATTAGCTGAAGTTTTCTAGCATCTCCAGTTGCAATGTAAACTACCAGATTAAAAATAGCCTTTGGCTCAGATGTTGCAGAGAGCAAGCAGAAAGCTGTTGAGGGTCATGAAGGCATTTGAAGGTCCTGATGTCAGTGAGGAAGAAGGAAGTGAGCTGCTTAGTCTGATTTGGTTAAAACAGCTTTTAGTAGAAACAAAGTAGTACTGAAAACTCTGCCAGGGTTTTCAGTCCTTTATTCAATACAGTCTTTTGCTTAGGTGAGTAGCTGACTTCCCCTGTGTCTGTCACGTGCCCTTTAAAATTTTTACCCATTGCCCAGTAGGTATCCTCTTCTTTTCAGTGTTCTGGACTCTGGCTTCTCTGCCATGATCTCTGGCTTTTTCCTAAAATGAATTGGCCCACTGTTGGTGGCACAAATCTAATGTGATTATTTTAAAGAAAGACCAGCTAACTCCATATGGGCTACATACAATCAGAGATTAAAAAAAAAGGCTAATATTCCCACGGGGATTTGCATTGAAGGCATTCCAAGCACCAGGGAATTCCATGTGCACACAGCGTAGTGTTGATCTACACAGGAGTTTCAGTACATAGCAAATTTTGTAATCATGGTTTCACTGGAGTCGAGAGTTACCACTTGTTCAATTGGTATTTAAATTATGATCTCAAAATTGTCCTTTAAAATGTGTAGACCTGAAAAAGACTTTTTTTTAAACTGGCAGTTCTGGAGTAGGGGTAAATTAATACTGAATCAGTGTCCTATGTTTGGTTCAGTGGGAATACTGTTCCTTTGAAACAAACCGCAAGCAGTGTGTTGTGTAAGAGGGACGCAGGTTTACAACTCTCTTATTGTAAACTAATGGTCTGAGTCTTTACCAGCTTATTCAGAGTAGTATTTTATTAGTGCTACAGCCAACAAAAGCATATTGCTTGTGTTATCTGTACTTCTTTATAACCATATTACCGAGATTACAGCAATTCATTGCCTGACATTTATCTATCTGACTGTCAAATCAAATATTCATGGAGTACTCACTGCTGCTCAAAGTAGCCTGGAGAAATAGTTCTGATCTCTCTGGTTACCTCTCAGTATCTCCTAGCTGGTTGTGAGGGAGGTCTTGCATTATACATTTTAAAGATCCCATCTCTTTGGTTATGTGTGTCTAGTGTGAGTAGTTGTCATTCCTTTGCTGTGTAATTTATTTGATGATGTTGCTAGTATGCTATTGCCTTTGTGGTGTGCAGCATGATTTTTCATTGCTATTTATAACATTGGTATTAATGGTAAGTTTGGTGGTACAGTAAGAGAAGAAAGATTATGATCTCTTCCCCAATGGACAGCAGCAGATAGGAAATAACGTATTTCATAATGGAACAATGTAAATAAAATGCTGCTCATTAACTAAAGGTAATTAACCGAAAGAGAATACAGTTAGTTAAATGCACTGAATCTTAAAAATAGATAATGTTCTTAAAATGCTGCAGGCTTTTGAATTTTAATACATTTTAAATGCACAAACATTAAGGAGTTGAAGAAGGTTCTTATGAACAGTCTTTGGTTAATGGATTTCCTGGTATCATGGACTCATAGGTTCACAGAATTCTGTGTGTCTGTCATATTCTTAAGGTCCTTGAAGGTCTCCAGAGGAGGGCAACAAAGCTGGTTAAAGGGCTGAAAGGAATGTCCTGTGAGGAGCAGCAAGGGATTTTGGGCTTGTCTAGCTTGAAGGAAAGGAGGCTGAGGGGTGACCTCATTGCCCTGTAACAGCTTCCTGAAAAAGGGAAGTGGAGAGGGAGGTGCTGATCTCTTCTCCCTGGTGTCTAGTAGAGGATGCGTTGGAATGGTTCAAAGCTGTGCTGGGGGAGGTTCAGCCTGGGCATTGGGAAGTATTTCTTTACTGAGAGGTTGGTCATGCACTGGAACTGGTTTCCTAGGGAGGTGGTCAAAGCCCCAGGCCTGTCAGTATTTTAGAGGCATTTGGACAGTTATAAACTAGACAAATAATTGTAGACCCTATCCAGCTAATCCATATCCTATCCTATATGTCATTCAGCCTTTGGACTTCTCCCAATTTCCACTAGAGATTTTGTGAAAATTCTTCAGATTAAAAAAAAAAGTTTAGTTTTGAGTGTAGGTCAGTCACAATAACTTCAGATTCTTCCTACAAGGTGCATGAGAAGAAAGAGCCTCATTAACTTTTTGCTCTGAGAAAATGCTTGGAAGTATGACAATCATTAGAATTTCCCATGTCCAACTGTAAGAAAGGAGTAGAAAAGCAAAAACACAGCAGCAGAATACTCTGTGGTAACAAACTAATAAGATTAATGTAGTATATTTTACAGGAATTGTTTATGAAATATTAGTAAGGGGTTTTTGTTTAGCATAATTCTTTTGATTTTAGTCGACATACTGGTTTAGGCTACCAGGCTTCAGAAGCCCTGCCTGTGCCAGATGCCTCGATAAAGGTCAGAGGGGCGTGACTCACCTGTGAGGATTGTGTTGTCACTGCCAACTCTGGGCAGGACAGTCCCACCTGTGGTGTCCCAATTTCCAGGCCAGATGCACAGTTGGCCCGGATTGGCTGCGCTGGCTCTCGCCTCAGCACGGATTGGCCAAGCCTTCCTCCTCCTCTGTCTCATCTTCCTGGGGCACCAGCACTGCCCGGCTGCAGCTCCTCCACACTGACCACAGAGGGACCGGAGGATGCCCACGCATCGGCACTTGGTCGATAAGGTGTGTTGTTGGGGATGTGGTGGACAGGGTGCACACTACCTGGTGATACTTATTCTCAAAGGCTAAAGAATAAGTCTCTGGCTCATCAGGAGTGTCTAGGAAAAGGAGAAAAATACTCATAAAGAACGGGAATAGAAAGGGGTATGCAGGAGTTAGTCTTAAATTGTTGGCAGGATGGACTTGCAAGGACTGTGTTTTTCAAATTACGGAAAGGTAGTTATCATATTACTTAAATGCTCTAATACTTAAAAGCTTTTAAAACAATGTTTGTCTCTATTCAGAAGTTTGCCCAAGGCTTTGGAGGAGCAAACCACCAAAGTGTCTCTTCCCACATCCAGTAGACTTTGAACGCAGTAGCTAACTAGCACTCAGGGACTTAATTGTTGGCCTGAAGTTGTATTAGACTAAATATGGAAGAGGATTGTTAAGGTAGATGCTCAGGTGTTGGAAAGATGAGGGCCATGTAGACTCATAGGGAAAAAGCTTTGAATCTGTGATAAAAAAATAATCAGAATTTTTCCATCGGATGAAGAAACTGAGGATATAGTTAGTTTTTCATAATTATATCCAATTAGAAGTTTGCAAATAACATTTATTTGCCAGAATTCCCTATGCTTCTATTTTATAAATATTTAGTTTTTCTTTCTTTACATTTTTCATGGCGAAAAGGTAAAATATGGGATGCAAGGTAACATGATTGCATTGAGTATGTACTGGAATTCAGAGCCCATGGAAGTTTTCCGCCTCAAGTCTGGACTTGGAATTTTTTAAAACGCTAATATCTCTCTTTCTCATCCTAAAGCTAGTTCCGAAAAATGGCATGATGAGACTCTTAAATTACCTTTTGAACCGTTAAATCAGAGAGCTGATAGAAAGAGAAGGCATCTCAGCCATGTTTCAACATGTACTTGTATCTCTGGCTCTTTTCTAGCAAGAAAAAGAGGAAAGATTTCAGACTGGCTTTCTTTCATGGCAGAGTGCAGCTCCAGACAATTTTCTGATCCTAACTAAACCAGGGCTTTGCACTTTGGAATAGAAATCTAATTAGAAACAGGCTTTTTTTTTTTCCATCTCTCCATGAGTCAGACAAAGATTTCAACAATATATAGACTGGTACATATTAAATCACTGTTTACCGCATCTGTTGATATAATAGCACCCACATGCTGTATTTAAACTTAATTAGAGGTGGGCCACGTCAAAATCGTCACAAGAGATCGGATAACCACACCCAGCATGCTGATACCAAAACATGATGCTTACCAGGATCCCATTAAAGTGACACTTTGATGAGGCTTTAGAGGTGCAGTCTTCATCTGCTTTAAAGACCTGATAACTCGCATGTATCACTTTCCTGGTTGCTGCTCTAAGCAGTTGTGACACCATGCAAACCTTCATCATCCTACCTGGAAGCCTTTCAGCACTTCACAGTCACCTGTTTTATTATTTGTTGACTCAGTGGTTTTTTAAAAAGTTGTTGAAGTTCAGAGTTCAGTACATAGATATTTGGAACTGCATATTTTTCCCCTGCTTCCAGACGCTTCTGTTACTTATTTCATTAGCACATACAAAACCAAAAGATCTTACATGTTATACCTGAATACACAGGTAGAGGGTACAAATTGAACACATCTCTTACATGTTTGAAATGCTTGAAAAAATCTCACACAAGGTAATCCTGTCACACAAGGCAATCCTGTAGCAGAGAGCATGTAAAATAGCATTATTAAATACTTTTGGAAATTTAACTGTTGTATCAGCATTTTTGTAGCTGGAAGAGTGAGTTGTTCATAAGATGTAATGGCCTTTTAAATTACCTAGTGCCACTCTTGAATGTTTAGACTTTGAACATGGGGTGTAAAATCTAGTATTAAACACCTGAGAATACTATTGGGAAATGTTTCCTCTCTTTCTTGGAAACAGTTTACCATCAATGTCAATACTACAAGTGAACTATAAAGAAAATACAGTTTTTCTTCATAGGCAATCCTGGAGGACTGGACTTCAGTCCTGTCTCTCAGGGTTTTTTTTTTTAATTTCTGTACTGGCCATAGTTTATTCTTAACCCATAGGAAGCATGCAGTAATAACTTAGTATTTTTAAATTGTTTAGAAGTTCCAGAGAACTTTGCAGAGGTCTTTTGTTATGTCTTTCAGGAAACAAATATTTTGAAAAACTTCAAGGGTGCTCCAGGGCATTTAACTAGATTTCTCAACCATCCCTTGGAAGTGACAGTAGGGAAGGCAGTCAAAGGAGATCATGCTAGTCATGGTTTTATATCTACAGTTTGAGAGAGCAAGGATTACATCTTAGTTCTTGAATAGCCAAGGAGCTGAGATAGATCTGCCAGTGCAACAATGAAGAACTCTGTTTAAAGACTTCTCTAGTTCTAAGGTCTAATGCAGCAGACATGGCTGTAAATAGATTGCTGAAATGAAACCTGAAAATTTAAACTGCCATAAATAATTCATTATCTTAAAATTTTAATATTTGTGTCTCTTATGGCACTTTTCTGCCAGTGCATATAAATATTTTATTTTAATTTTTTTCTTCAAAATACATGAATGCAAAGAAAGCACAGCTTTCTAGGCTTGCTTTTTATCCTGTCCTGGAGAAAAGCAGGTATTTTTCAAAATGGCAACTACTTGAAAGAAGTTACTATGAACTGTCTTTTTGTTCCACAGATGAGGAGACACTCCTGCTTTGTTTTTTTGTTCTGTGGGGTATTTTTGCCTGGAATCCTTGGTTTTCCACAGACAAATACCTCAATTGATTGTGATTCCCTGTTACCAAACTATGAAGCTGAACCACAGACATCTGCACCACCATATATTATTGCTGTATCTTTTGATAACTTTGAGCCAGGAAATGAAGTCCAAGGTAAACAATCTGAACGACATAAAATCTTTGTCCATGTCTTCCAGAATTACCAATCTTCATAAAAATTCCTCCATTTTCCTCTCAGTCTAGACAATTTATTTTTTAACTTCAATCTTATTCATGTGTGTCTGAGATACTATTATTTTTTCTGTTTTATATCTGTATGTACATACTTGTATAACTGAAAATGCATTCTTTCTTTTTTTTTCATCTAATAAATATATCTTAACTTTATGCTGTAATTTTTGTGACAAAATTAAGTGGGACAGCTGGCCAAACTGGACTAATAATTAGTTGCTCTTTAACTTTGTATTGCAGTATTTGAATCAGGCCTGTGCAATACAAAGGGATCATACTAATTGGTTCTTCACATGGTGTCATCTTACAGGAAAATAAAATTTCAAGACGCACTATGGGACAACTCAAGAGTGAGACATTTTGAGTCATCCTTCTAAGAGCTGCATCCCAGATTTTATCAAATTGTAGGAGGTGGAGCTAAAAAGGTGGAGGCTCCACCTTTTTATCTTCCTAATTCCAAATTGCTCTCTGGATGGCACACCTTAACAACCTTGTTTCTCCACACTGTGATGCCATCTCATGGTGCTGTCACACTTCAAGTTACTTGTGAATGCTTCTTTTTCTAGCCATTCAGGCTAGAAGAAGCATGGAAGTGCAAGAGAGTTGTGACCTGTCACATGTCTGTTGTTGGATCTCAATAGCTGAAAAAGAGCATTATTCACTAAGTAGTTACTCTCTAGCTGGGATTCTGTTTTACTTTAACCTAGTAGCATGGATGTACTTTCAGAGAGAGTGATGTATAGGGAGAAGAATGGAGAAAACTTGGAGTCCTGCTACTGCTGCCATTCTTGGGAAAACGTGTGAAGAGCTCCTTCAAAGATGGGAGGGCTCTTTAAATATGGATACCTACTTTTAAAATACTATTGACAGAAAAATGATGGATGGATTTAAGTTTATGCAGACTGTTCAGCAAGTTGAGATTTATCACAACAAAAACATTGAATCCCAGATGCTACTAACCTTGCCTTTTTTGTCCCTTTTTTCCCCTAACCATGCCTACTTTTAGCACTACTTTTCTTGCGCTCCCTCTTGTAAGCACCCAGTGGTCTCAGGGAGCTGCATTGGGTCCCCTTCCATTGAGTATAACACAGTTTCACTGTGAAGTGCCACATCCCAACTCCTGCAGGTCATCCCTGCTGCATTTGGCCCTGCATTCAAGGGCTCCATTTCATTGCTTTTGGGACACCTGGGGAAAATTAAGTGAGTTAGGACTGAAAGCTGATAACAATTGGAAGGCTAATTATGCAGGTGCTTCAAAACGCTAAATTATCGAGGTATGATTGGTCTTTGCCTTCACTTTTGTGTCATTCCCAGTTCATCTACCCTTGTTTTTAATGTTGACACATATCTCTGTGCATAAAAAATTATTCTCATTTTGTTTGACAAAGTCCCTAATAATGGAATTAGCAGAGAAAATCTATAATAGATCATAACAAATTTGGTTATGCCTTTAGAAATTTAATTTCAGTTTTGATACACACAAAGCATGAAACTGCTCTCTTCCATATTTTTCTGAGCTCCTTCAGTAACAAAATTTGAGTTATATTGAGTAGCTTATGTAATTATTAATTTTTCATATTTAATGCAGAATATGGAAGCCAAACTGTAGTTTCTCTCTTTCCAGTTATAATATATTAGAAAAAAGATTTCTGCATTTCAGCCTTACACAAAAGCTAATCTTTTCTTTTAAAACAGAGGTAGAAAGAAATGCAATTCTCTTTCTCCTATAGCAATTTTGACTTTGTAGGCCAAACTAGACAGAAAATAAATAACCTTTTGGTCAGCAGAGCCACTGCTTATTTGGTAGAGCAGAATTCCTTCCAAAATTGTCAGCAAATCATGAATTTAATGTTACTTTGCGCAGAAGGGCCTTTCTAAATTTTTTCCTTTACCTTTATTGGCTTTCTCCTTATAATTAAGAAAAGCATTTTTAATGTTTTTTAAAATTGTACAAGGCTTAAAGTCACATGCAGCCTTCTGCCTTGGAGTGAAGCAAATTACATGGTACACATTCAGGCAGTTTCAGCTGTATATCAAACTTAGATTTCTCAAAATGTCTCTTTTCACAGTAACTCTGGAAGCACTCGGAGATGCTGGGTTTAAAGGATTTAATCTACAAGCTCGAGAAATAGATGGAGATGTTCCTGTTGGTACTTTTAAAATTACAGATCCAAACACGAAAGGCTTGGAATGTCATAACATGACGGTATGTGTGCAGTCTTTGGAATACTTCCTGAAGCTTGGGTTTCTTTTAAATAATAGAAGTAGGGATCATTCTTTATACAGCAAAGCTATTTCATCAGTAGAGTTTAAAAAACTGTTACTCAAGAATTACATATGTCCTCTATGTGTGAGATGAACCTAATGCAGAAATTCCCTGGCTCTTTTTAGAACTACAGCAGGGTTGCCTGTTGTAGTAGAGACAGTTCCTGTAATAACTCAGGTAAAAGTGACTTTTGCAGCTTATATAATTATATGTATTCCTTTTTATTTGCAGAATTCAGCAGTAGGTCATGCCAACTCAGATGTGAAACAGAAAGTTACAACAACATGGATTGCTCCACAGGATACTAGAGAGCTTCAATTTATGTAAATAGCTGGTTTTCAATTTTTTTCGCCTTGACATTTTAATTCTGTGTTGAGATGGACCTGTATTGCTATTTTTGGTATTCTAGTCTTGCCATCATCATGGGTTTTTTCATAGTTCACCATTACTTCCCACTATGTTAATTAAATAATATGATTTCCATTTCAAGATACAATTTTAAAAGACAAACACTGTCCCACAGCTCCTAATAAATGGAATAATTCAATTAAACACAATACTACTAATGGATCTTTGAGTAACCAGTTTTTACACTTTGACATCTTTAATTACAACACCAGCAATATGAATGTAACTTCTTCCCTGAAAAGATGAAGTTCAGGCTTGTTCTACCTTTTCTCATTTTGAACAGTTGCAAAATAGTAATTTCTAAATTCTAAATTCTTCTAATATAAATTTTAAAATAAGTGTATGACCCAAGAACTAACTTCTGGAAACAGGAGAAGACTTATTTAGCCTACTTTTAATGCTACTTTTTTTGCAGATCTGAAGCTTGTAAGAATTCCACCTACTCTAACAAATGTATGCCTGAAGTATACTGGAAAATATCTAAATATTTGATAGCTTGTATTGTTAGAAGTTTAGATTTAAGATGGGCCATCTTTGCCTGGCTTCATTAAATCTTGAGGAATAGAAAGAATGGGCAAAAGAAAAACACGATTGCTTTCACTTGTTAATGCCATGAGAATCAGCTCCCCAACATAGATAAAGATTGTCAGCATGTTTGTGACAATTCTTATGGACACTGGAGCTGAGACTGCTTACTGGAGTCAGTGCTTCTTCAAAGAGTGTCTATGCCTCTTCTACTTATTCTCAGCATCTGTTTTAGTTATCTTCAAAATTATGTTGGATGAAAATATAAGTCACTGTAGGGAAAAGTATTCTGTGCAACTGGTACTGTATACACTTAAAACCAAAACAGAGTGGATATTCTTGGCTGGGGGTAAAGGGGGAGGAGAATTTATTAGTATTTTATATTGAAATACTGTTATAGAAAGATAATTATTATTTTGTTTTCTTTCTAGTGCAACTGTGGTTCAAAATATAGAGAATTTTTGGGTTGGAATTCAAAGCAAAACTCTCACACCTACACATTCTGAGTTAGTTAATGCAACAGGAAAAAGTAAAAGGAAGGTATGTTTTGAGTGTGTTTGAATGATAGAAATTATTACAGTAATTAAATTATCTTTGGCTTGATATAAGACATACATTTGTTGTCATTTATTCATTAACTAAGATGGCCGAAGTCATTAGATGTTTTCAATAATTTTACTTTAACTGCCTAATCCACTTACTAAAATGATGAAATAATAAAGTAAATATATTTTTTCTCCCACAGAAATGAGGACAGTAGTAATCTAGTTATCAAAACAATCCATAACCTAAAGCAAAAAAACCCCAAATTGTTTATAAGGAGAACTGTACTGTATTTCTGATGTACAGTGCTGCTCTTAACTGCTGCCCTAACCCCTGGGAACTGTAACTGTGTAGCATATTCTTGAAAGGAGTTGGTAAAAGTTTTGCTGCCAAGAATTATGCTTATATGAAACATATTAAACATGATTGGCAGCTTAAGTAAAGAAATTCTCCTCAAATCTATTGTATTGTTCTGCAGCAGCACTGATTTATGTGAACTTGTGGTCTAATTAAGAATGAACACCTGTCTTTAATCTCTCACTTTACCAACTGCATTTCCTGTTTCCTATTATAAGATGACCTTTTTTTTTGCAGTAAATAATTTGGAAATGCTTTCTCTTTTTTTTTTCCCCCACAGCTTATGATAGAATTAGAATGTAACAAGGTAAGAGCAATTTTTCTTCAATTTCCCAATTTTCAGTTACCTCAGTTTTAGAATTCTTGTCCTACTGGTTCACTTGTTTCACACTTGTAGCATGAGGATTATATTATACCATTCAAATTACTTTCCTAGCAATATCACATTTATGCTTTCATTTTTCTATTCAGTTTTGAAGGTACTTTTATTTTGAATTAGTTAACATTAGTTCTCAGATGAGACTGTTAAAATTTGTAATATATTGTCAGCAATGAAACACTTGATTTCTTTGCTGGGACCATCAGTGGGAATTCAGTTGATTTCCTGTTTAAAGTAATTTGATATTTTTACACCAGTCCATAAACAGTAACTGGAGCCTGTACTTTCTTGCAGCGTGGAGGGACTTATTCAACAGGCCGATGCATCATGGTAAATATTCTTTCTCCAAAGATATTGACATGCTCTTAACTGCCCAAGATCTCAAGGCCTAGTCAAAAGTTGCTTCTAGACATGTCTTTTTACCCTTCATCACTCAATTTAATTTTTTATTAGTTTATATTTGTTGATTAAAAATCCAAAACTGTCTAAAGGGTTGTCAGACTTGCTACCATTCCCTTCTGCAGATTCTCTCTAGCTAATTTGAAGTAGCTTTATAATAGAAGTTTTCTTTTTTCTGTTTTCTCTTTTTATTCTTAGAGTTTTCTTGCTGTTCAAGGTCACTTATTTCAACATCTCTGAAACCTTGCCTTTTGCAAATCATGATCTAGATATAAAATATAGCTATTTGATTTTGTTACTCTGAAAACTATCACTTGCAGCTCAGTGTAGAAGCATTTTTTCCTTCTTTGCTTTTTTACAGAAAATATGCTAATTATGGCATAGCCATATCAGTAAAAAGCTTTCATCTACTTTTTTATGATTGTGATAGTGTAGGTCTCCTCCTCAATGATGGATATCAAGTGCATGGGGTCAGATAAGAAAGGATAAAAGCAGCAGAGTTATGTTATTTATAACAGCTGGATTGACACAGTTTTGATTATTTGTCTTGAAAGAACTCTGAAATAATTTTAATGATATCAGTTTAGTGGAATGAAGTAATAGAAAACTACTTTGTGGGTTCTTTCTCTTCCCACCAAGTAGAATTTTCTTTCCTGAAAATTACTTATATAAAAATAATTTTTCAGCAAAGTAATAAATACCAATTTGGTTTCTTTACAGGTTGGACCTTCTGGTTCCTCTCAGAGCAGCTATTCAGGCAGTCAGGTATGAGCTCAAAATTCCAGCATTTGTATGTTTTCCTTCAGTAACCTTGAATGACTAAAATTTTGTAGCTACAGAGTATTGAGGTGATTTAATGCAGTACTGAAATATCTTCTCTGCTGGTTAACCCAGAAAGGCGGAGTTATTCATCCAGTAAACAGTATGTTCATACCTGGGCTAAGTTCAGCTACCTCCACTCTGCTGAACTCAGTAGCTTGTTCCAATTTAATGCCTATATTGCTTTTAACACCAGATTATATATGCAGTTGAAAATCTGGGTTTATCACTGTTTAGTTAGCCTTTTAAAACTTCTGGGGTATGCATGTCTGCATTCTCACCACTTTCACTTCATTAATCACAGCAATGTATACTTGGTTTTTAGTTGATTATAGCCACTACCATTAATATGCCTATTTTCTCTTTAACTCTTAGATGCTTTCTGGTATGTCTCCAGTTTCTTGAACTGAGCTTCTCAAGGATGTATTTCTTACTACTTACTGGTTATATTTATTTGTGAATTATCTGGTAATATTCCATTTCTTCAATCTTTACAACTTGTAACTGGAATTACCAGATACTAAGAAATATAAATTATTTTGAAATATATGCTAAAAACTATTTTTCTTCCCTTTTTTTCATATATAATACATATTCTTTTCTAAGAGTTAAGTTTCTCATCTTGTCATGCAATCACTTAAAGTCATTAATTTTTTATGGAATATGAGCCATTCAGTAAAAGTTTGAAAGGTTTCATGACCAGTGACAAAGTTGATGAAAGTTATATGAAATAGAGATGATGATTAATGTGTCATACTAAATTAAAATGATTACAGGCCATGACAGTGAACTGGTAACCTCTTTAATTGCTTATCCCTTGCCTGCACATACACATTGACAGCTGCACAGTTTTTCATGCCATAAACAGCATGGCATTGGTTTTTTACTGTCTTCCCCATTTGAGCTTTTTATATGGAGATAATTGACTTCTGTTTTTATTTCAGAGTGGAGTAGTCTACACAATAAGCAAGAGTGGATGTGTCCCTGTAAGCACTATTTTTATATTTTCTTTTTTGTTCCCAGCATTATTCTATTTATAGTAACTCCTAGCCTCCAATGGCATTATTTAATGAATGTTCATGTGGGAGTCTCTGTACCAAATAGAAAATAATGATGAGAAATAACTGGTTTATTTTTTTTCTTAGGGAGGTGCTGCTGGTGCATATGGCCAACAAGCCTGCAGAGATGTAAGCTGGTTATAGATGTTTTTACTGATTGTCTACTACAATGCTTCTTAACTCATCTCCTTACTGCAAATTGCACTTGATTCTCTTCTGTAGAGCTATTGAAGTTTTCCTAAATATATTCAGGAAAATACTGTTATCTTGAGGTATTATTCTGAGATTAAAACCCAAAATTGAAAGATGCTACATTGTCAGTTCCTCAAAGCCTAACCATTTCTATTTAAGGGTGTATATGTACACATAGGTGATACATAATATCACCTTTTATAAACTCTTAATTTGTTACCCTACTAGAATGTCAGAATTCTCACCATGTAAAATTTTTTATCAGTTAAAATAATTGTCTTTGGATTTTGCATATTGTGCAACATTATTTGGGAATTTTTAAAACATTTGCATGTTAGTCTTTGATTAGTAGACAAATATTTATTGACAATCCCATTTATTTAATTTTTA
The DNA here is from genome assembly GCA_020086605.1 of Lanius collurio. Lineage (NCBI taxonomy): Eukaryota > Metazoa > Chordata > Aves > Passeriformes > Laniidae > Lanius > Lanius collurio. Next base: position 7,345,154 of record JACBWW010000016.1, on the reverse strand, counting down.
TTTGAAAACAGGTTAATAATTAGCAAATTATTGTATAACTAAATATTTATGTTTTTTATTTCAGAGTGCATCCTTATCCGGCAGTGGTCTTACTTATGGCCAGGTAACTGTGTTTTCCACCATGTTTTTAGCTTCCTAAGGTATTCAAAAGCTAAGCATTTGTGCCCAAATTTACCAAATTATTACCAAACAATAATTAAATTTGTGGAAGGGGATAAAGGCAAACTCTCTTCCAATGTTTTAGTAGTGATCATATCTGGAGATAACTTCGGCAAACGGGTTGAATATTTGGTGTATGTTGCTATATCCGTTTTGTTAGAAGTAACTTCTCTTTTTGCTGTGCATTGACCTAAGCAACAAATGAATTCTGTATTTTTTACAGTCTGTCCCTTCAAGCAGTTCAGATTCCAGTAAGAAGGTAAGCACTCCTTTTCAAAGGGAAAAGAATACTTATGTTATAACTTGGCATGACTCTTGTTTTTTCAGTCAAGACTTTTCAAGGTTTTAACCCAGATTGATTCATATGATTTTATTTGGTTTGATTCTTAGAAGTGGGCAGAGCTTCTAATGAGAAATTATTAACACCTAAACAGAAAATACAGTTACTGCATTTGGCTTAATTTTTTTTAAATTAACTCAATATCAAGTCTTTTTTTTTTAGCATAATACTGAATAAAGACAGAATAAATTGATCTTCTAGTATGGGGTTGGAAGTTGAAGATCAAAAAGGGCACACAGTATAGGCCACTGGATATGATACATGACATGAAATCCTGCTTCTGCCTCTACAGTTGAGGCATTGTGTGGTTTGGGGCAAATCTTTTATCTCCTTATACTCTTGTGTAAATCATGTGTGTATATATATATATGTGTGTGTGTGTGTGTGTATAATTCTTTGTTTCATAATGTGAATTAATTTATTAATAAAAATATTATTTTATCAAAGAGATCTTCCATAGCATTATTATCAGAGTTTGTAAATTTACAGATTTCAGTATTCTTCACTTTTCTAAAATATTTAACAATTTAAATAATCTCTGTGGTGAGTAAACAGCTGCTTCTGATTTCTCTATAGGTCGTGGTCATTGCCAACAGCAACCCTTTTCCACCTGTGGTAAGCAGTTTTGCTCTAGAATACACATTTTCTCTACAAATAATTTTGACTCAAAAAGGCTTTCAAATATCTACATTTTTAATTTTTTAGAAATATTCCTGGAGACAATTATTTGGCAGGCAGGATTTACCCTATGTGTATAGTTGTCTTCAGGGAAGGCCTGTTATAAGATAGGTACAAATCTTGTGGTTCTATGATTGCTGTTAGTTCTTGCAGAGATAATGGATCAGCTGTAGACACCAGGTCTCTCAAAGTATGCAATCTCTGTGTTCCTGTTCCTGAACAGTTTTGATTTTCTGTTTCTGCTGCAATTTTTTTGTAAATTCACTTCAATTCTAATTTTTAAATTATTACATTTCCACTCTGCTTACTTGGAACTAAAAGTAAGTTTAGCCTTCAGGTGCTTTAAGTGAGTTTTTATAATGTAATATTTTATAGATGTGTAATTTCTAATAGAACATGTTGTTCTAACCTGAATAAAGGTTAAGATGCATTTGCTTTATGCATTCTTTCACATTCCATTGTGTATTGCATCTGAAATATAAGGGCCCTTTTTTCCTTTCTCTGCTGCAATATTCTGTTTGGGCGAGCCCTTGTACAAAATAATTAAATATATTTTTGTTTCATTTGCAGCGTCACACCTTCCCTCAGGTATGCTTAGTTTTTTCTTGTGATTCCTGTAGTATTATATTATTATAGTTCTTATGGGATCAAACCAGTTGTCTCAGGATGGGGTGTGCCACTCTTCTACATTTGTCCTTCATGCCCCAGAATTCAGCAAACAAATGACTGGAAGAGGTAATGGATTTGTATGTACTGATGAATGTCCAGTGGCAGTGAGGCAGGTTGGAGGGGTGATGGTGTCTTAGCTTCTCCCCCCACATTTGGAAAAGCCAGGCTGACATAGTGCAGAAAGATGGAGCACATAACCTGTGCTCTGCTGCTCTCCACAGAAGATTTATGAGTAGAGAATTACTTAGTCTGCCTCCCCAGACTTTCAGAGTTGAGAGTAAACTAGTTGAATACTGGATGTTAAGAACTGATACACAATACATAACACCTATGACCTTTCCCTTTATTCTCACAAACTAAATTGTTCAACTTAGTATTTTCTGTTTAAGTTCATTGCCTTTAAACAAGTCAATTAAATTATGTTTTCTTGTTTCTGGATTTTTTTTCAGAGTTTGGGAAGCTCTGCTACGAGGATCATAGTACAGGTAGACATTTTTTCTCCATTATACTTGAGTTTTAAATGAAGATTTGTCTTAATAAACTAAAAAATAATTCCTCTCTGAGGGAAAAAAATATATGTGGATAACCTAGAGATATCTTAGATGTCCACAAACTACAGTGGTGGAGTAGGGCATTTCTGTAATTACACCAAAGGAGATATCTTAGCTGGTTGCTGATTAAAGACCATTGCAGCTGTTTTCAACACCTAAAAAATTTGAAAATCTCTGTATGCAAATTCCACAGTGCTTTCAAAATTGGCTAAAGTTGACCATCTTAGTCTGTCAGGAAAGAGGATGGAATTCTAGAACTAAAGCCTGAATGTTACTCAGTATCAAATTAAATATAAATTGCAACTTGCACAGTTCCATTTTCATTTAGAGTGTCTATTTTTTTTTATGGAAAAGCCCAGTTCAGAATTGTGTTTTTAAAATCCTGCAGTTAATGCTTAGGTGAACTGTATTTGTAATGTTGCTTCTTGATTACCAGGCACTTGGAAAGTTGATTAAAGTTCAATCTCATTAAGAGCATGTTCATAGAATATTATTAATATCATTCAGGCATATTTTTCTGGGTTCTTTGCAATTTAGCAATTTTAGCATGCATCCCATTCTTAATGGCTAGCCAGTCCATTAGGTGCTAGTCCATCAGACTGCAACAACAAATTCTCTCTTTCATCAAAAGATCAGTAGCAGGTTACCCCAGCTGAAATTTGTCTTTTGGAAATCATCACTTTCAAAATATATAGCATTATTTTCTTCCTTGACTAATGATGAATGCTGGAAAAGAAAGGAATAAGATTTCCTTGTTATTTAATTTCTGACTTTATATGTACACTGGTTTGATTGTGCAGGTTAAATAAGCTTTTTTTTTTGTTCCTGTGTAGAGTGGACAAAAACAACAAACCAGCAGCAGTACTTATGCTCAGGTAAGTGAACTTAAAAATTGTTATAAATATTCCTGTAGACTTCACTTAAACAGGGCCATCACAACTTAGAAATAAATTACTTTCTGCATTTTAAAATGGTTTTCATAGGTGCAAATATTTCTATTACCCTGGATTTTGTTCATAAATATACCATCTGGTGTTGGTGTTCAACTGTTTTTGTTTGTGATGCTCACAAATGTGTATCTGTGTGTGGTGGGTTGATGTGAAATGAGTGTATTCCACTTAGAGCATAAAGGTCATGGCCCTGAGAGGAAGTGATTCCAGGCTTACACCACACCATCAGCCCCAGACTGAAAGATTCAGATCCCATGCACATTAGACCTCGAATTCCAAAAGTTGTAAAGGGTAGTTGCTTAGCCATATAAAGAATGATGAAAAATCATAATTGTGGAACTATGTGCAATGTCTTAGAGGATTGCTTAAAGCCATGAAGATAAGGCTACTTGTGTGAAAAAGAGTGTGTGACTGTAACAAATACTCAAATAATGGCATCATAGATTATTGCAAACTAAAAATTGAGGATATTCATAGTATTAACTCAAGAATGAAGCCAGTTTCTCCTCTTGGGGGTTGAGGTTAGGAAGGATGCAAAATTCTGTCAATATTCTTTAAAGCACTACATGCAACCAGAAAAATGTTTCAATAGGATAGGTATGACTTTAAGGGATCAAGGCCACAGGAAGCCCACTACTCAATATCACAAATAATCAATATGCACAAGGTTGGCATTTATGGCTTCTGATGAGAATAGGAAAATCTGTTGCACAGATGTTAGCATACTGCTCTGTCTCCTTTGTGCTTTTAGGGAATCCCACACTCAGCTGTTACTTCCATAAACATCGTGCTCTTTGAAAAAGCCCCCTTGTCAAGGTGGTAATTATTTTCTCTTTATTTAAAGGGTTCCCAAGGCAGCCAGTCCTATAGCCAGGTGAGACTTTTTGCTGAAATGTATTCAGCTTTTCTGCAGGAGCCTGTCTTGTAAACGGGCTTTGGAGCATGGGCCATTTGTAAACTTCTTGATGTTTCCTGTTAGTCCTTGATTTTGGTTTGTACCGCTGAAATACCATCTGAGGGAAGAATATAGTGCAGAGGATCTTTAGGTGGAAATGGACTTGTCCATTGCAGCTCTGCTAAGATGGTACAGCTTTGTTAACAAATGACTTCTCGCCTTTCCTACAGGGCTACAGACCTCAAAGTGGCAGTTCCTACAGCCAGGTAAGCATCAGTCGTTCAGCATTTGAGAATATTTTAGCTATATTTTAGTCATATAGCATTTGAGAAGTGGAGCACTGTGGCACTGTAAAGGCACTGAGCAATCCCTCAGATTTTGAACATTAATGGACATTTTCTCTGAAACTCTCTATTCTCACACTCAACGTTTATGCACATGCTACTTATTGATCTGGAATCCCCGTGTGTGAAATCACCACACTCAGCATCCTCATGAGTGCCAGCAGATGGCTGGCTCTTCTTACTGCCCTGCATGGCTTTAGGGTGTAGGTGCTTGCTGTTGCTAATGCAGGCTGGCTCCCTTACTGAAAGGGAAGTAACCAAATGGTGTCCTTGTCTTAGGGTGCACCAAGTTTCTCGGGCAGCAGCAGTTCCTATGGCCAGGTAAGCAAACTGGCTGTTCTGCAGACAGTTCTTCCCTGACCTTTCTGTGACTGCCACAACTGGCACACTTTGGAAGTGATGTTCCCTTGGCATTCTGTGTCTCAGTTTGGGCTGTGGCTTCTGCTAAGAATAGGACAACGTGCTGCCCAGATGCACAGCTGTTAGCATTCTGCTCTGTGTCCTTTGGCACAGGCAGAATGTTTCAGGGAATCCCACATGCAGCTGTTAGTTCCATAAACATCATGCTCTATAAAGAAGCCTCCTTCTCAAGGTGGTAATTATTTTCTCTTTATTTAAAGGGTTCCCAAGGCAGCCAGTCCTATGGCCAGGTGAGACTTTGTTGCTGAAATGTGCTGAGCCTTTCTATTGGAACCTGTCTTGTAAATGGGATTTGGGGCATGGCTGGGCCTTTTTTCCTCTTGGTGCTTCTGAGTGGTCCTTGATTTGGTTTGTACCACTAAAATACCATGAAGGAAAAAGTAACATAGTAGAGAGGGATCTTTAATGGAACCAGGCTTTTCTCTCTGGCATTCTGTGATTCTGTTTCAGCTGTCCTAGGACTGCACTTATGCAGCTCTGTTTACAAGTGCCTCCTTGCCTTTCTTACAGGGCTACCAGCCTCAAGGTGGCAGTTCCTATGGACAGGTAAGCATCAGTCACTGGTTATTATACAGCATGTATGTGATGTTCCAATATATGTATTGAGAATTCTGTGGTTTCTTACTTGAAATAAATGGTAAGTACTATTTAGAATTACGTCTCATGAACTTTTTTCCAGATGGCTCTGGTTACAATAGGCTCACTAAAGCAGCACTTTCACCTGTAGAAAGGAGTGCATGGACCTGTCAGCTTTCTGATGCACTTCAGTATTCAACATACTCAGTACTTTACCAGATAATTCACAGTAGGGTATAGTTGGTCTTCTACCTTGGAAGCAGCCTGGCAGTTAAAGCCCTTGAAAATTTATATCTGTGTTTGAAATGGAGAATGGGAATATTTGGATCATGAGCTGCACTTTTTCTTTCCCCAGCAGGGTGGATCTGCTTCTTATGGTGGCAGCAGTGGTTGCGGACAAGTAAGACTTTTTTTTCCAAACTCTTTGAAAACTAGACCCAGCTTTCTTTGCAATAGTAGCATGTTTTTATTAATTTTTATAATGTTTGTTAGTTTGAAATCTATTGCTTTCATTGTTACATGGTCTTATCTAGCACGGAGTTCAAGGAAGGCTGATGTTGTTGGCCCTTGTAACCAATATGAAGTGGCTGCTCCCATTTAGAGTTACACATGGAAGACAAACAAGTGATTAATCTGTCTACTCAATAAGTATATAAAATCTTTGCTGGGAATTTTTGGATGTTCCTCCATTTATTTTCTATAGAAAATGATAGGAATAGAGAGTGTCTCAAATGGAATAAGAATTGAATCAGTAGTTTTCATCCTGGTTCCATTTCAGCTTGTGTATACCTACAGTGGGGTAAAGACAGTGTCTTTGATGATGAGATCCCAGGTGAAAGGAACATGGATGAGACCAATAGTAAACCTATGTTTAAATAAATATATTGAGGAAAGCAACCAGAATGAAAGATAAGTATAAATATAGACATTTTTAGCAGTACTCAGCAGAAATATTAGGATTGATAAAAGGCATGAATGAAAATACCTGTGAAGCATCATAAGGAGCATTACCACAAGGACACATTTACCAGCAATGAAACTGATTGCTGAAGAACAGATAATTTCCACTAAGCTGTGTCACAGGCTGACTTATCAAGAGAAGACCTGTGCTGTAATAATGGGAGGGTGACCACCAAGGCAAAACTCTTTCCATGTACTGTTCTTCACCCTGTTATCACAAGATATACCCAATGCAGGTAAAGGAATGGCTCTGAGCAGAAGCTTTGCCTAAAATGCATGGTGGGTGAATCTAGCAAGAGATTGATGGTCACATTTAGATAGATGGTCATCCAACAGTAACAGTTGCTTCCAAAAAAACCCCACCAACAGTTCATCTTTGCCAATCAACAGGAACTAGGATGGTACAAAGAGACATCAATTACCAACCTACCTCTTTCATTGTGGCTCACAAGTAGTCCTTTGATCATCTGTGTGCATGTGTCTTGATGCTTGTATGGGGGTAAGAGAGTGGCAGAGGGTAAAGCCACACACTTAAAGGGTTAAATAAAATTTAACTCACCCTCTGTAAAGTTATATGTTGAGTTTTGTTACATCAATTCACACATAAGAAATTTTAAGGAAACTAATTACTTTGTACAAAAATGACACTAACTTTTTTGTTTGGTTGGTTTTTGACAGGGTGTTTCATATGATAGCAATCCCTGCCACCAGGTAAATGGTCTTTCTCCTCCTGTTTTAAGATGCATCCTCAATTAGTTTTGACACTAACTCAATCAGTCCCAAATTCTGATTCATATTGCACAAATCCTTGTAATCTTACAGATTTTGAGATTAGAACTGACTGTCTTCCTATACACAGAAGTATCACAGTGGCTTTGGAGTCTTTCTTGCCCCTTTCTCCTAGTATTATGTCTGTGAAACATCTAAATCATTAGGACATTAAGGCCAGATTCTGGAAAGACGAAGTCTGCTGCACAGTTGCTTAACTGTCATGACTTAAATCAGGGCTGGAACTCACCAGCCTCTCTTTTCCTACCAAAAGCCAGAAGGATTTTTAGGACTGCCACTTGAGGTTCCTGAAACAAAGTGGCTTAACAATTCACTGAGTTTTTGCATTGAACTATAGACATAGAACTATAGACCTGTGTATTTGTTACAAATTCAAGTGTTGGAGCTCTACAGACCACTATTTTAAAAGATGTCAACTGTGTTTAAAGAAGTCTTCCCTATGATGTTAAAAATTAGGAAGAAAGCAGCAATAGATGATTTCTTTTTTGTTCACAGTATTTCTTTTTATTCTTACTGAATTTTCACCAAAAATAGAAAAATTTGATAGATTCATTGTTTCAACAAATACTGTGCTTTAGCAATATAAATATATACTATATTTATAAATGTGCAAACAACTTAGACGTTGCTACAATATATAGTTATAACGTAATACAGCGTATAAAATGCACTGTATGTAACTTGTAACTTGATAGAAATATATACTAAATAGGTACATATTTTGTAATAGCTTTTAATTTTTAAGAGGACCTATTTCTTTTTAAGAAAAGAGAAAATGCCTAAATTTTGTTCTAAAATCTTCTAGAACATTGAAAGATAATACTTCTCATTTTATTTTTGACTGTTTTGAATGAAGCCTCAGTCCCATTTTAGTGAATGGCAAATTTCCTACTCACTTCAATAGTTCAGGATTTCACTGTTCTTATTATGCACTTTTGACTTTAATACTTCTACAAACGTTTCTTCTGATTTCACTGGAGGGAGTTACATTCCTCTTCTAAAGAGGGCACATTGAAACATACTGAATGTTTTATTTAAAATAAAACACTCCTCGAGGCCACTGTATCTCACAGGTCACAGCTTTATGTGTAATAATGCTACCAGGGGAATCTGTATAAATTCATTTAATTTGTATAAATTACATTTTCTACAGGAGAAAAAAAGATACATTCTCTAGAGAGTGTTCCAAATAGAACTCGTGTGTGCACTAGACATTACTTTAAGTTAAATGTTTGAGGTTCCTTGATTTATGTCTCATCTAGTATTTACCATTGCATTACTGGCAATGTGTGCTCATTATGTTAGAAGTTATATCCATATTGCATATCTGCCTCTGCTTCTTGCTCTTCCTAAGCAAGTATCATAGTTTTCATCAAAAACATTCCATGGCCAAACAGCGAGTGTCTAAAGCATTTTTTGTCTGATTTACAGGGTGGATCACAGGGTGGTCAGGTAGGTAACTCTTTATTATCCATTGGTAAAAATTTTTAAGCAATTCTAATGCACAGTACAGTTTTCTTGCTCATAGAGATATAGACTCTTGCAGAGTCTCTCCGTGTCCAGTTTGTAACTCATTCTTGGCAGGCACACTTTTTATCAGCCCTGAAATTCCACTTACATAAAGGAGGAAGTTACATAGAACTTCCACAGAACTCAGCAACATAGGATAGCTGTATGCACTCAGATAAAATTCAGCTCTCCAGCATTATAACTGTTGCTGTTTTGTTTTCACAGGGTGGTTCATACTCCTCACAAAACTATGGCAGTAGCCAAGTAAGTATTGCCTCCCATTGAGGTTTTATGATGGTTTTAACTTCTGTAATGGCTGATCAATATCTGATCTGCAATATGGTAATGTAAATTCTAATTATTTTGTTGATGTTTTTTCTTAGCAGAGTGGATCATCATCCTCCCAAAGTTATGGTGACAACCAGGTAGGTAGACCTTGATTTTGTCCTGGTAAGAACTTTTATATTATTTAATAATTTATCAGAATATCTTGAAAATTGTATTTGTTCAAAGAAATCCTAGGTAATTGTTTATCCCAGCTGTACAGCCTTTGAACCGAATCACAGTTTCTTCTGAAGTAGAGTTTATATTTGTTTGTTTTGTAGGATGGATCCTACTCACAAAATTATGGTGGTGGCCAAGTAAGTAATACTCTATTTCACTACTTGTACATCAGTTCATATAAACTTTAACCTCTGCTCAAAATCAGATTTTCTATATACTAATTTTCTCCAATTTTCATTGTGATTTTTGTTTGTTTTAAAGGGTGGATCATCCTCAGACACCTATTATGAGAATCAGGTTAGTAGTTCTTTCTTTCTCCTAGTTACATATTATTTGTAGTCCCTACCTCATTTTTCTCAAAGATGTAATAAACCATAATTGTTTCTGTGCTTTTCTTGGTTTGGATTAGTTTTGTTGGGTTTTTTTTCTTTACTGAAGATTGGAACATTCCCTGTCAGCCACTATTGCAGCTATGTATTTGGCTCCTTTTTGTCTTATAAAGATAGTAATTTAATTTAACTCAGCTTCTCCTTTGCATGAGCATCTCTTTTGTCTTGTAGAGTACAACATAAAAGTGTATTTTTATTTTGAGGAAATAACTGGTATCTGATGTCCTTCTAGGACTCACAGGATTTCTCAGATGATAGTAATCCCAATGCTTGTGATGATGTGAGTATGCTGTCTCTAATATATTTTCATCACAATAGTTTTCACGTAGATGAGAAAATATTGCTGTGCTAGATGCAGTCTTTGGAGCAGAATGATCCAGAAAGAATGCTGAGTTTCCACACTGTTCCAGCAACTGCCTCTTCTCTTGCTGCAAATTGTCACACATATGTTTACAGATACACCTAGTGCTTTTAAATGCATTTAACATGATGAAATGAAATATGAATAAAAGTATTTCAATGCCTTTCCTGTAACAGATGATTTTCCCCAAAGTCTAAGGGTACATTTTACATTAATTAAAGAAAAAAAAAAAACAAACCTGAAAGAAAATCTTTAAGTACATACATTGAAAGAAAGAAGAAGTGACAGATATTCCACTGCTTTTCATGTTACATTTCTACCAATCTAAAGTTGTTATTAAAATGTTTTTCAGCCAGGAGTATTATAATTTCAAAGTAATTTAGTCAAGGCTGTGGAGTATGGGAGCAAAAAGTAATTTTTATGTCTGTATGCAGTATCAGAAACAATTTTCTGTTAGCTTACTTTATTTAAATAATTCTCAAAAAAGGAAATAATCTATTCTTTTCCAGAATGACACTACATACAGTGCCAATAATCAAGTAAGTACTTTGTTTGTTCTGTATTATTCTAATGATTAAAGACAGTGTTAGTAACTGAACACTTCTATATTAGACGTGTTGGCCTTTAGTATATGATTGCTTTATAATACCCTTCAAAAAGGTAATTATTTCTCTGTATTCCAGGCTGCTGCACAATTATTAAAATGGCACAATACTTCTAAGAATATATACTAATACATTTTGTTCATAATATATCCACTTTAACTGGAAAGTTATTTGGGAATTAATCACTCATACACATGAGGCATGTAGCTGTCTCAAGCTTTTCTCACTCGTTCAGATTTAAAGCCACTTACATGCTGCTGTTATAAAGTAACATTTGTTCCTGGTATTACAGTATTATTATCTCTGTCAAGACTTTCCACCTGTCTTACAAGCAGAAACGGTGAATTAACATGGATAGATTGTGACCAAGCAAATGTACTGTTGTGTAAATAAATTACATTTTCTCCCACTTGTGTCTGTTCATAGAAAAGCTTTTCCATCTGTCACAACCTCCTTTTGTTTTACTGCCATCTAGAGTAACCCAGCATCAGCTACTTGCCTTTTCAATTCTCAGCCATTCACTGTTCTGCTTCCTTGTTTTCCCTATTTTCCTCTGTAGTACTTAAGTACTGCACCAAACATATTCGAGAAAGTACGGAGGCCTTCTGAAAACATCTTTTGTTTTGGCTTGTATTTACCTTGAATGCATTGCACTATGTTCAATTCTAAATGTTCTGAAAAAAACATCCTTCATCAGCCAGCCCTGTTTAGGAGCATCATCACTTCCTCCTTTGCTTGTGAAAGATGTTAGTATTCCCTTGGTTCTCACTATCCAGTCTGTATTGCTGGACTTCATTATAAAAGAGTTTGCTTCTAAACTTTCTCACAAAGAAGGATGGGGAATGCTAAAAAAAAAACAAAAAAAACCACCAAAAAAACCCAACCAAAAAACCCCAACAACAACAAAAAAAACCAAACAAACAAAAAAACCCCACAACAAGAGAGAATCCTTTTACAGATTGTTCTCTAAACTACAGTGGTTCAGCTGAGGGAGACTCCCCTAAGCAGTAACTTCTTTTGAAAGGGATGATGTGAAAACAGACAAAGAATATGCTTTTTAAGGCTCTTACTGCTAATATCTGGATATTTTCCTTTTCCAAACATCACCCTGACAAGTAGTAGATTTTTGCTAAAGTAATTCATGTAGATGACTACACCCATAAAGTAATAACAGGCTTGTGGCTTCTTTACAGCGTTCTGGTTGTGCAAAGAAGAAAGTTCTTGTTGCCCGAGTAAGTATCACTTTTTTTCTTGTATGACTGTAGGCCTGCTTTATAGGATTTTGGTCCTAACTATACCTAATCTGTCTTAATTATACCTAATTTTCCCCTAATTAAGTTTGTACTAGTTGATATTCACCTACATAGGGGGAAAGTAAAATAAAATTACTTGGATATTTGCTCTTTGGGTGAATTTCTTTAAAGTATATATATATGAAAAAAAGACATGAAAATCATGCTTTGAAGTAGGGAGCAGCTCAAATTCTTGTTCGTCATTAAGCACATACAGAGTTGGTCCAAGCTAAAGTTAAAATTAAATGAGTGTCATACAAACAAAGGACAGCTAATATTTTAGCTGAAGAAAGATGGAATAATGATGTTTGCTAACTGTGCTCAGCAGTTGTGTAGGAGATGCACAACTCCTACACAATATGTGTATTGTATAGCTGCTAGTCAGACTCAGTAGTAGCCTATAAAAATTATGTGTAAATAGCCTTTTATTTTATAATAATGCATTCCTACTCAATGTACACAATAATGGGTCTGCACCTGTTATAAACAAATAATATGGAATGAAAAAAAGACCTATCACTGATCATAGAGTTTTCATCTCCTAATAGCAAAATGTATTGTTTTTTGCAGGACACTTCACATGTTTTAAGCAGAAGAGCCTATGATGTACAGGTAAACCATTCTTGTCACTTTTTCTGAACTGCTGCTGGTAGTGGTAACCTTATAGCTCCTTATGTATTACCTACAAAAAATGAAGAAGGATCTAGTGTCCAGAAAAGAGAATTAGTTCTGTTTAGGGTCAGGTCATTCTTTCCTAATAGAACTATGTATTTTATTTTATTACCCTTACAGACAAATGTTTCATTTTTTTGTTTCTTCACAGAATGCATCTTCTCCTTCAAATAGCAGCCACTCTGACGTCCAGGTAATAACATAGTGTCAACTGAATGGGATCAAGGAGCTTTCTGATAAATTACATTTCATTTTGAAAGTTAGGTTCCAGTAATTTTTCTGTGCTACAGGTGCCATTTTGATTTGACAGCATTTTCCCCATAATGTTATAATTTTGCACAGTTGTAAATAGTGATATTGGGCCCAGAATACACAGTTTCTTCTGTTCCTTCACCCCACCAAGCAGGTAAGAATTGCAGGTGTTTCTTTACATCACATTTTGTAAAATTCATTTGAAAAATAGAATAAAATATTTTCAGATTCTTTTCTTAGAAACATTCATGCTCTAGTAATGGCAATGGCCATATATATATATATAATTGTTTTATTTAGCATTTGGTGAGAAAGCTCATGTTAGGGATTTTGTACTTCTGTTGCAAAAGTACATCCAGCTTTCATATTCTGTAGGATTATTTACTGCTGCAGCAGTGTATATATTAGAAAGCTATGAGAAATTCAGCTGATCCAGAGTGGGACCTTGTTCTGGTTTTTTAGTATCTTATCTTGTATTGGTACCTTTCAGCTTCCCAGGGGTCTGAAATCTTCCTACACCCAGCATTATGTAGATTTAACATTAGCATAGTCCTCTGTCTCAGAGAGTTTGAAGTTTAATTCAAGGGTACAGACAGATCTCCGAGCTCTGGAAGGTAACCATTTTCTTAATAAGTTTTCCTAATGCCCATTCCCTGTGAATTGTATCAAGTCATTTAATTATGTTTCATCCTAGTTTGTTTTCAAGGTAATTCAACAGGTTCTGTTTGTTGGTGCAGGGAAGTAATAGTTTGTGATAGAGTTTCTCACTACATAGTTTTATACTTTAAATTCTAGTAAAATGCTTTAATAAAATAGAATTGTTTTATTCACAGGGTGGATCATTTATTGCAACCAGTGGATCAAGTAATCAGGTCAGCATTTCTTTTATTTTTAACTAGTTTTGTTCACATAGCTTCCTGGTAATTAAACTAATTAAATTCAGGAGTCAGAGTTTAAGTAGTTTTATGTAGAAGATGCTGATGTTATCCATTAATTTGTAAATTAAGTCACCCTATTCAAATTAAATTTTTCAGAAATGGCTCTCTGAAATTACCTTTTAGCACTGTTTCAACGTAACGTATTTTATTGGTGATAGCACAATTGGGATTCTCCTGACTACCCTGATACTTCTCTCTTTCTGAGGCATCTGTCATCGAGACATCTCACTTAGAGAAGCACTATCAGCCTGGCTTCCAAAGCAAATGTTAACATACACATCTGTCCCCTCTTTTGTCCCAGGTACACAAAAGGTCACACCTACTCTGCAGTCCCACAGGCTTTCTTCCCCTAAACAGTTTCACATCTGAAATAAGATTTTATTTTAGATTTTCACAAAGCAATATTTTTTTCCTTTTTTTTTTAATTTGTAGGGTGGTTGCATTTGTCCTGATGGAAGCAGTGGTCATAGACAGGTAATTATTTTTCTAAGTTTATACTTCCTTCTTTATAATGGAGTATTTTGAATTAATCACCTTGTAAATATGAACATTTGGTTAACACTAAACATTAATGGTAATTTCCTTACTATGGGTAGAACTGTATGCATTCAAATGAAAGAATGAGTTCCACTTAACTGCATCATTACCATTTGGCTGCTTATTTTCTGTGTGTTTGGTGATCCAGATGCTCTGTCACTTGACTACTATGAGCTAATTATTCATTACTTTCAAAAAACAGTCTATATACCTTGTAGTAACCATGGTATTTATTTGCATCCAGCTTAGTTTCCTTGTCTTTCTCACTGGTACAATAAAATATTGTGACAAAAAATATCAAAATATATTGATACTTTAATATTTCAAAATATATTTCAAAATATAATCTCTTAAAACAACATTTAAACTGTTCTTTCCCCTAAAGAGAATCACTGAAATTTCATTTTCAGTTGCAGTGGATAAACTTTTCTTTTAGGCAGTGCCTCTGTTCGAGGAAAAAGGCCAAGGAATGTGTTTATGTGGGCATTATAGACTAGTTTTACCAGACTTCTGGCTTTTAAAGTCACCTTGGATTTTAAAGTCACCTGTCTTCTATCAGGATACATATTTCTGAACCTTTTATTGAAGCTCTGTTTACATAAAACCATTTGAATGGTGCAGTATTTTTTTAGTTTCTGATTTCAACAAGAAGCACTTTGTGGATTGTTCTTTCTATTTAAAAACCTATGCTATTTAAGCAAACTCGTTGTATAAAGAAATTACTGCTTTCCAAACTTAACTTCATTAACTTAAAATATAATAACAGTAATTTTGGTCAGGTACAATACCACCTCTTTCATCTAATTGAGGCTAAGCAGTAATCATGACCTACATGCTTTGAAACATAAACTAGTCTATTAAAATAAATAATACTGAAACTTCATTGAGGAAAAACCTTTTAATTTGTTGTGTGATTGTATTAAAAAAAAAACATTTATAAGCAAAAATGTGGAGATCTTTATGCAAGGTATTTTTTCATTCTAATAAACATTTTCTTCGCATGGTTTAATTGGTGAAAAAAAAGCCCCTAGTTTTTAACAACTTGATTGGGAGAAGAGAGTATAATTAATTGCTATCAACAAAAATTTTCAACGTGAAAAAAATAAGACATCAAAATTGGACACATTAGAAACCAATTCTCAGTGCAGATGCATCCTCTTTCATACACAAGAGCTTATTTCCCAGTTTGCAATCATATCAGCAGATCAAATTTAGTTTTGATAAACTGTGTAGCAATAGACTTGATCTTTGCCTCCACTCAACAGTAAAATTCAGTAATCTTTGCAAAGGAATAAACTGAATTTAAAAATCAACTTCATTTTCTGTCCAGAGCCCTCTACACATGGCAGCTACAGTGTTTAGATTAGAATGTAAACAGATTGGCCATGATAGGTTACATTCTAACAATAACAAAAAAGCGAGATACAGATAGATGTATATGTGCAAATAAACTACTATTGATAAATCTTATATAAAAGAGAGAGTCATCTGCTTCCCAGGGAAGCACCAAACCTGACAGGGTTCAAGAAGCATTTTGACAATTCTCTCAGGCACATGGTGAGACTCTTGGGGCTGGTCCTGTGCAGGGCCAGAAGTTTGACCTGATAATCCTTTTGGGTCCCTTCCAACTCAAATTATTCTGTGATTCTATGATTCCTTGAAGATTCTTCAGCACAGGAGAAAAAATCTTGCAAAAAGCATTCTTCTAGATTTAAAAGCTGTGAGTTACACAAAAGTCTGTACAAACCTGAAGAATGTTATAAATCAAGAGTCAAAGCTATACATATTTAAACCATCTTGTTTCAAAGGAAAAAATTGTTTTACTTACATGGATCCCCAGATTCCTCACACTGCAATTATTCTGCTTTTTCTCCAAGCTTCATTTAAAGACAAAATCCTAGTCTACAAATAGTCTCAGAGGAAGCAGTCTAACCATAGAATAATACTTTCCCTGTTTTTTATATAAAGGGGAAATGACAATAGTAGTGAATGTCATGTACTGGTAAATAGTCTTCTCCTTTAAGTGGTGAGCTGAAAAATATGCTCTCCTAAGTACTCTTTACATTTTGGAAGTTCAGTATTCTGGCAATTTTTAAAAAGACCATCAAGGCTATGATCATGTGTAACAACACAGAGTCTTCAAAGTATGACATAGGATTCTGTAATTAGAAAGANTACAGACTCCCATCCTCCTGGTTCCTTCACTCCCAATATTGTGGGTGCTGTGACACACTGTAATACAGACCCCACTGTTGTCCCTTAGAGCAGAAAACTTAAATTAACCCTGAGGTAACCTGGTGCTGAGCAGCTTCACAGGGAACAGTACAGAATGGTCTTTGCAGTTTGCAGAATTCAAGTTTCAGCAGGCTAAGAAAATTGCTGCCAGATTTCTTCCACTTTAACAATAATGATCTTGAGTTTTACTTAGGCACATAAAAATTAGAGAGTTGGGTGACAAGTAAGAACCAGATGTGCAGGTATTTAAACCCTCATCTGCAAGAAAATAGCTGGTCTGTGTTTTTCTTTCAGGGTGGCCCAGGTTCATCCCACAGTTCTTACTCCGGTTACCAGGTAAATATTCTGGTCACTGTGCCTGCACAGGAACAGACTAAAAGTATTCTTTGAGAAAACAATTCAGCTACAAAACAGTAACTTTCTTTGTTTTCTCTGTAGGGAGGGCCTTCCTTCTATCCTGGTGGATCTTATGGACAGGTAGGTGTTCTTTCTAGTTTGTAGAGATAACAGACTTAGTTTATTTTCACTCCTATTCTGTCCTTGAATGATCAAAAACACTTTTTTGGGAGAATCAAATTAATCAGCCATTTTTGTGTTCAGGGAGGGTCTTCTGCTTATGATGGCAGCAGTGAATCCTACGGTCAGGTAAATACTCATTTTTTTCTCTTTGTGTGAATGTTACTGAGGGCCAATACCCTGGGTGAAGTAAATGTACACTATATTTGTATTTTGGCTCTCACTACATTCTAATGAAGGTGGTTTTTCTTTAAAGGATGAGTTAATTCATATATATATTTTTAACTAAGTAGTCTGGAAGTTTGTAGGGGAGTAAAAGGGTGGAATGCATCCAATCTTTAAGGCTTATCTTCTCAACAATGTTAGCTTTGAATTACCTGTAAGATAAAGGTCTCTTCAAAAGGGGAGTTAGAATTTGAGTTAAAAAGTATGTTAGTGTTTTACAGGGATATAACTCTGAGTTGCTTAACCATTCTGATAACTAAATAAATAACCATATTTTTTAAATCCACCAAGAAGGAGATCTCTACAGTAAATATCAAAAAAAAAGTCTGTTTGCAATATGAAAATTATTTATGTTTTCTGAAAAGGGTGGATCTTCTACATACGGTGGTTCTGACACTTATGGCCAGGTAAATGTTGTCTCCTACATCAAAAGCTTAATCTTGATGTGTTGATTACTCTTTGTCCTGGGTTCTATGTTTCAGTTACTTTTAAGTGACCATGACCATGACAATGCCATTTTAACTTTTGTTTCTCTTTACTTTTGTAGCAACTCAAAAAGTTTCCATAATGTAGAGAACATGATGCACTATGTATGCTGTTTTTAACTGTGTCCTATGACTATTCAATGCTTTAAATACTTTATTTTTTATGCATTATCATAACATTTCCTCATGCTAAAGGAAAATATTTTGTGCATTTGCTTTACACACCTTACTTACGCAGAAGCTGTTGAAAGTTTAAAAAATGGGATTTTTGAATATAAAGAATTATAACATTGCAAATTAACTTCATTGAAAAGTTTTTCCTTATAAAAATTCATATTTGCAAGGAGGGGGCTTTTCCCATCCTCTTCTCCTTAAGCAACAGATAAAGTTACATATTTTTTCTTTTTTTGCACATTCCCTAGTTTGGGTAAAATTGGAGATTCTAAGCATTTAGCTAGCTTTATTCTTCTATTTTATATTCTCCACAATTAAGAGCATGTAAGAGTCTTTTTATATAAAAATGAATGGTTTCTCATAATTTTACAGGATTCACCTTCCATGGGAGGCAGTGAAACTCAAGATAGTGTAAGCATTTCTTCTCAACAATATCAATATGATAATTCACTACCTTTTAAAGTATCTAGATGCTTACATGGACCTTTACCTTATCTGATGTCACATGATTGTACTATGCGTGAAAAGGACTTCACAAATTAAAATTGCAGTTACAACAGTTCTGACTTCTAACAATCAAACATTTTTTGAATTGGTTATTAGAAGTAGCAATTACAAAGAAAGATCTTTTTATTTCACAGTTTCCACCAAAATTCAATATTAATATATGGCTGTTTCCCTCTTTCCATCCCCAATTTGCACTAAACTTAGTTTGTTTTTCCAATGCCAGATATGTAAGATTCAAGTTCCTTCATCTATATATTCCATAGGAATGGTCTGTTTTCACATAGTGTAGTGAAAACTGCCTGCTTTTCCTAGGAAGATGCCTTTTCTCCTGACTAAAGTATATTTTCTATTAATTCTGCTGAAGCTGTTTATAAAACTTCACCATTTTAAAGTGTTTTCCAGGGTCCTTGTTAGTAGGAAATTGCTCTCTGCAAATAATTATAAATTCAGCTGTGCAGTTTAGTCACAAGTATACTGTGTCAATAGCTTCAATGCAGTTTCTATATCAAAATCTCCTTATGAATAATCAAGAAAGCTAAAATATGATACTACAGAGGAGCCAAAAAACCCTCCGAAAGAAACTAAGGTATAACACCAGATTTGCACCACATCCTGGTCTTAAAAAGTCAAGGCAGCTTTCCAAATGCTGATGTTTTTCATTGAAACCTTCTGGAGGAAGTAAAATAGATTGAGATGTGATTTCATTCCTTTATTTCACTATATCAGAATTCAGCTTTCAAAATAAAGAAATGCCATTCTCCAGAAATGAGCAGAGAAAGAACTTGTAGACAGCTTATCCTACAGCCTACATCTTCAACCTTCCCACAAGCAGTACTTTCCTTTGCCTTCCACCTTTGCTTAGAAAGAGATAGTATTTGCCATGGCAATAACGAGATTCTGC
This sequence comes from Lanius collurio, assembly GCA_020086605.1. Classification (NCBI taxonomy): domain Eukaryota; kingdom Metazoa; phylum Chordata; class Aves; order Passeriformes; family Laniidae; genus Lanius; species Lanius collurio. The sequence continues at coordinate 7,325,721 of JACBWW010000016.1, read as the reverse complement.
TATTTTTTAGGATTCTGCCTTGCCAACTGGTGATGGCCAGAGCGAACGGGTAAGCCCTCCTTCCTTATATATTGCCAGGTGCCAGCCCTAGTGCTTGGCACCTAAATTACAACTTGTGTGGAAACCCTGGGGCAGCTTCCAGTGGGGGACAGAAAGTCCTCAAGCACAGAGAGAATGAGGGTATGGCTAAAGAGTAAAAGTTCTGCTAGAAATCCCAACTGATGCTGAGGCGTGCTCTTGAATCTCAAATTTACATCACAAATGCAATAGCACGATTTATTTGTTCAAGTCCTTGTGCTTTTTAAATCATTGCTTTACTGCAAAGGGCTTCAATACCATAATTTGTTCAGCACGTATTCTAAATGCAATCCTTTGCTTTGTTGTGCTGTATGACTTACTTATCAAGGCTTCCTACTTTTCCTATCATTTTTACATGGCACATATTTTATTTATTCTAATGACACAGACTGATAAATTATTTTGTTGGAGATATAACTCTTTCAACTGTTGTATCCTAAAGAATGTCTTCCACCAAAAGAGCAATTATTCATGAAGGGGCATGTGCTGTTCTATACAGAAAGACAACAGATGTTTTTTGTTTTTCTTGAACAATCCATGACAGAAAAATAAGGAATGTGGAGAAGCAAGGAGTGTTTATCTTACACTCTGATCTTTCCAGTTTTGAGGGTTTGGTTTTTTCATGTAATTTCAATACATTTTTCCAGGATTTTTATTCCCCAGGAGGCAGCCAGTCAGGTGGACATGTAAGCATCTATTTTATTTATTATTTGCAGTTCCCTTCCAAAATGGCTGTACTATTTAAAAATTTTCCCAATGAGTATATTACACCAAACCATTTATTTCCCAGAATATCATGACATCTGGCATCATGTCTTGTGAAATCAAATTGCAAGCTGTTTGAGTAAAAAAATTAAAAACTGTGTGTGTACAACAGTCTTGTTCTCCAGAAGTCATTTCAAACAAAAATAAATTGGGTCTGCTTTTTGCAGGGGTCATCTTCTCAAGGTGGTAGCTACTCCAGTGGACAGGTAAATACTAAATCTTTGTATTTTTGACCTCAAGTATCTGTCATACAAAAGTTTGAGGCTTCATATTGTATTGCAGCAATTTTTAATCTGTGAACAAGATTGATTAATTCTTCTTTACATATTTCTATGTAAAAGTCCAAATGCAAGTAGTCAAAATACAATTCATGTATTAACTGATGTTTTAACACCAGGAAAAAATGAAAGTAATAAACATTTGGCATTAATTTATATATTTTAAATATAAGTAAGTGATTTTTATTTTTTTCAGGACTCATCTTCATCTGGAAGCAGCCAGTATGGTGGGCAGGTGGGAAATTTTTCTTCTTTGTTGTTATTGTGAGGCGTTTTTGCCCCCAGCATACATATTTCAAGAAAATATTACCAGATTGGTAATACCTAAGTTTCCAGACTGCTCTGTGGTTTATTTTATTCTCATTAATCTTTCTATAGATAAAATTGCATTCTCAACCTGATAGATCTTCTGAAACATAGTTAATAGAGTAAAACACAATACCTTGTACTTAAATGCACATATCAAAGAAAAGTTTTTAAATGAGAATGTAACATTTACAGGGTTCACCTTCCTCAGGAGGCAGCCAGTCTGGTGGACAGGTACGATTTTCTTTCTCCACAGTCTTCAGCTGGGCTAGTGTTAGGCACTCAAATTTACATCTCTTATCCTTCCTTCACAACAACTGTTTTCCTTCACCACGGTCCTTTTTGCCCAAAGCCTCAGCAACACCTTATTTTCTTTTGCCACGTCATTTGGACATCCTGCAAACCAGAGCAGCCAGAAGTAATTGTTTGGCACATGCATGTGAGCTTCTGTGGCTGCTTTGGTGCTAAATAAATTTCATGCATATTGAAAGTGGAAAGTGAGACACTGAATGGTGAACTCCTGGCCACCTCTCAGTCTGTTTTATCAAAGTAGAAATCATCTGTTTTCCGTATCATCTGTAATATTAAACATTACTGTATGTACTCTCGATACTCTGGCTTTTTTATGAAAAAAATTGCTTTCTGTAGTACTACTCAGAATTTTTTACTCATCCTTTTGATAAGTAATGTTTTTAACATCATAAAAATTGTAAGTAAGAAAATGCAAAGATAAAAATATTAGCAGTATGTTGCCCTTTCAGAACAATAACTGCAGGAATAGTAGCATTGGATGAAATAGACTCAGTTCTAGAAGTTGGACAGTTAAGAATGTAGCTTTATGGTTTGTGTGCCTGGGATGGTAGAAGTAATTTGAGTTGTAACTAGAACCCATTTTAGTCCTGTGCTCTTGATTTCTTAAATAATTTCTGCATTCTTTACAGGGTGGATGTGATTGTTCCGGGGGAAGTTCTGTAAGTGCTCATTATACATTTTCTTTTCTAAACTATTTAGCTGGAAAATTATGTGAGATCCTATTTTTTTCCAACTTACTTGTTTGAATATATTCATAATTTTATATTCATTGTTCCTTTGGTGACTTAGATGTTTCTGATATGGCAGGAGTTATTTCTCATTATGCCAAGATTCAGTGTTACAGAATTATTGAATCATTTAGGTTGGAAAATGCCTCGAGTCCATTAACTCAGCACTGCCAAGGTCACCACTAAACCATGTCCCTAAGTGCCACATGTACATGTCTTTTAAATGCCTCTGGGGGTGGTGATTCAGCCCCTTCCCCAGCAGCCTGTTCAGTGCTTGATAATCCTTTCAGTGAAGAAATTGTTTCCTAAAATCCAATCTAAGCCTCCCTTGGAGCAGTTGAGGCCTTTTCCTCTTATTTTATTGCTTGTTACTTGAAAGAAGGGACCAACCCCCACCTGGCTATGGCTCCTTTCAGGGAGTTGTAGAGAGCAATATGGTCCCCCCTGAGCCTCCTTTTGTCCAGGCTAAACAACCCCAGCACCTTCAGCTGCTCCTCACAAAGCTTGTGCTCCAGACCCTTCACCAGCTCAGCTGCCATTTTTGGACACGATCCCACACCTCAATGTCCTTCTTGTAGTGAGGGGCCTAAAAGTGAACAGAGGATTCAAGGTGGCAGCCTCATCAGTCCCCCCTCAATGCAGGGGGACAGTCACTTCCCTAGTGCTGCTGGCTGCATTATTTCCTATAAAAGCCAGGAAGCCCCAAAGCCAAGTGAGTTGCATTCTCTAAGCAGTGATGTCATTTACCATACAGTACTTACAGAGATGTGTACCTCTTCTCAAAAAAAACCCCCAAAAGACTGCATTAAATAGCAGAATTGACTGACAAAAGATCTGTCATGGAAGGAAGCTAAAATAATACTAAGTCAAATATTTGTATCAAAAATCAATATTTAGCAAATCTAAAACAAAAACTGAGTTACTTCTCACTTGTGCTTTTAAGTCCATATGAAATTATTTAAGGACTATGAAATAGAGTAATCTCTGCTTTCTAAAGCAGATCATATGTGGTCCATCAATACGTAGCATGTAAAAGACATTCCTGCACCTTGGGTAATACACTTATTTCCTAGACAATGAGTTATGGGTAGATATAATATGATACTTCATGATTTAGGATCTTCTGGGCCAAGAAAAGGGTTTTTTCTCTCTTGGCAAATTAATAAAAATAAGTAAGTGTAATTTATTTCAGGCTGGGATATTCTTCCTTTGAAATGCCATAGAACAGACATTCTAAGGTTTTGTTTCATTTCTAGTTCACGATCAAAGACAGAGGCCAATTTTCCTTTTCTTTTTTTCCTTTCTAGGGTGGATCCCCTACTTTAGTCAGAAGTGATTCCTCTGCAAATGTAAGCAATGTTCATTAGCTTTTAAGTGTGTCCTCTGTTTGCTTTATCAATATAATGGACAGAGAGGATAAAAAGAGTCAGTGCTTAACAGAAGTCATACAGTTGTGAAAATAACCTTATTTATTTTCAATTAAAACACACATAGGATATTATTTGAAATTGTAACTAAAAAATACACACAGGACATTCATGCAGCACTCCCAGTTTCTCTTTGCATTTGTAACAGTTTTCATTCAAAGAGAAGTCTTACAATTAAAAATATTGTCACAAACACAGGTAGATACCAGTATAAATATTTACTTTGGGAGCCAATTCCATTGGCTTCCTTGGAATCATGTAAAAATATCCCCCAAGGACAATGATTTATGTGATTTTACTCCTCTTAGATCATTTACTGCAAGAAAGTTTAGTATTAGTATTTATGTACTACTATCTTTTGACAAGTTTCGCTTCAAAATACTTCTTTTAGACCAAAATAACTGGTTGTTTTGGTGTTTGTTTTTTTCCCCAGGACACATCTGCTTCTGGAGGCAGCCAGTACAATAGCCAAGTAAGAGCTCATTCCAAAAGGAGAGACAGTTTGTCACTTCCAATAACTGTGGTTATTCATTCACTCAATTAAATTCAGTTTTTGTATGGGAATTAGGTAAAAAGAGCAAAAGCTCAGTGAATGAAATTCATCAGTGGGTTAGATATGGACTAAAAATTACAACAATGGGGTTTTTAGCAAATACTTCCCTTGTTTTAAGAAATTTGCAAAATGAAGCTCACAAAATAAATATGCATGGGGAAAAAATGAATCAAAATGCATCATTTTTTATTCCTATCTAATCTAATTCCACTATGAAGAAAAACAAATCCACTCTTCCCTCTTTAAAGAGACCTCCTGTTGTATGAGGTATCAGTAAATTTTCTTAATTTGGTTTTCAGAATCCTGTTGGTAGCCAATATTTCACTGCTAGCTCTGGCCCAGCATTCAGCTTTCCAAATAAAAAATCAAAAGCCATTCTCCAGAAATGAGCAGAGAAAGAACTGAAAAGAATGGCACTTTAAGCTTTCCAACATGTCACATAAACAAAGCACTGGGTCTTTGCCTTCCACTCTTGCTAAGGATCTCGGGTACTTTCCCAGTTTACCTTGCCCAACTTAAATTCTAGTTATTAAAGCATTCTGAAAGTCCTGCTCACCTGTCTTCACTCTTACCTTGCTCTCTTGCTCCTGTTGTCCTGGCAGAGTCATGTTTTGATTTAAGGAAATCCTACTGCAGGTAATTCACTCATCTGGTATTCTTTACAGGATTCATATTCCTCTGGAGCTAGCCAGTATGGAGGACATGTAAGCTCTTAATTTTAATATTTTATATTATATATTTGTTTTATAAATATTTGACTCATACGAAGGACCTCAATTTAATGTATCAAGAAATTTGACAGTGGTCTATACCTTAAAATAATGTTGTGAATTCAAGAAAGACAAAAACCACAGAGTTTATTCTGGGGTAATTACACACAAACATTCAAATAACAAAATATAGATGTCTTTGCCACTTCTTTTCACTAATTGGATATTAAGAAATTACTAATTATCAATTTTTTTCCAGGAATCATCTTCTTATGGAGGCAGCCAGTATGGTGGACAAGTAAGCATTAATAGTCCCCATTTTTGTAGTTTATTTATTGTCCACCTTACTGTCTATCTTAGTTTTAATTTAATCTAAAATCTTTTCAGTAAATCTTACTCTGTAGTGTTTGGATGCTACTGTGATTAAACAAAATAAGTTCAGATTAAGATAATTATCCAAGACTAATTAAAAATAGAATGTGAAATACATGGTTGACTTAATTGACTCCTGAAATTTGCAGGGCTAGACATCATGTCTCTCTGAAATTAATCAGTACTTAATTAAACTAACCAGAATTTTCAAAGCCTCAGGAAATGATTCTGAGTCTATGAAATAGGTATAAAAAAGTTTCAGTTTCCACTTTTTGTTTATTTTTAGGGTTCACCTTCCTCAGGGGGCAGCCAATATGGTGGACAGGCAAGTATTTTTCCCTTGTATTTCCTTGTATTCTTCTCTTGCTACTTTATCAAAGAATTTGGTAGTTCTCTGTGTAAAAGAACATTTTAAGGAGAGTGGGTTCTAGTATGGGTGTTTCTGTCCATTTTTTATCCAATTTGTTGCTAAGTATATAGTGGTTATAATTGTATGGGATACCAAGCCACAGAAGAGTTTTTAAGATGGAATTTCTGATGCATCATGGTAAATGCAGATGAGTTTCACCCATTTTGGCACAGTCTGGTTCAGTCCACTCACAGTTCTGCAGGGAAAGAAACTGGCTACTCCTTCATATGGAATATGGTTTAAAGGAGTACTATGACATGGATATAGAGATAATTTAATTCTTTTTTGTTCAGGGGTCACCTTCTTCAGGAGGAAGCCATTATGGAGGACAGGTGAGAATCTCTTCCTCTGCAGTTCTTATTTTAACACAGTTTCTACATCAAAACTTGCTACTTCTGTATTGACCGAAAAAATATTTCGTGAAAACTCTGTTTATCTGATAATAGATAGGTATCTAAAGATGTATGATCTGAGGCAATACAAAAGCTATGTAGATCTGCTGCTTCTGTTGTATTAAATGCAGTTCTGATCTTGTTCTACCCTCCAACCTGCCCTGCTGTTGTTAAGGTTTCTTAGCTCTAAGAGTAAGGAGTGGCTGGAAGCAGATTTATCCCTCCTCTACCTCATTTCCATCAGCAAAATGCAGAATCAGAGTTGGTGTCTGAGAAGCTGTATGGTTTCGAATTGGAAGAGGGGAGAAGGTGAGGAGCTGCTAAGAGGTGCTCCATGCCCCTGTGAAATGACAGAGGAGGGACAGGGTTCCTGGTGCTGCCTGGAGGTGCAGCCTCTGGTGTGGAGGGACACGCAGAGCAATAGGCCGAGTCTTTATCTTCCGGGAGTTTGTCATTGTGCAAAAGCGGCAAAAATAGTGTTTCTTTAAAAAGCTCTTAAAGAAGCTTTTTGATTTGAGAAATAATTGGCACCTTTGCTTCAGGGTCCATCTTTACCAGGTGGCAGCCATTACGGAGGACAGGTGAGAATTGTTTTTCTGTTTGTGAGTTGTTTTTTCCATTGTTCATCATTTTGGGGGGGGGGGGAGGTTGTGAAAACCAGAATATTTTTTGCAGGGATGTCTTACACCGAAACAGTGTTTAGGCAGAATAGATTATTTTCTGACTTTCTGCTATGTCAGCCCACTCACATAAGCAAAACACAGAAGGCTGCTGTAAAATAGGGCAGCGGCACTACTCACACCTGCCTGAAGCTGACTTTGATTCAAGTCATTGCTCTGTTTAAACTGCAGCCACTGTATAGGCCTGTGGATTTCAATGTTGTTATAAAGTAAATGTTCGTGGCCCTGGGGCACTTAAATCCATGGAAGACAAATAAAAGTGTGTTTTTCTGTGACAGGTCATAAGTTAAAGAATCTGCAACAAATATAAATGCTTTTTCATTTCTTTAGGGTATAGCTTCTTCAGGAAGCAGCCAGTATAGTGGACAGGTAAAACTTCTACTTTCATGGTATTTGCAGTTAGGGTACACAGTTCATCAGGAAAACAGACCTGTATTTTTTGCAAAAAAGGAACATTCTAAGATAGAATAGCTTTAAGCCAGACTGACTGAGGATTGCTGAGTATGAGTCTGTCTGGTATTTCAGATCATGTTAAGAGCAAATGATACAGGGGTCTGTGGCATGGAAATGTTTCTTCAGTATATCATGATTTAAGAAGCCAATTTTTTGTGTTATGTTTAAATGCAAGCAATTCGAAAGACTGAGAACAGCAGAGACCAAGTGAAAGTGCTACCCAGTAACACAGAAGTAATTAAGTTACTCATTTTTTCCAGGGCTTTTCTTCAGGAGTCAGACAGTCTGGTGGACAGGTAAGCTTTTTTTCCTCTCTGCTGTTCAGTTCTGCTAGTGTCATATACTCACAAATTACTTTGTATAACTTTCCTTCATGAGAACTGTTTCCCATTACACATTTAATCCAGATTGAATGTGGAAAGTGAGACACCATATAATGAGCCCCTGGCGCCCTCCTACTAAGCTTTATCAGAGTAGAAGTTACCTAATAGGCTTCCACTGGAAGTCATCTAAAGAGCACTGTATGTATTCATAGAATCATAGAGTAGGCTGAGTTGGAAGGAACCCATCAGGATCCTGTCCAGCTCCTGGCCCTACGCAGGACACCCAAGAATGACACTGTGTGTCTGAGAGCATTGTCCAAATGCTTCTTGAATTCTGACAGGCTTGGTGCTGTGACCACTCCCCTGGCAGAACTCTAGGTGCTCTGATCTCCTCAAGGGAAAAAAAATAAAATCTGTATTATTCAGAATTTTTTACTCATCCTTTTGGTGAGTAGGTTTTACTGTAAATTTTAAATGAGAAATTAGAAGAGTCTATTTTAAAACTTGATCAGTAAGTGTACAGCTAGCTTAAAAGGGCAGCAGAGAGAGAAAGAAACTACCTTCTTAAGTGGAGCTTGATAAGTTTATGAGCAGTGCTTTATAGTCCATTTTCTTACAGTAGCAGAATGTGAGTTTTAACTAATTCAGAGGCCTATTCCAATCATAGATCCAGGAAAGTAAGTTTGGTTGTGTTTTGTACAGGGTGGGTGTGTGTGCCCCGGTGGAGGTTCAGTAAGTATCCTTTGTCTTTATATATTTCTCATAGTATGCACACATACCGGAAAATTCCCAAGGAACTACATCTCTTGAAGTAATTCTGTCTGTGAAGTTCTGTGTATCATGAAAGCTTTTTCCACATCATGCTAAAATGAGCAATTTTGAATCTGCTAAAGACAAAAATATTAAGTGACTTGCAACCATAGTATTGTATTCAAAACTAGCTACTCAGTTTGTAAGAGAGGCCTGGGACTTTTTTAAGAATCTGTTTCCCAAATGTCTCATAGCAGACCTGTTGGATTTTGGAGTTTGCTCTCATCATAGTTATTAACAGTATGACTGAGCTAGTGAAACTTAGATCTAAAATCTTGGCTCCAAGTGCTTTCAGAATGGAGCAGAGCAACATATTTGGAAAAGTTAAAGCTATTTCCATTTTTCTGTCTAATTAGTATATTTCCTATTTCTTTGTAAATTCCTGGGGAAAAAAAACAAACAAACAAGCAAAAACCCCCAAACATACAAAATCTCCCCACCGTTTTGCTGAGATCTAGTTAATTTACCTCCAAAGGAGGGTTCAGTCACCTGTTTTTTAGTATAGTCAAAATTGCTTGGATGACTACTTCTCTTTCTTGGTCTGTGTAATCAAGCAAAATGACATGCCCAAGTATACAACTCATGGAATATATGCCAATTCTGAGAATCAAAGTGCTGAAAACAACATATAAATTAGAATTTATATAAATAGAAATTATATAATAACAATAATCATTTATATATACATTATGTATATACACATATATATTACTTGACATATAAGTCAAGATGAATCAGAATAGTAGTCCTCAGTGTAAAAGTCTTGATCATTGCCATAGGTCAATAGATTCCTCTTGTGACATTGAAGTTAATACAGAGTAAACATTGCTGTTTCTGTTGAATACAGGGCTCTTTCGCAGGAACCAATTACCATGGTGGACAGGTAGGCAGTTTGTCTCTAACATTTACACAGATTAGTTCCTCAGGAATAAACATGGCTCAGGTGTCATATTTGCCCAGAAACCACTGAATGTTGAGTTCATTTAGTCACAGAGATAGGTACAATAATTCCAGAGAGTGCTTGGGGCTTTCATTCAATCACTCTTGACATTTCAGTTATATCCTTCTATATACAAGAGCCAAAATTTTACTTTGTAATTACAGAAGCTTTCTTACTTACTATCAGTGTCATGAGTATCATTTATATGAAGTCCAGGATTTTATTTTTTTCTTTTTGCCATTTAAAATTTTTGATGCTATTAAAAAAAAGTATTTCTAAAAATTTTGCATTCTTTTTACAGGGCTCATATTCTGGAAGCAATCAGTACGGTGGACAGGCAAGCTGCTTTTCCTTGTTTTCAAGATCTTTCTGCTTGCAATTTATTAAATGAAAGATATCATGCAGTGCAATTACTGATAGGTTTTTAGAGTCATTTGGCTTTTAATAAATATTTGAAAACAGGGACTGTTGCTCAGTAGCTGAAATGGAGTAGCACAAACAAATTTCCATGTAAAGAAATTCCATAGATCATAATTCCAGCTGATATACATCAGAATGCCTCTTATCTCAAGTGATTATTTTAATTAATCCTTTTTATGTTTACATGAAATACTTGAAAAATTTGGGACAAAATATAGCAGTAGATACTGCTTTAAAAATATAAATTGTGGTGTGTTGCAGACAATACCACTACTTTTTTCTTCAGCTTCAACTCAAGTCTCTTCCTGTAAAGCATGTGCCATATGCAGACTGCCACTGATTCAGAAATGTTACTAGAGCAAATAGCTGACAGAGGAAATGGATGACTAATTCATAAGATGGAGCTTATTTTTTATTAGTATTTCTATGCTTGCAATGTCTCACACTACCATACTAAAAAAATTAATTTCCTTTTACTCCACTGGCAAGCATTGAAGTCCAGTATCACTCTGTTAAAAAGATAATCTTATGTAGAACAGAGAGGATTTTTAACAGCTGGAAATCAGTTTTTTTCCCAAACTACCTCTTTGGTAATAATAACAATGTTTTTGCAATAATACACATGATGCTCTCTGAACACATCTGAAATAGCAAAAAAAATCACAAATGAAGTCGATTATTTTTTCTCTTTAATAGAGCCATATGTAAGACACTTGTGATCCATTTATTTATGTAACACAACAGTTCTAGCAAGTGTTTTGTGCCTGTTTGCCCAATTTACTACTTTCAGCTGTTGACAAACTTAGAGACATTAAGTCAGAAGTTTTTCACTGCATCTTTTTAGATTAATATACTTTCCAGATTATTACTGAGATCTCCTGTCAAAAGTCCTCTGATGTTTTATTCTGCACAGAAAAAAAGTACCTGCTGTTAATTTTGTGTGATTTTTTTTTTAATAGGGATCTTATCCCTCAGGAAGCAGCCAGTATGGTGGGCAGGTGAGTATATTCTCTTTCCATCCCATCACTCCTAACTCTTCCCTAGCATACATTCTAGATCAGGTCAGTTACTAAATGCTGAAAGATGCATTTATTTGGCCCTTTTAATAAGTTTAAACAGTGGAGGTAATACAGATCGAAGTAGTTTCAGTAAGGTGAATAAAAGATTTGGTTAAAATTACTCTAGAGTAGAGTTACTGCTGTGTGTAAAACATTAATTGGACATACTGTAGTTGCCAGGTTCTATTTCATAACACTGCTTTCTTGATTGAAATTGCCATTGTTGTGGTGTGTAGTACAGAGGGTATATTTTAGGTACCCCATTTACCTTTTTTTTGGTTCAAAGAACACCCAAATAAGCTTGTCCTAAGTACTACAGAAATTGTCTCAAGACAGTGATAGAAGATCTTTCATTCAACTAATACAAGTTTGATTGACTTCTCACAGGGCTCATATCCTTCTGGAGGCAGACCACATGGTAAACCAGTAAGTACAAAACAATCAAATTTACCTTTCTTTTTTCTTATACACTCATTAAAAAAAAAACCAAAACATATCTAGTTAGTTATGGACTAGACAGTTTTCTGAGAATTACTTTAATATGCAAAGAGTGTCACATGATTTACTTATCTGGGATATTCTCAACACATGCAAACACAATATTTATTTTCACACAGTTCATAGTTTTGAGACAGCACTTTACTATGTGGCTGAACTACTAGCAATCACAGAAAGAGACCACTGGATTTTTATTTGTGTATGACTGTGTGTGTGTAAGGAACTTCTGAACAGCTATTTCTATTTAAATTCATAATAATCATACACTCCGTGCTCAGAGCTCAGTTTTTCATTCATTTTGGATGCATTTGTCTCAGGTATTTCTGTCTTGCTTTGAATAAAACACTTTCCTTTCAAAGGAAATAATAGTTGCCATTTAACCATGCATATTTTCAACTTCTACCATTCCAGACTACTACTTTTACTATGCAATTTGGACCTTGCTCTTGTCATTCAGTGACAGGAGATACAAATGTTTTAGCTTATCTCTTACAGAAAATAAGATGTACTTTTTATTAAAAAGTGGCTATAAATGTTACATTTTCTAATACATGAATCTTAAAGTTGAGACATTTTCTGTACCTATTTGATGACATTTCTTAAAGACTTAATGCTTGTAACATTTTCTGTTGGCAATGCCGTTCAAGTAAGCAGAGCCACTTCACCAGAAAACTGAATAAGATGCTTTCAGAACATCTAATTTTTCTGTATCCACTTTTATTTTCAAGTACCTTATTAGAGTTTTCTTTAAGTAGGGGCTGTAGAGTAAAGGACTCTTAACATTTGCCTTTTTATTGATGGTGGTGTCCTTTTATTCCCCAAATGTAACCATAGACTGATGCCAGGTGAACTATTGTTTAACTGGACCTTGTTATTTTTTCCATTCCATATATTAAACACAACTACGAAGCAGTTCTTTCTTCTTGAGAATTTTGTATTAAATTTTCCAATACAACATTTTGAAAGAATACTTAGATATTAAATATTTGTATTTCAGATAAGGTTTGGCCTGGGATTTTTGGATAACTGGATACAAAACAGTGTTCATTCTTCTGTGGTCTTTTATTCCAGATAGCAAGAATATTTAAGCACAAATAGACATAGAGTCATAAACAGATATCTTTTTCCAGGGTTCCTCTTCCTCAGGAGGCAGTCATCAAGGAAAGCCAGTAAGGATACTCTTCTTTTAGTATTCTGCAACCAAGTTAGGATATTGGGTTTTAAGACAGGTAACAATAACGAAGGTGAATTTAAAATTATGTTACAATGGTAAATATCTGAGAAAAATCACCAATAAAAACTGGTATATTCTGTTCAAACTTGAACCTTAGGGTGAGGTAGCATTTATTCCTCCCATAGCACAGTTTTGGTATGTTCTGTTACTTACTAATAGGAACATGCTCAGGTCATTCACATAAGAATGATGCATTTAAATATTGGGGCAATTGTTTCAGTTTCCAACTCTGTAGTTCAGACAAGACACACGGATTTGACCCATTACTCTGAAACTTCCTGCAATAAAAACGACATAGCTGTGCTTACTTGAGACATTCAATTAAAGTAGGGGGAAAAGTGCAGTGAAAATGGTAAAATCAAAATCACTATCAGACCCACTAATATCCAGGGCATTTTCAAGCTGCTGTGTGCTCTTTGGACGCTGTTCACTGCAGTCTTGCATGACAAAATTAAATGGTTCATAATTATTTCACAGGGTGGCTCTGGCTCAGGAAGCACTTACTCTGGGAAACCGGTAAGAATACTTTCATCTCAGCACTTTCATCTTCTTTGCTTGGTAAACAAAGAACCTGGGTGGGGGAAAGAGCAATTTTGGGACAAATTGGTCTGAAGAGAACATTCTGTATTAATATTAGTTCAACTTTCATCTTGACCAACTTAAAACCATGCTGTGGGTTAAGATATTAAAATGTTGATCATAGAAAAAAAAAAAAAACCTGTTCAAAACCATTGTCTGGTAACACCTCTATAAATGTATTTGTTTGTTTGTTTTCAGCAATCACCTTACTCAGGTGGCAGTCAAGCGGTAAGAACTTTTCCTCTTTGTAGTTTCTACTGGTTTCTTCCTATACATGTCACAGAAAACTGAAATCTGTCAAATTTCCTACATCTGAATAAACGTTTGAGAACACATGTGCAACATAATAAATGAAACAGTCTTAACAAAAATGAAGATAAGTGGGACCACACAGGTGCTTTATACTTTTGACCATGATTATCACTGAAAAACGTGATCTTTTCACATCAGAACTGTCTACATAATAGAAGGGGCTAATAGAAAAAGATATTTTTTTTTATATCTACACTTTTATAATAGTGAGAAAGAGAACTAATTAGGAATGAGATTATCAGATTTCTCTCTTTTTTTTACAGAGCTCTGCTGGGAAACACTCCACTCCCCAGCTCCTGATGTTATTCAGTGTCTTGAGTGCCTTTGCTCTCTCTGCTGCTGTGTCAAAATGGTCTTTATGAACTCCTGAAGAGTTACTTGACATCTTAAACACGGATTTTATTCCATATTATTAGATTATTGAATGTAAGAAAAAAAATACCCTTAAGTCAAATTGGCAGATACTACTTGGCTGTTATGTTGCATGTCTAGCTGGTATGTCATGTCTCTCATTAGTTTGCCTCTGGTTTTAGTCATTAGTAGATATCATTAGTTGTATCAGTGTTTTAGGCATCATTTTAAGAGAGCGTATTGTACCCTACCTATATGATTTATTTTTATTTCCAATAGGGAATGCAATGAACACCTACCTGAAATGATTGGTGTGACAAATGAATACTTAAAAAATATTTGGTTATTAACCAAAGCGGACAAGGTGAAATAAATTCTTGTATATGCAAACTGAAAATTGTGCCTGGTAATCATCGCATAAAACAAGGTTAATGTAAACATCTGGTAAGCAGTTCTCCAGGGGACAGAAGAAAAGATGCTGAAGTAGTGTCAAGAGTATTGTTTTAGTCTTTTGTAATCAAATGCAAATTCAAAATGGAGATTGCAAAGCAAAAAAAAAAAAAAAAAAAATCCCAAAAAACTTCCACAGAACTGAAATTTTTTTTGGTTAATTAAAGCTTATTCATTAGAAAAGGGAAACAGCTCAAAGTAAAGACATTATGAACTCCATTTAACCAACTGCAAATACCCAGAATTCTGTAGAGAAGCATATGAGGCAAATGTACCCCAGATTAGGCTGATAAACTAAAATCTGCTGAAAAATAAAGCCTTTTTCCATAGAAGGAATAGAAAATTAATTAAATTCATAAAACTCATAACATCTTGACTCCTTTTTTCAAGTATTTAGTCTAACGTGTTATACCTCCTGTCTCTGAAAGTTTAATTTCATGAGTGATGCATACATCTGCAAGTAGGTCCATCAGAGTGGTCGCTGAAATACCACAGGCCATTTTTGGGTTCAGGTTTCCAGATCTTGCAGTAAACTCTTTTGGAGCGCTCAGAGCCCCCTTCTGTTTGGTGTTAACAAAGCGCATTCACCTAAAGCATACTTCTAAAGAATGTCTTATTGAACATGTGCCTGCTCTTACACTTACCATTATTACTAGTGTGTTTTTCTGTCACAGTTTACAATTGTAATTCGTGGGAGAGGTTTCCATTCAAATTCTGCTGCCAACTTGTGCGGGCACAGGATTTCACCCGGTTTTGATGTGCAGCACTACCCTTTGCCTTCGGCAAATCAACCTGTAATTGAAGCATAAAATTATGTCTGTATACGATCTTCAAAATTTGGTGAACAATTTGTTTCTTCGGACAACACAGTAATGTTCTATTGGAGAGGTCCGTACCTTAATTAGAACCAGCCCTGCCATTCTCTACTAAATTTGCGATAGGTTTCATACAAAACGCTC
>JACBWW010000016.1:7294147-7308399 GCA_020086605.1 Lanius collurio | reverse complement strand
AACTGAGAACTGAATGGCTCCTTGCTCCCAGAGTCTGACTGTGACTGCTGAGATCTATCTATACTGTGATCTATACAATGAACACAGTGTATGTACTGTGTGAAAACGAGAGGCCATTCAGGCAGCTTGTATCAAATTTCTGTGCTGGCAGGCAGAGTTTGGCTTAATGACTGTTATGTAAATATAAAACTATTGCACTACTGGGCACAGTTGAAGTCTTCATCTTACAAGAAATGCTGGTGTTAACATTTAGCTCAATGAAGGCCTCAATTTCCTGAATGCTGAATATTTATACTCAGTGGGTGATTTGTATAATATTCATACACCAAATTTTCATCAGTCAAAAAATATGATGTCTGGATTCTTAGGTTTGGTGTAAAGGATGAAGTTGGTGGTCTTAAAGAACATTTAGCCACAAATTTCACATTTTAAGATTCACAATGCTTTACACTTCCTGATACATAGATTAGAATGGTATTTTCTTTTTCAATAAACGAAAGAAGGAAACAAACAGAAAACCTTTGGGAGCTCATGGAAACACTCACCCATGTTCCCTTTCTGCTCAGTTTTCTGTCAACGTGTAAGAAAACTTTACCTGAGTCCCAAGCAATTTATAGCATTCTCTGAAATTATACTTTAGTTAATAGTTAGTATGTAATTGCATTCCCTTTGTTATACTTGGCAGTGATGGAATTTCCTGGTTGAGTGATATATGGCTGGTGAATCACTGATACAGCCTCCACTATCTTTGGCAGAAGCCAAGGTTTTGGAGCAATCATTGGTTGATCTTTAACAGTTACCATTTAATGTGTAACTGCTTTGTACTTAGGTGCACTTGCCAGTTTTAAAAACTATCTGCATGATTTTAAAATGGCCAAGAGTTGTGGCTTAACCCCAGCTGGCAAATAAGCACCACACAGCCACTTGCTCACTCCCCCCTGATGGGATGGGAGAGACAATCAGAAGAGTAAAAGTGGAAAACTTTAGGTTGAGACATAGGCAGTTTAGCAGGTAAAGCAAAAGCTGCACATGCAAGCAAAGCAAGCCAAAGAATTCTTTTACCACGTTCCATGGGCAGGCAGGCGTTCAGCCATCTCCAGGAAGGCAGGGCTCCATCACATGGAACAGTGGCCATGGGAAGCCAAACAGCATCATTCTGAACCTCTCCTCCTTCCTTCTTCTCCCGGCTTTATGTACTGAGCATGACTCCATGTGGTCTGGGACATCCCTGTGGTCTCTTGAGGTCAGCTCTTCTGGCTGTGCTCCTCCCAACTTCTTGTGCATTCCCAGCCTCCTCAGTGGTGGGGTGGGAGGCAGAAAAGTTTAAGCCCTGCACAGCAATAATGAAAACATCCCTGTGCTATCAACGCTTTTCAGCACAAATCCCAGACACAGCTCCCTACCAACTACTGTGAAGAAAATGAACTCTACCCCATCCAAGACCAGTACACGAGATATGGTTATGCCTAGGGAGCAAAATGACGTTGCAGGAGCAAGGTCCACCAGTGATCTTTTGTGTTCTACTTGATATCTTTGTCTTAAAAATTTTATTTGAATGCAGTTATATTTTTAATTCATTTCACCAGTTAAGATTTCTTTTTTGTAACTGGAGAAATTGGAAATACTGCCTGAAGTAAACCTTTGTGTGAAAAAAATCTTTGTTTCTCAGTTTCTGCTAGAAGAGTAAGGAAAAAGGTTTGTTAGAGGATTTGCTTTTAACCACAGTTCTGAAGAAGTGTACAAGCTCTAAGAGAAACACAGTTTTGGTTTTTTTTATAGTGTACTTAGTGCACTTTATAATGTCTCCAGCAAGAAAAATGAGTAAGAAACTGGAAACCAAAAGAAAGAACAAGGTAAGTTTTAAAATGATGAAGTGATTTGCAGTGATTTAGTTGAAAAGTGCCATGTATTTGGGGAGGAACAGCTGACAATTATAGATAGCTTATGGGAGGGAACAAATAAGAAACCTGTTTACAGTATGAGGAAAATGGAAAACATCAAAGTGAGAAATGCATAGTTTAAGATTATTAGAAATAATTAGGACGTGCATTACTGAAATTACAGTGACATGACAGATTACATCTTGTGGTGGTGACAGGAGAAAGGAATGTTTTGTCAAATTATAGCAGTCCAAATATGGCAGTTAAATTATTTGTATGTATGTAAAATCTACTTCAGACCCCAGTTCAGCAGCGTTTAACTAGACTTTGAGAGGTCTATGCGCCCTCTGTACCACGTGGGATATTTGTCATAAAAGTCATAGAATGGTTTGGGTTGGAAGGGACCTTAAAGATCATCTGTTTCCAGCCCCCTGCCATGGTCAGGGACACCCTCCACTAGAGCAGATTGCTCAAAGCCCATCCAGCCTGGCCTTGAACACTTACAGTGACAGGCTTTCTCCAGTTCTCTGGGCAGCCTGTTCCTGAATTACCCCAGCCCACATCCAGGCCCGTACACTTGGCCTTGTTGAACATCATGAGGTTCCTTACTTCCATTTATTTCTATTCTTAAAATATTTGTTGCATTAGATACTACTTCTGGTAAATACAAAGCTGTATTCACTCCAAAAAACTAAGAATATTTATGGAATAGAACTTTCTGAGGAATGTAGTTGTGCTGCAGAAAATGATGTTACTTGTGTGTTACCCAGCACAGGGAAGAGGGCAATGCACGTAGAAAGTATGAAAAGCATTGAAAGAAGTCTTGTAAAAATAGGTTCTTCAAGTTCTGTGATCTAGCTCTTAGTTCACTTTCCAATTGTGCTTTTCCTTTGTTGACAGCTTATTATATTTGTGTAGGTGTAGCATCAGCACTAGGTTCATATATCATTGGAGAAATCTGAGAACACCATCCTGTTTCTTTAATCTGTTATCCTGATTTCAAAGCAAATGTCCCGGAAGTCTAAACCTGTACCACTGGAATGACACAGTGTACTTTACTTTCCACTCTGGTTTTCCTTTTGTAAGGCAGACTCAAGCTGTTTATTTTCCAGCAGGTCCTGTATGGAGAATTTGGTGTAGTGGCACAGAAAATTTAAACTTTTCCTTTGGCAGTTTTGAGAGGCTGTTTGTCTACGTCTGTGTTGGGCTTTGCATTTTGACTAATACACAAATGCCTTTTATTTGGTTAAGCAGTGTTAAACGGAATAGTCCTAAAATGGAAAAAGAGCTAAGAAAAATATCTCCTGTAACTTGGCTTTTTTACTCTAAAAGACTGTCAGCAGTGAAAACATTTCACAGCTAGGCTGGAAGGAATTTAATTCATGTAATGACATCACTGTGAAGATTTGGAGCATGATAGTTCTTACTTTTTTTTTCTTTTTTTTAAATTAAACTTTACTTCTGACAGATTATGGGGGAGTAAAGAAATAGTTGCCAGTAGAAGTTATTTTTGTCAAATCTCTTGGTGAATTTAACCTGCTTTTTTGTTATGAGACTTGCTGGAATTTATTGTTAATTTTTCTTTTTTGGTCTGTCATTTACTTCAGATAGTGTTGAGTGCTTGGGGTTTTTCATGCAAGTTTTCTCTGATACTCCCTGTAATTCTTTCAGATTTTGAGTCCTTCTACAAACTCAATAGAATCAGCTCATAAACTATTCCTTAATTTTGCACAGACGTTTGTAACAGTAGATACTTAGCAGCTGAAAAAACTCAGAAGTTTATACCATCAGATCTTTGAAAGACAAAATCTTAAGGTTAAGAAAAGTCCTGTAATGTTACTTCTGTGTAGTAAACCCTGATGAATATCAATGAGTTTTGGTGTGCTGTTCATTAAGTCAAATAGATTATGGCCTAATTTCATCTGCAAACATTAGCATTTACCAGCGTTTTAGGAGGGAAAGTGTAGGGACAAAATAAAGTGTAAAATATTAAATTTTAGCTGGGTAGGAGGTATTACAAAGGGAGACGAAAATCTGCAAGTCAGAAAGGTATTCATTTTTGAATTAATTTTATGAGATGGAAATATGTGATTTTCCACTTTAAAAAATCTGCTTCCTTTGAAGAGTTATTCTTCAGACTTTGCACAGTATGGTACTTTGAGCTGAAAGTATTGCTTCCTGTATAGACTGCTTTGCTTTGGGTTGTGTTCTGGAAACCTTTCCAGGGTCCTTCTCCTTATTGCTTTCAAGGAGGGCAGCTCTTCACATAGACTCCACTTGTATTTCACCCACCTATGTGTACTGAATTCAGATTTTTCGTGGCTTCCTGCATGTTGGCTCCTGTATAGGGCTGGTTCCCTGTGGCTGCAGGGTGTGTCCATTGCACACTGCGGCTGACTTTTTTTTTTTGACATAAACTAACAGAAGAAAATACTAATGAGCCCAGTCCCTGAGATGGGTTATTTAATATTGTAGTCAGGGAACTGCAGGTCCTTAGCACACCCCACGGTAAGATACAGTTCAAAACACAGACCACCCACCTTCCAGTCTTTGAATTAGCAAACCTAAATCTGAATTTTCAAACAGATGCAGAGTACCAAGTAGTGCATCCAAATCCCAGTAAGAAATCTATATTGTAACTGTACAGGAAATGCATTGGGAACATCAATGTCTTTATGGTTTAAGACAATCCAACTGTGGGCTGTTACTGAAAGCAATAGTTCATTTATTCTTCACTGCACAGGCTGTTATTGTGAGGGTAGCAGGAGCTCATGGCTACAAGTGAGCACTTACACCTCTGGTAGTCACCTGTAAATCTAAAGCTGCTGTGAAACTGCAGTTGAAGACAGCCCGACTGTTTGAAGTTCAGTACTTTGCTCCTTTTCTGGATTGTCCATCCCCAGTTTGCACAGAGGTCTGTGAGCTCCTATGCAGCTCTTTTAAAAGAAAGGAGAAGGGACCAGGAGAGCTGATAAAATGTTCTGTATGCTTAGGAGAGAGTGTTTATATTGTTGGCACATGTGCATTTCAGGACTCCAGTTCCTGCTCTGTGAACCAGTTTGTAAGTCCAGCATGAAACTTCACGCACTTGCTGTCCAAAGCCCGTCTTGTTGACCACTGACAGGACAACTTTTAACAAACACCCTCATTTCAGCCATCACGCTGGATGCTTAGATTCCATTTTGTGTGAACTTCTGAAACTTTGAAACTGCATTAGTGACTTACAGTAAGGAAATATTTCCTGCTACTGCTGCCTTTTTGAGATGCATTGTCTGAGGAAAGTTCCCTTTATTTTCATGACTACTGAAGAAGACAAGACAGAAGTTCAAGATAATTATGTGGTTTGTGTTCTTTATGGCTTTGCTGATGGGCTGTTGTGCTTTTTGGTTTATTTTCATGCTGATTGCTTAGGTACTTGCTCATAAACAGCACATTAGTAATTTACTTATAAAACTACATTTTAAGCTGCTTCATGAATAGGTGCTTGTATTTTAGCAAAAAAATTAATGTGAACTTTGTCACAGCGTGACAGAATGAAGAAATTTGGGTCTGAGTCAAGAGGGATATATGTGTTCCCATTATCTATATTTTGTTCAGAAGCATTTTGAAAACTGAAAACAAAAAAGTTTAAAAACTTATTTATCTGTATGTGTGCTTTTATGAAATTCAGTGTTTTTCATCTTAACAGTATATTGATCTTTATTTTGAGTTTTTCAGGTCTCAATTTTAAAAAATTAGGTAGATGGAAAAGGTGAAAGAAATTGCTTGTTCAAGCAGGCTCGCATAAATGTTAGTTTTCTCTAGTATCATAGACAAGCCTTTTAGTGAAATACAGCTCTTGAAATTCTCTCAGTAGTTTTTTTTTTTTCCTTTTACCTTTTTGTCCCTCTGTCTTCTTCATGTTGCTGGCATTTCTTCAGAAAGCATTGTCTCTGAACATGCATGTCCCTTCTTCATCCCTTTGCAGGAACTGTTCTTTTTCTCTTCCTTGTTCTCAGAGGTAGCAAATTTATTCTTCAAAGTTGTTCTTCAACTTACAGATCATCTCAGTTTTGTTGTTGGGAATTCATAATTCCACAGTTAACATCCTTGTGTAATGGATTGTTCCACCAAAACCAGTAGAAAATAGCAAGTCTTGAGTATTGTCTGCAGCTTTCTTCTTCATACTTTGTATTTCTGTCTGATTCATATTGCTCAGTGCAGTTGCATCTTTAGTATTTGTTTCTTCAGAAGGTATATGAGATTGTAGTTCATACAAAAGTATCTCCTATTAAGATTCCTTAATGGAACCGTGTGTGTTTCTTCCTTAGTTTCTGCATCCTGGCATCTTTTTCTTCCTTATTTGCCAGTATGCTTTTACATATATTTTTTACAATAGCATGATTTTTTGAGATAAACAGTTTTATTGTGTAGGATACAAGTGTGTACTTCATATTTTTGTGGCTGTTGGTAATTCACACCTATTTGCAGGTTACTTCAATGTCTTTTAAGTGTCAGTGTCATATAGGTAATAATTTGGCTTAGAATACTTGACTGGGGAAAAACTATAAATGCTTAGAGACAGGGTAAAGGCAAGTCAGAAATACTTGAAGAGTGCAGCTTTCCAAATGTCTACAAAAACAGCAATAAAATGCATGTTGAGCTAGAGAAATTCAGTCAGCAAGAAACAGCCTCAGTTCCATCTATGAATATTTAGAGGTAGCAGCACACCTTTGAGCAGTGTGAGCAAAGCTGGATAGTTAATAAGTCAGAAGTTGTGTGCCTGCAGGTGTAAAACACAGGGACAGCTCTGCCATATGCACCCAGTGAGTGTCTAGACTTCTGAAATTGAGAACCATATGCATTGTCTTGGCTTGTTACTGTTTTTCTTTTGCTTGTAAGCATAGTTGTAAACTCTTAGTTATTGATTTAATTTAACTTCAGCATTATAAAAAGTGGCTCTTTTTTGAATAAGTGGGCAGTGAAGGGAGCAGAAGGTAATCTTTTATAGAAAGCATTAGTTTTTGTGTGTAGAAGTTCTTTATATGAAGGATAGCAAAAATGATGTGATATTCTGAGTAGCAGCAAGCTTGTCATATATTTTGCTTGCAAAATGAAAATTACTGTCTCTTTTAGTCTTCTGTAATAAGTTAATCCTTTAAATTGATGACAAATTGCAAAGAAAACTTCTTTAACTTAGTGGAAGTTCATAGTAGAGGTGAGGATGGTACAGCTTTACTAACATAAGGTTTGTGGTAGTCAGTGCAGCCTGAGAAAGCAGTTGCAGTCACCCAGTCATCTGTAGTCAATGATTTTTTTTCTGAGCTGGATATTCAGCAGGACAGGTTTAGTGCTGCCTCCCCTGCAGTCTTCTTCTCCTACTCTGCTCTCCCACAACTCCTTTCCCTTCATTGCCAGGCATACTTCTCATTCTTATTTAAAGCAGCCCAACCCTCAGCCTTTTTTGCTGGCAGATGCCACCTGGCCAGGAAGAGACTGCAACCTGACACACTTGGGAGAGGTGGAAGAGTGGGAAGAGCTCTTCAGTCAGGGAAGAGCTCCTTGCAGCAGCAGTACTGGGCATTCTGCTGTACCACAGCAGAAAACACCTCCACCTTGAAAATACCTTGTGAGCCTTCACCTACATAAAGAAATCTGCAATATTACCCTTGGGTTTGTTTCTTTTTTTTCTGTTTCAGAAAGAAAAAAGTCAAGAAATGTCTACCAATTTAAAGTACCTTTCCTTGGGCATCCTGGTTTTTCAGACCACGAGCTTAGTGTTGACCATGCGCTATTCTCGGACACTGAAAGAAGAAGGACCTCGTTACTTATCCTCTACTGCAGTAGTTATTGCTGAACTTCTGAAGATTTTGGCCTGTGTTCTATTAGTCTACAAAGACAGCAGTATGTGTCAAATTTTGCACCAAGTAATTTTCCTAATCAATATATATTGTAGTGGCAACTGCAAAGCAGCCATGTGAGTACAGGCATACAACAAAGCATTTCCCTTCTCCTTGTGTAAGAAATAGTCTTGGAAAGACAATAATTATGGTGTATATTTACTTAAGAGAATGTGGATACTGAGGAGTGCAAGAAAAAAATTTATGCTAACAACTAAAATTTTGTGTTTGCTCAGGCATTTTAAGAAATCCATATGTAGAAGTAGCTAAAAATGAAAAGCTTTAAGTGTGTCCAAAGTATGAATGGTAGTAGAAACCTGTGATAAACAGCAGACACAGAAGGGAAGAAGCAATTTCATTGTTACAGGAAGAATCATAGTTCTAAGCTAAAAAAAAAGAAAACTATATTCACATTTACTCCACTTCTTATGCTGACATTTTAAACTGAATTTATCTGTTTTCTGTTTGATTTTCAACAGCTTAAAAATGTCATTATCTGTACATAAATATTGATGACTGTAGGATTCTACATATGCACTTTTTAGGTGGTAATCTTTGATGTATTATCTTAAGGTATTGATATGGTTTCAATAAGTTTATCTCAAAGTATTTTGAATAATTGTTTTCATTCTGATACTTCAGGCTGTAGGAAGATACTTTCAGCTGTTTTTCCTTTCATTTACAAAGCCTGTGAAAGTCAAACATAGATAGTATTTTCAGGTCTTGGCATAGTGATAGCTATAAAAAGGGGCAAGAGTTTAAGAACAGAATATTGCTGTTTCACTTTTTTTCTCACCCTTTCCTTTTAGTGAATGTCTATTTCTTTTACTGTTTCTTTGGGTAGAATGCAATTTACGGACTCTGAACAGAGTGCTACATGATGAAATCCTTAACAAACCCATGGAAACTCTTAAACTTGCTATTCCTTCAGGAATTTACACTCTTCAGAACAACTTGCTATATGTAGCATTGTCAAACCTAGATGCAGCCACATACCAGGTATTGCATATTTGGAACTCTCTGCAAGTTTCAAAAATAGCCCGTGAATTATGAGGTGGTAGTAGTAGTAACTGTTTCTGGTTCTTCTAGGTTACGTATCAACTGAAAATTCTCACCACAGCATTGTTTTCTGTGTCCATGTTGAGCAAGAAACTGGGTGTATACCAGTGGCTGTCACTGGTAATATTGATGACAGGAGTGGCATTCGTGCAGGTAAATATTAGCAGAAGGTTTGTGGGGTTTTAATGTTTGTTCAAGAGACATGGATTTCTATACTGATTATTCAGCTTTCTGATTCTACCAGCTGCACATGAGCACCAGAGTATAGTCAGGAGCTACAAATCGCAACTGGCCAGGTCTGGAGGACACCAGAAATGGTTCAAAGGCAGAAGATAACACCTCTTTTGCAACCCAGTGCTCTGCTGTAGAGTGTGACAGGGCCCCTGGAGCAACCTGCAAGTAATAATGATAGCAATGTTTATATTAGCACATTTCTTCAGATATTAGGAATTCACAGATCTTCTCTGCCAGTACAGGCCATGTTCACTTTGTCATATGGTTTCAGCATGGCAAATTTACTTTGGACTATTTCAAAAAGCAAAATTGGCCCCAGTTCTAAATAGTGCAAGTACCAGAGTTTGTAGGTTTTGGAGGGCAGGATCATGGGATAAGAGACTATTCTAAGAATTTTTAGCAGATTTTAGTATATTGTGGAAATTTTTATTTTAAAACTTAAGGATTTGGGAAAAGATACGGTGATTAAATTCAATAATGGAAAAGGAGAACAAAACACTCTGACAGTATTTAACAGACTCCTCAGAAAGTTTTTGTCTATGGCATTGCATTTTATTCAGTTAGTGTTAGACACATTTCCAGATTTAACTAGTCTGCACAGTCACCAGAGAGGGGCACATGAAAAAGACAGTTCGTCCCACATTAAAGACAGCTGGTGTAAGTAGTTTTCTAACTGTGCTTATATTTCTAAGGTAACCAACTGTTGGGTGGCACAAGTTGGTGGCAGGTAATGGACATGATAAGTCACACTGTGGCTCAGAAACAGCTCTCGCTTATAAAATGTAAATCCTGCACCTGTTTAAATTGATGCGTATTGTCCCTGTTCAGGCACAATTTTACTCCTTATAAATATGTAGAAAGAAAAACTCTAGCTTTGCAGTCCTTTAAAAGTATTTATGGTCCAAAATACAAAGCTTTACAAGCATGTGATTGTCTATATTTAGTAATTGCTAGTGTTGGTAGAAAACAAATTTGCATTTTACAGATGCTCATGACTTGATTCCATCAGTGAATTTTGTGTAACTGTTTTTACATCCAGTGGCCTTCGGACTCTCAAGCAACACCTGCTAAGGAGCATTCAGCAGGATCACAGTTTGTAGGCCTGATTGCAGTTCTCATAGCGTGCTTTTCTAGTGGATTTGCTGGGGTTTATTTTGAGAAAATTTTAAAGGAAACTAAGCAGTCTGTGTGGATCAGAAACATTCAGCTTGGTAAGTTAAATTTTAGTCATCTGTTAGAGATATTGCATTGTGAAGCACTACAATAATTGTGCAAAATTAATGGATAAATGAAAAATATCACCAACATTTTAGTATGCTGCATATATGTTACTTTAAAACTGAAAGTTAAACTCTGCTAGATGGAATTATAGCAGTTACTTTCTGATTTCAATTTAGTTCTTGATTTACTTTGTTAATAGAGTATCTACATTTGTACAGAATCTGTTAATTAAATTTGTTTTTACTATTTTTTGGAGAATATAGGAATATTAAACCAAAATATGTTTCCAAGTCAGTGTTTTGAGATGTATTATAATTAACATATTTTTGTGCCTAGGTAGGCAGATTTTTGTATTAAAAGTGCCAAGCTATAAAATCTGCTTTGTTTGTGAATAAAGTTGAGGTAATTAATTACTGTTATTTCAATAAAAAGGTCAGTTTCTTTCAGTTGTGTGCATAATCTCTGGGGAGAGGCATATGCAAGGACTAGTTCATCTTAACTGTTTAAATAGGTGTACCTACTGTGCACCTATCAGTAAGAGAGTATCTTCTATTCCCAAAGTAGTCTGGGATCTTCCAGAACCCTAAATATTAAAGGCAACATAATTGATTTGTGTTCCTGAGTGAGTTTTCCCCTCACTTCAAAGTACTCTTGTCCAGTTTAGAGGGTTAGAAATGTGACATTAAAAACATCTCTTTGTTCCTGTTCTGCAACAAGAACAAAGCTTGTTATTGCCTTTGTTTCTCTAATGGAATCCCTCTGGTCTTCACCTGTAGGCAATAATTATTTATGGCATATTTGAATGGATGTGTTGAGCAGAATTTGACCTTCCCAGCACCTTAGAACAGCCTAGTGATCAAATCCACAGTGCGAAGTCATGAGGTGACGTAGTGGATCAGAGCTGTGTACTGACTCTGGTAGAATGTAGTGCAGTACTGCAGGAGCAGGAGATGGTATGGGTTCTTTAGTAATTAATTAGTTGGTCAATAAGCCATATTATTCCTTTCTTTTCCTACTACTGTGTTTTAATTATAAATGGTTTCAGGTAAAAATGCAGAACTTAATTTTGAATATAACATTTTTACATTACCATAATATTTTGAAACTTGAGTATAACGAAAGGAATCTAAACCTCTCTTTACTATCTGCTTGTATTTATGGAAACAGTGTGTATTCAAACTAAGTTTCCTGAACAGGGTGTAGGGAATATATCAGGAAGTGTTATGCTAGGGAATTTTGGGGGGCAGAGAAGGGTTGCTGGCTGGGGCTTGGTCCAGGATTTAAGGTCAGATGTGGTGTTTTAGGTGAAGCTGCAATATAAAATCCATTACCAAGGAAAGCTGATTATTGTTATTACTATCAGTTTCCATGCTAAAAGTGCTTTCATGGGCAACAGATACCTGAAATAATTTCCAATAAGAATCCATAATTGTTGAAAAATTGATGATCTCTTCTAAAACATTGTTGAGATTTTTCTGCAGTGCACAGATGTACACTCAGTTTGATAGTTGGCCTGGTCATATATTGAATGTTCCAGTAATGTCTGTGTGAAACAATGAGATCAGAGCAGAGTGTGTCTAAACACATTCTTCAAGGTTATGAATAGCTAGAACAGTGATATATGAAGACATAAATGTCTAATTATAGTTAGAATCAGATCACCTGAGTTTTGTATTTACTTTTTTAGTGAGCTTAATCTGCCTCAAGAGGAAGTTTGAGTAGAATGTGTTTATTGCTGAGGTTGTTTTCTGTTAAAAAATGAAGTTAATGTCATATTTCATGAAGTTTTTAGAAACTATTTAAATACCTGAATACATTAAACAATATATATTAAATACATACAAAAATAGCTTTTACAATACAGCCTTTACAAAATACATAAAACATGAAATCACATTTTCAAAAATATATTGGTGTGTTCTTTCTGCAATGCAAGGTAGTTGCCTATTTCAGACATTGTATTATTCAGGAGTAAGTCATTCATAAGCAAGAGCTTTGAAATAGAACTTTTCTTAAAATACAAACAAAAAACCCTTATGTCCAACCAGGTTTTCATTTTCATATCCATAGAGAATTATTAAAACTATAGAAAACAATGGGACAAGAAATTGTTTAAAAATTCAGTTTTTAATGCATACCAATATCATAAAAAGGATGTATGAATAGTCAATTTTATTTCTTTATTTTAGCAGATCAGTTGGAAAATACAAGTAAATGGTTTAATATGAATGATATACATTTTTAATTCTGCCTACAAAAACAATTATTTCTCATCAAACAGAAGGTGTTATTTTGTTCAAAACAATGCTGCCTTTTTCAGATGCTAAGAAATGTGATGAAAATCAGCTTTTCACAGAGAAGGAATAGAAAAAAGTGTTCCCCCTTTCCTGCTCAGGACTAGAGCAGACATCAGTCACAGAGTAGCTGCTTACATTAGTGCCATGTTTGAGGGATTCAGAAAACCTGCCCATTTGATAGAAGAACACTACTCACCAAATTAAAAGGTCCACAGTCTTATCCCAGTTTCAGTTTTTGACATTAAGCCTCTACTAGTAAACATTCATTGTGTTTGAGACTGGCTCAGGAGACTCCCACTTCCAAGACCCTTGTATGAATTGGCAAACTGCTAATTCCTGCCCCTGCTGTGCCAGAGATCTTCTCCTCCACTGGGTGCTCTTCTGCATTTCTCTCTGGGTTATAGGGTTACTTCAGCCTTCAGTCATGACTAGCTTCAGGAAAAATGAAATTGCATTTTAGTGAATTTTGCTATATGCCATAAACAAAAATCACTCAATTCCAGTAGAAAGCACTCCAATCACTCCATTCCATTGGAAAGCAATGGAAGAGAAGTATATAAAGATATCTTAATGGAAATAATCAAAACTCATTTTCTGTGTGGAGAATAGCTTTTAAGAGAGAAAAGCATTGATTGCATTTGGATGTGATGGTATTGCAAGTGACAGTCCAATTTTAAAATCAGAAATACGTGAGCAGCCTTTAAGGACGAGGAACGCATTTGCATGTTTTACACCTGAAGCTTTAAAATCAATCTTGTACTTTCAGGATTTTTTGGTAGCATATTTGGACTGATGGGTGTTTACATTTATGATGGAGAACAACTGTCAAAGAATGGATTTTTTCAAGGATACAATAAACTTACTTGGGTGGTGGTTGTTCTACAGGTGAGATACCTTGTGTTGCATGTTTCTGTGAAGGTACTCAGGAATTTACTCTTCTATAAATAACTGGGGAAACTAATGGGTGTCAGTGAAGCTACTGAGAATTCTACAGTCAAAAGTCCGATCTATCATTTTTAGCGTAAACCTCTCAATGAAAAGTGGAAAACGGATAGCACAGAAATGATTAAGTATTGTACAAATTAAAAGCATTGTAAGCATTATTTGTGATGTTTAAAATTATCTCTCTATGTGGTCTTACTCCTGTGGCTAAAAATGTACAGTACAAGCGTTTCCACTCATTTAATGATGGTGATATGATCAACAATTTCTTTAATGGGCAAAGCACTACTTGTCCAATATTTATTTTCAACAGTGCATATCCATAATATAAAATAAATGTATTACTCTTCAACACAGACAGTAGTTTTTCCTAAAGTAAGTGCATGGTGTTAAAATTGATGCTCTCAGTCAAATTATCTGTTTATGAATCCAAACCTCTCTGTTTTTCCAGGCACTTGGAGGGCTGGTGATTGCTGCTGTTATAAAATATGCAGACAACATTTTAAAGGGATTTGCAACTTCTCTCTCTATTATACTGTCAACACTGATCTCCTATTTCTGGCTGCAAGATTTTGTCCCTACAAGGTAAGAATTATTTTCCATGTATACTGAAAAAAAAAAATAGTTGAAAACTCCCTGCTTACCAGATATAAATGCGAAAATAAATTCAAAACCCAATCTCGTCCAAGCCACACTTTCAAAATGTTTAGGTACACCTTGCATATCCAGGTTTAGCCTCA